>LPNX010736587.1:624597-770647 GCA_001517045.1 Pseudotsuga menziesii
TCGTGATTTTTTTGAAAAAATCGCGTGGTCAAATTTTTTAAAAAAATCGCGCTTTTTGCCAGCCGAAAAATCGGCCCCAAGGAAAACCCGCGATTTTTCCGATTTTTGCCGATTTTTCGGCGAGTTTTTCAACACTGATCTAGACGACTCCTGCATGCTTGACACCTGTCCTATGTAGAAGTACTTGTCTGAGCTACAATCATCAACAACACCATGTATCCTAAATCTCATGAAGAACCCTAAACATGGTGTAACTATAAACACTTTCAGAGTAACTTAAAAGTCTTAACAAAAACTTAAAGAGTGGTGTGAAGTCAAACCTGAAACTTGCAAAGAAACCGACTTACTGTTAAGGTGAAGGTGTTGCACTTGCTCTAGTTGCTTCCACCAATGGCAACTGAGTCTGGGGGATGACTCTCCTCCCAACCAACCTCTCAATCAATGCAATTGAGAATCCCCAAGCTCTCAAGCATAAACTATGCAAGCTTTTATTTCTCTTTCTTCTAAAGCCCAAGCTCCTAAAACCTCTCAAGACTAAGATTTCTCTTGGCAAAAGATGCCTTAACCACCTCATCAACATTCATTAAATGGTTAGTTATGAAATTCTATTATTGTAAAAATTCCCATGCGTAGTATGCATATTTAAGTATCTTTTTTTTAATCCAATTTTATAATTCTCTCTCTATTATTATTATTATTATTATTTATTTCTTCTTCTTCTTAGTTTTTTATATGTATATATTTGCATACAATTAATTAATTATTATATATTATATGGGGCATTAAATTGAACATGAACTTGTGCTGGCACCATAGATTCATATATGGGTCTGTACAGCATGAGAAGTAGCTAGTAATAATGTCGGTTATCTTTCTAATTAGCATCATACATGTTCACAGTTCCAGTGAACCTCCTCTCTTTCGGCTCAAGTTTTTGCGACTCATGATCTTGAAACATTTGCAGAAGCTTCTGGCCATCTAGATTGGGATCCAGCAATGAATATCGTTCCTTAATGGCGAATGATACTTGGCATCTTGTCCCTCTTCCAAAACGAAGAAAACTTGTCTCATGTAAATGGGTGTATAGGTCTAACTTTCTAAGTATGCACTAGATGGAAGAGTTTATACTATATAGACATAAGTTCCAATTAGTTGCCAAAGGATTTTCTGTAGTAGAAGGAACTGGCTATACTGAAACCTTTAGCTTGTAGCCAAAATGAATTTCATTTGCCTTGTGATAGCCCTTGCAGCATCATACAAATGGTAGGTTCAGTAGATGAATGCTAAATCTGTCTTTTTGCATGGGGATTTGCATGAAATGTTTTACGTGGATTAACCTCCTGGCGGTATTCAGAATGACTCCAGTCTTGTTTGCTGCTTTGGAATATCTTTATGTGGCCTTAAGCAAGCTCCTTGGCCTTGGTATGCCAAAATGGATAGCTTTCTTCTTGACATTGTCTTTTCTAGATGTCATTCTAACCCTAATATCTATACTAAGAAATTGGGTGACCGTCTCATCATACTTATTCTCTATGTTGATGACCTTATAATCACTAGGAGTGACCCTGATCTTCGAACCCTTCTGAATTCTAGTCTTAGAAGGAATAAGAAATCATCTAACCTCTGGTGAATGTCATCTTAATATAACTAAGTAGCCAAACAAGACACTTTTTAAACATTTCCAATCTGGTCCTTTGCTCATATATCAGTTCATTAGCAGCAATATCACCATATAATTTTGGACATTTGACTAATTTCATAGAGGAAATGGAAACTTAAAATTTGATATTGAATAACTTGCATATTAGGACAAACTGCATATTTTCCTGAAAATATGAACTCTTTCATGAAATTTCCTGAACATGTTGATACTTTTCTGAAGTTTCCTGAACATGTTGATTCTATTTTGTTGAATGATGGTAAAAAAGCATTATTTTTTACCTTGTTTTTTGCCAGATTTATTTCCGATATCATACAAAAGTGACTATGAAAATAGGCAATATCAAACTAGAATATGATCTACCAAATCCTCTAGACACCTGGATTCTGAAGAAGACATTCTTATCGATATTCGTGAATTTAGCTGGATGGTAAATGAGAACAAATTGGAGGAGGCTCATTTCAGTCAGTCTGAAATATGTCTCTAGGAATATTCACTAATTTGGAATTTTGAATGTTAGTAGTTCTATCTCTTTATAAGCAGTTTGTTTTACTCATACGTCATTGAGTTTAAGACCTAAAAACATTCCTGCAACAGAAATATGAAATAGTAGGATGCTTATCTTTATACTTTACTTGTTACATTACATAGTGTTCATGGAAGATTGCTGGATGTGGTCGATTAATTTCTTGAAATGGCATCATTGTTATGTTCCAGAAAAAATTAGTATGATATAAATAATTTTGTGAGGTAAACCGTAAATGTATGGTTTTATATTCTGATCCATAGTTGCATAATCCGGTCGTATTGGATTTTCCTGTATAGAAATTCAGAGGGGTTTGAAAATCGTTGACACAATACGGATACGATAAATTTGCATACATTTTTGGCACGTATTATAAGATGAGAATTATTTAAATTTTATTGTTTTACTTTTAGATTTGTGCAGCTTCGTAACTACATAGTAAGTTTCGTGTTAGTTTTATATTTAAAAGTTTAAAGATTTAAAATTTATAATATATATTTTGTTTTATACTTTAGTTATAAATATCAAATATCAAATATTAGATTAGTTTTTATATTAGGTTTTATTTTATAATATAAATATAAAGTTTAGTTACTAGTTATAATATTAGATTTTAGTTAAGGTAATATTTTTTGGAATATTTTATTAGAACTTTGTTTTATTGTTTTATAATTTATTTTTGGCATTTTAATTATTTAATATTTTTCGATTTAAATTTATAAATATATTATTAGATTTAGATATTTTAAGATTTATATTTCAAGTTGCTTTTAATGAAAAATGAATGTTACATGTAAACAAGGTAGAAATTTGGAAAAATTCTCCCATCTTGGAGGCTATATGTATTAATGTTTAGACTGTATTTGACCGACAAAATGCCAAACCATTTAATATTAGCATTCAGTATTGGAATTTGACGAGCATTTTTAAAATCTATAAGCAACCTATTCCAGTATTTTTTCCGTATTAGATTTTTTTCGTTACATATTTTTACTGTATCGAATCGTATTTGAATCTGTATTTGTACTCGAATTATGCTACTATGTTCTGATCCATTGCTGTTACTTGCAGATTCAAGACTTCCAAGATCAATGAAATCTTTAGTATTTTCCGTGATACTTTGGGAGAGATGGAATGTGTTTGGCTGATGGCAAATAGTATTTATGAAAGGACTTTCATTGGCAAAAAGCTATAGTCTGAATGCCACAACTCATAACCCCTATACATTCTTTTCTATATTTCTGAATTTATTTTTATCCTCTGAACTTGAATTCAACAGTGCTGAGTTGTGATGGTACTTTCATAATCACTTTTGACAAGCGTGATGTCTTGTTAGCAAAGTGGGCAGGTACATGCTATAACTGATCCCTCGTTCGTTTCTCTGTTTTTAATTTTCAATTTCTAGCAAGTCCTTTGCAGCTTGACTTTAAGATGCCAACTAAACACTTCTTCACACCTCAGTGAGCAGACTGTTAGCCAGAATAGCAAATCTAACTGACATTTCTTAAAAATGAAGATTTCTAGAAGTGCCGAGCAGGTGAGTAGTGCTATGCTAAAATATCAAATCTAAAAACTGACTGCAAATTGGAATCCTAATATACAGATAATGTGGCGACTAGATACAGTGCTTGTTTGCTACTGTCAGTGAGCATTGTGTAGATCGTATGCTAGTAGAGCTTTATATTCATTCACATTCTTGTTTACGGCCATTTTAAAGCATACAAGATATGCTTTTGCATGCTTTCTTTTGGGTTCATTATTAATTGTTAATTTGTAAAAGGCCGTGGTATCATCAAAATGTTGTTTGTCTTGTGCTTGACCAATGGGGGTTGTAAACTACGACAGAAGTATAAAAAGTTCAATCTTAAGGTCTTATAAGAAAATAGGTTTCACTTGAGGTCAAGTTTGCAAGGTCAATAAGATATTTGATATTTTCCAGTGCCTTAAGGAGTTGACTAAAATTGGCTAATCCATAATGGCATGGTGAAATGAACTAATTTATCTTGGGTCCCTTGGTACATGGCTTAATGAACAATTTATTAAAGAGTCTTCTTCCAGTAATGATACTTTGTATCATTTAAAGGGTTCTTGTTTTCCAATTCAATCCTTTAACTGCATACAGAAATCTGTTAAAAAAGTATTTATCATTGCATGGTATTCTTTGTGTGATAGATTGTGATCAAAGATGTTATGTTAGTACATTTTATAAAATGAGTTTCAATTTGTTGGTCTGGGCTGCGTTGTAGTCTAGAATCTAAAGTTTATAACTCTGTCGGTTAAAAGTTTGATACTTTTTTTTTTAATAAAATGCTTACTTTGAGTATTAATATAAAGTTGTGTTACAAAAACCCTCAACTTCTCCAGTTTTTCCTGAGTTTGCCATGTATTTCAGATTTTCCCCTGTTTTTTTCAAGTTTCTAAGTTGATGAATTCTGCTGGGTTTTGCCAGTATAACACTGATAGAACAATAAATGTATGTAGAGGGCAATTTATACAACTCAGTGGGCTAACTCGAGTGGTTGAGTGCTTTGAGCTTCATGCAGGAGGTTTTGGGGTCGATCCCCCTGTCTAGCTATCTTTATTTTGTGCCTCATTAGATGTCCCGACTAGGTCAGGCACCATAATTGACATTTGATGGGTTTACACTAGGTTCCACTTGCAAAAGACATAGAAGTACTTAAGGGTTCCTGACAAGGTTTTTGTTGGAAAAAAAGGGCAATTTATACAAGTATAAACAAAATGATTATGCAACCACAATTAGCAAAGTCATAACCATCGAACTCATGAAATTGTCCATATCAAAAGATTAAAAATGTGACTTGGGCTTACAATAATGCCAATATTGTCCAAATGTCATAAGAGCAAAGCCAGATAGGGAACTAGTCAATCAATATCCACACAGATAATAATAGAACTCAATAAACATGAATTATGCAACAGGGAGTGATGCAAGAGCAACCCCATGGGTATGGGCAATCGACATCACCCCCCAAAAAACGTTTGGATGAAATAAGTTGCTATAGAACATGTTGCTGAAAATGTGTGTTGTTACAGGATCCGCAACTAAGAGCTGTGATGTTGCGGAACGCCTGTAGCTGCAGATCCGCGCTACTGCATAGTCGGGTTGTGGAACGCTTGTAGCTATGCACCTGCACTGCTGCATAGTCGGGCTGCGGAACGCATGTAGCCATGCATCCACGTTGCTGTATTGTCGGGCTACGAAACCTCATGACTACAAATCACACGATTTATAGATGTGTTGCTCAGGCCACAGAATGCTTGTAGCTGTGCATCCGTGCTGTTGTATAGTAGGGTTGCGGAACCTCATGACTACAGATCACATGATTTACAGATCACACGGGCTACAAATCATGCACACACATGGATGCAACTCAACTTGCCATGTGGAATGAAAGAGCCACGGTTACAACCATCCCCCTTCCACATCGGAAACTGAAGAGACAAAAAGGAAAAGATAAAAAGGGAGAATTTCGAAGGAGCACAGGGGGTTCTTTTTAGCTTTGTTTAACCAATAGTTTTGGTTTAGTTTTTAGCCTGGCGAATTGAGGAGGTGTATGATAGCCTCATGTCTGAGCTCTACAGAAGGTAGAAAGAGGCATGGATTTCAGACCATGGCTCTGTGGAACTTGAAACTGTAACAATAATCCTTAATAAATAAATAAATATTGCAGAACCTGTGGTCGATCTTTTATTTAATTTGTGTTGTATGATTTTTTTTATTGTTGACGCTTCTTGCCATTTCCTTTCTGCGTCTGGATCTTCTGTTATGCAAACTCTATGTGTAGACTCTGTTTGCATCAAGTGGTGGCATATATTGTTGATCCTGCGGTGGGGAGGATCAGAAATACCGTGTTTGTAGATTGGGGCATCTGTGAATGTTGTTGAAGTGGGGAGCACACAAAAAGAGATCTCAGGTAAGAATAAAAGGGATGGAAAATAGAGCAAGGGGTCGTGGAAGGCCCAGAAGAGAAGGGGCTGCAAAATATATGAATGAGCTTGCAGAAATGATGAGGACAATGATGGCCAGAATGGATTCCATAGAGGCAACCCAAAGGAGAGGTATTGGGCATGGGGTGCAAGACAACAATGATGATGAAGTAGAAACAAAGACTACAAGAGAAGAACCAGAGGACATGACAATGGAAGATAGAATGATCAAATCCATTAGCAGTATCGGAGGTAAACCTAGAGTTGATACTCCTATCTATTCCGAATGTTTAAATCCTAGGGAATTAATAGATTGGATAGGGGAAATGGAAAAGTACTTTGAGTTTGAGCGGATTACAGATCCTATGAGGGTTAGATTTGCTAGTACTAAACTAAGAAGTCATGCTTCTTTATGGTGGGAAAAGCTACAGTTGAATAGAGAATGTGGTGGTAGAGAGAGAATTTAAACATGGGATATGATGGTATAAAAAATGAAACATAAATTTTTTCCTGTAGATTATGCCTTGAATTTGTTGAGAAGATTGCAAAATTTAAAGCAGCTGAAGATGTCAGTAAAGGAGTACACGGAGGAGTTTTACAGGATTTCTATAAGGTCTAGACATATTGAAGAGAGCACAAAATCTATTGTTAGGTATGCGAATGGTGTAAGTTATGCAATCCAAGGTGAGTTTACTATTTTGAATTTTCATTTAGTGGCAGAGGCTTATCAAGCAACCTTGAGAATTGAAGAGGAATTGTTGAGGAGACAACAATATATGAAGAAATATTCAGGATATGGACGAGGGCATCCGAAAGAAAAGCAAGTTGAAGAAGGTGAAAGCAATTCCAGTACTGTGGACCAGTTTGCTGGAAGGGGATCTGATTTTGATAGAGGACGAGGTTGATCATCAAGAGGAAGAGGCAGGGGAGGAAAATTTGAAGGAATACGCTTCAAATGTTGGGCGCAAGGCCATAGGGCATTTGAATGTATAGAACTTGTGAAGGATGGAAGAAAGCAAGAGGGGGGAACACATCTTGTTGAAGCTAAACCAACATTAGTAGATAACGAGGTAAATATGTTGCAGCCAGAGCAAGGGGAAAATTTGATGATGAGGAAGATATTGTTGCAATACGAGGAGGATGTGAGAGAACCTCAACAGAGAAAGACGCTCTTCAGAACAAAGTGCAAAATAGAGGGTAAGTGTTGTAATTTAATAATTGATGATGGTAGTTCTGAGAATTTGGTGTCTACGGAGGTTGTTAATAAATTAAATTTAAAGCATACCCCTCACCCAGAGGCATATAGAGTGTCATGGTTGTAAACTGGGAAAGGGGTGACTGTGAGAGAACAATGCTTGATTACTTTCAGTGTTGGGACCTGTAGTGATAACTTTTTATTTGATATTTTGTTCATGGATGTGTGTCACATTTTATTAGGAAGGCCTTGGGAGTATGATAGAGGGGTTATGCATGACAAAAGAAGGAACACCTATCAGTATGAGAAGGATGGGACTAAATTTAGTTTGCAATGTTTAGATAAACAAGTGGAGAAGGAAGAAAAAGTAATGATGTTTTCCTATGTGAAGGGCATGGAAGAACAGTTGGTTGAGGAAGATATGTTAATCAAGTCAAACAACTGAGAGGGGGGGGGGGCGTGAATCATTTGTTTATAATTTTATTTAAATTTTTAATGCAGCTTATAACCATCAAACACATAAAAATGGACAGAGACACAAATTGTTCATGAGGAAACCCATAAAGGGAAGTGACCTCTTCTTCTTATGGATGTAAAGCAAGCAACTTTAATTACATCATGTTTTATCTGGGCAACAACTCAGATGAGGCTACTACCTCAGGCAACTACCTCTTTATTTTCAGCTCTTACTGAAAGACAACTCCTACTGTCTGAATACAAGCTTCAACTTGCAATGAGATTGCCAGTCTCCCTAGCACCTCCCTTCCTCCCTGTAATATAGGCACCAACCTGTTTCACATACTTTTAAACCAAACATGTTATCTTTTTAGACCCAATCTGTATCAAATATAAACTTTTAACAACAACTCATTTTGTCACAACATCCCCATTCTGTCACAACATCTCTCAAAACACTTTCAGTCAGTAATCATCCTGTCAAGAACATCTCTGTCAAACCAACAATCTGTCTCAAAACTTTCTTCACTTATGCAGTAAGTGATGTATTCAAAGATTAGCTTTAAAGTTTGTAACTGAATTATCATGTGTATCCAGTATCTGATTGATCTTTATTAACATGTACAGATCTCTGTTTCATTTATTTTACTCAATCAATCTACAATAACTTGAGTACTCAGAAAATGGAAGAACTTGCAACATAATACAATTTATCATTTGGCTCATTAATAAAATCCAATGCATACCAACATTTCTGCAACCTCTTCATAGCTCTGTGTTTTGTTGATACTTCACCATCTGCATCTTCTTCATTGCAGGGTACTGTGTCTTCTCCAATGCAGTCACTGCGTTGCTTCTTCCTATACATTCACTTTGCTGCGTGTCTCTTCAAATTCATTCACTGCACTGCACGTCTTCACCAATTTACTCACTTCGTTGCATGTCTTCTTCAATTTACTTCGCTGTGTTTATCCTCATTGCATGTCTTCACAAATTCCTTGCTCTGCGTGTATTCTCCAATTCATGGCTTTGCATGTCTTCACAATTCAACTGCTGAATATTGCGCTGATCCAATCTCCTTATTCACCACATCGTCCTCTACCTCTTCCATAGCACGACTACTTAATATTATAACGCATACTTTAAACAGTTAGACATGTAACTGTATAAACGGTTCAAGACAGAGAAAAAACATTGGCCAATATGTTAAAATCATAACTGAAAATTTTGGGTAGCGTTAACCATTTCCTTTAGCAGAATTTTATTTTAACCTTATTTTAAACTTGAAACCGTATTCTTGATTTAATGATGGTCATTGGAACTGTGCTTTGACACCTGGAATCAAGCGCTTGATGGATAACAAATTGTTTTAGCCATAATTAAAAAAAAACTATTGCTAATGCCCATTTCTGTGAACGTAATAAGCTTTCTGTCTGAAGACAAGATTTTCTGTGTCTCATTCGCGATTTCTGTCTTTGGTTCTTTCTCAAAGAATAATATCTATCAAATTTAATTATTCTTTCAAATTCATTTTATGTATTTGCTAATAGACATTCTTTTACATCAATGCCAAACAAACTCATTCAGATCAACAAGATAAAAGTGTGGGTGCTACAACAATGGTAGATTCACAGGAAGAGAAGACGAGAGTTTGTCATTCCCCTAGTATTTTGTGTAGTTGTGTGCTTGTAGACAATGTTATCAGGACCAGATTTGTCATCGAACCGACATAGCCCAAAATCAGAACCAGTCTGGAACCAGAGAAAAACCAGACCAGAAAACCGGTCGACCAAAACCTACTTAAAATATTCAAATTTTGTAAAAACATACATATTCATGTGCATCCATATGAATCCAAGCCATTATACACAAATATGCATAGTTTCTCACGTATATAACAAGTATGGGCGCATATATCCAAAATAGCATTGAGTGCATTGAAGGTTTCCCCAGTGAAAAACTCTTTTGTCTATTGTGTTGATGTGATGAATGCGTTTTTATTGCACTTGTCATTTGTTATTTAAGTCGATCTGCAATTTTTTAAAGTATTTATGCTAATGCTAAAATTTAACAATTAGGAGTGGATCATCTCAATATTGGAGGGTTGTTCCCCATCCATCAACTAATGGTTCAAGGCAGGGGATGATTGACATCGACTCATCCTTATTTAGCAAGGGTGAGTGGGGAATTTGTCATTTTTGACATTGGGGTGGTGATGCTCCATGTGCTATAAAACATGTCCAACTCAGTGGTAGGGTATCCCCACTATAGGTTGGGAATGCTTAGAGAAGGTAGATTGTGTTAGCGAAGCTATAAGCAATTCCTTGCTCAGTGCATCAGGTTCCTCTTTAGTAATCTAGTTGTTTGGGCAAGTGCACCACATCAATCTCCACTTTTTACACATGGACAGCAATTTGAATTTGTTGACTTGCACATATTAGTGTACTATCATATTGGGGAAAGATCCTCATATTTCAAGATTTATTGAACATCTCGTCATTGCATTTTTTTTCCAAATAAGGAAAAGCCCTTCGATTTTAAGATGTTGCCATGCTACTCTAAACTTGTCAACCCCAGGAACTTGATCTCCTAAGAGAAGTTTTCTAGGTGATGGAGATCAAGATAATTTCGCCACAAAATCTAGTGATCCTTCCCATGTGGACTTAGCATAATCATAGTACCAAAACAAGGGTTTGGGATTTTTAGGTCTTCTTCATAGAGGGCATTTAGTTTTACATGACACCCACATAAACTAGTTTTTTGTCAAGAGACATACCACCTAATATAAAAGACCATGAAAAACTATCCATCGTTGCCTCTATAAGAGGCTCCCACACATTTCCTAGTGGAAAGAGCTAGTCTTTTTATTTAGGCTTTAATCTCCATAGCTTATTCATAAAACTATCAAGGATGGATGTATACCACCAAATAAAGACATGGACATTTGATGTAGGAGCATTAGGACCTAGCCAACAATGTGATGGAGTGATCACATGTTGTGGCTAAGAGGGGTTAAGGTATCCTAATGACTTGATAAAGGATTTAATTTGTGAATAGTTTATTATTTGTAGATAATTACAACCAGTTAGCTTTGTTGCTGAATTTTGAGACAAATTAGGAATAAGATGGCACAAAAGACTCCCCGTGAGGAGATCAAGCTAGGTAGGTTAGTTTGTTGAGCAAAACTAGGGATCAATTATCTAAAATTAGTAACTTCATTTGTTGGAAGGAAGTAAATTAGATGGATTTTTTTGGGATTGTGATTCAAAAAAAAAAGGTAGTAGACAAAGATTTTATTGAACTAGGTAATGAGAAGGAGGAGTTCGATCAGTGTTCTCGAGCTCTATGAAGCTTTAATAAACAAGGATGGTGAAATTTGTGCACGTTGATGTCAATATTTTGTATTTGGAATTTTTTTTTGCTCTTAGCTGTTATTGGATTCTATGACTATGTGAAGAGTCCCAACTCTGTGTGAAAGATCAGTTGAGGGTATTATATATCTCTCTATTTGATAAAAGGAACATCGAAATCATTTGCAGGCTAGGTACCATAAGTCTTGTAGGAGGTTCATAGCTGTGTGCTAGAATCCGAAATTATGTGTGAAAGAATCCTTCATACGCACATGTGAAATTCTCTATTGGCAGAGAGAATGCGTCGATCACTTGTAGACTGAACATTGGTGTTTGGTAAGAATTTAACCTTTATAAAATTTCCAATTTTATTGTTTAAGTTGTCAAATTCTTTTAAAAGTATATAGAGAAACTACAAATTGCAGAGAGAATTTAAGTTATAGAGCCAGACAGATTGAATATCGAGCACTCGGGTGTTCGTTAGTCAAGTGTTTTGAAAGTAGTGGAAGGGATTTCTTTCCAATTAGAAGGATCGTGGCTGACCATAGGAGCTGCGCTTCTGTATGGAACACTCTATCATTAGAACTTTATAAAAACGTAAATTTTGTGTGTATTTGCACATTCTTCCCTGGGCTTGTTGGTGTTGAAGCTTGGTTTCTTTGGCTTCCTTGTGTGCCCTCCATCAAAACTTTGGTATCAGAGTAGAAAACGTTTCTTGGTGGAATCATTTTGTTGTGATGGCTCTTCGAGTGGGTAGAGTAAGAGGTCGTGGTAGAGGGCGATCGACGACAAATGCTGAAGTGATGGAAGAGATGAGGCAATTGCAAGCACGTTTGGAAGCCACGGAGATGGGAAGACAAAGAGATCATGATGCAAGGGATGTGAGTGAACCTGAAGAAGAAAACCAGGAAGAAGAGGGAGCACCTGTTCCGGAAACTCTCGAAAAAAGGTACTTTCGATCTATCCTAGGTGCAAGTTCAAGGCAAAAGCCATAGTTTCCAGTTTATGAAGGAAGTCTCACAGCAAAACACCTCATTGATTGGTTAATGAGCTTGACAAATATTTTGAGTATGATGAAGTTGAAGATGACAAGAAGGTAAGGTTAGTTGTAACCAGACTGAAGGGGCATGCATCACTGTGGTGGGACAATGTGCAGCCTGAAAGGAGAAAGCAAAACAAGCCTATGATTAAAAGTTGGGACAGAATGGTAGCCAAGATGAGGGTTAAGTTTCTACCAAAAGACTATCAGTTGTCATTATATAGGTAGATGCATAACTTGAGACAAAGGTTATTGATAGTAAGAGAGTACACATAAGAGTTCTATAAGGTGAACATGAGAGCAGGTTATGTAGAAGACTCGGCAGAGAAGACGGCCAGATATGTTAATGGACTGAGAATGGAAATTCAAGATGAGATAAGCATGATCTCACCAAGGACCATGGAAAAGGCATATCAATGTGCCTTAAGAGCAGAAGGTAAGATAATGAGAAAGCATAACTCTAACAGAGGTCGAGGTTCAGCTAGAGGAAGAGGACAATCAATTGGAAAAGATAAATTTTCAGCTCTGAAAGGTGAGTCTAATAGCTCAAATCAGCAGGAGTAGCTAGACAAAGGAGGTGACTCAAGAGGTAGGAGACCTTACCAAGGAGGTAGAGGTAGAGGAAGAGGCATAGAGACTATTTATAGATGTTACAAGTGTAACAAGCTGGGTCACAGATATTTTGAGTGTCATGAGAAGGAAGACATAGGACAATGAGGAGCCTATGTAGCTCAAAAAGAGCATCAACATGAGCAGGTGCCTGTGGCGGAGAATATGCCAAAGACTAGAGAATATTTGATGTTAACCAAAGTTCTTCTGAAGCTAGCGAAGGAGGTTGCAGAACCTGCTTCGAGGAAGGCCTTATTCAGAATTATGTGTACGGCCAAGGGAAAATGTTGTAAGATGGTGATTGACAGTGGGAGCACTGACAATCTTGTTTATACTGAGATGGTGGAAAATTTGGGCTTCAAAATGTTAGGATTATAATCCTCCCTTGTCCAATTTGGTCATTTATTTCTAAATCAGGAGTCACGTCTAAATCGGGAGTCCTTTTAGTCTATTTTTAGTCACTAGCACCATTGGGTCCACTTGGCCTAATTGGGGCACATGTACCAGTTACTAAAGTGTGGGGAACACTAATTGAGGCCAACTGCTACTGATTGCACTTGCATGCATCAATTTATGAGCCTCCTAAATCAATCCCTACAAATTAGGAGCCACTGGGAGTGCCGACACCAACCTCCATTAGTTGAGTTCAGTTCGTGACTAGTCAAGCTCAGTTAGGGGTCAGTTACATTCAGTTCTAGTCTGTTACACTCAGTTCTACTCAGTTAGCGCTAGGTTTGCATGGATGCATGCAGGTGAGGCGCATTTACTCACCTACCTCAGTCAGTTAGACTAGTTAATACTGAATCAGACACTTGAGTTGTGATTTTGAACTTTGATGAACTCTGATAATGATTTAGACAAGGTCAGTTAATCATTCAGTCAAGTAGAGTCAAACCAATGCGAATTTCCTCACATGGATTCGAATTGCATGAGGCTATTTAGCCATTGTACTTCATTGTAATTAATTATCTAATTACTTTTGATTAATGAAAGCATTCACAGTTGCAAGCCATTTTTTCACTATTTCATTCTTCAATTTCTGAGTAAAATTGTGTGATCTATCTTGTGAGTTGTGTGTTGTGTGTTGGTCCACAGATCTATGTGTTCAATTTAATATGGTATCAGAGCCTCGACAGGACAAGGCACTCCTCCTACTACAGATTCATTCTTGGATCAAAATTTTTTGAGCAAAATTGCTCCTTCCAGCACTGCACCAGAAGCGGAGAATTTACCAATTAATATCCCAAGTTAAGGAATTGTTGATCAAGCTTGCTTGATCAACTATGCTGGGTGTGAAGGAAATTCCAAAAGTGCAGGATGTCGACCTTACTTTGTCTGTTTGATTGTGTGATTTGAAGGTTTATCAGTCTCCTTCACTGCATGCGCTACAAGCAGCTCAGTCTTCTTCACTGCATTCGCTACAACAACTCAGTCTCCTTCATTGCATTCTAAATGGCCCCTCCAATGGAGCTTCTCACTCCTTTCAACTACCACCAGTGGAAGGAGGACATGGAGATGCAACTACGCCCCAAAAGAGTCTTCAGACTCACAATGGAGACACAGACAGAGCCAATTCATTATATTGACAAAGAAAAGTACTGGAATAGGCTTGATGAAGCATATGGATGCTTGTGCCTCTCAATCTCTTGAGATCTTCTCTTCCACATCAATGGATTGAAGATTCCCAAGCAGGTTTGGGATAAGCTTGCTTCCTTATTTGACAAGCATGATGAATTGAGGATCTATCAGCTAGAGAATGAGCTGATTTCTCTTCATCCAGCCAATTTCGAAACACTAAATGACTTATTCACCAAATACAAGCATCTAGTGTTCCAATTGAAGCTGTGCAAGGTTGAGAAGGAGGATGATCAACTCATCCTTGCCATTCTCTCAAAACTTGGTGCAGACTACTCAATGTTTGTATCAACCTTCCATTCAGTGAAGCTCACTACTCCAAATTGGAGCATTTCGCAGAGGATTCTACATGGATGAATGTTGCAGAGTTGAAATTTAAAGGGTTTTCAGTTGCTGATATGATGAGTAGGGGTTCGTGACTTTGTCACCCTTGGGAGTCTGATGCAGGAGCATCAAGACCTAGCCAACAATGTGATAAAGTGATCACATTTGTGGCTAAGAGGGGACAAGCTGTCTTAATGACCTGATAAAGGATTTTATTTGTGAACCATTTATTATTTGTAGATAATTACAATCAGTTAGCTTTGTTGCTGAATTTTGAGACAAATTAGGAATAAGCTGGCACAAAAGACTCCCTAAGAGGAGATCAGGCGAAGTAGGTTAGTTTGTTGAGCAAAACTAGGGATCAATTATCTGAATTAGTAAATTCCTTCATTTGTTGGAAGGAAGTAAAATAGATGGTTTTTTTTTGGGATTGTAATTCGAAGAAAAAGGTAGGATACAGAGATTTTATGAACTGGGTAATGAGACGGAGGAGTTCGATCAATGTTCTCGAGCTCAATGAAGCTTTAATAAACAAGACCGGTGAAATTTGTGCATGTTCATGTAAATATTATGTATTGTGAAAAAGTCTTTTCTCTTAGATGTTATTGGATTCTATGACTGTGTGAAGAGTCCCAACTCTGTGTGAAATATCAGTTGAGGGAATTATCTCTCTCTCTATTCGATAGAAGGAACATCGAAATCACGTGCAAGCTAGGTACCCTAAGTCTGGTAAGAGGTTCATAGCTGTGTGCCAAGATCCTAAATTATGTGTGAAATTTTTTATTGGCAGAGAGAATGCGTAGATCACTTGCAGACTGAGCATTGGTGTTTGGTAAGAAATTAACCTTTATAAAATTTCCAATTTTATTGTTTAAGTTGTCGAATTCTTTCAGAAGTATATACAGAAACTCCAAATTGCAGAGAGGATTTAAGTTATAGAGTCAGGCAGATTGAATATCGAGCACTCGGGTGTTCATTAGTCAGGTGTTTTGATAGTAGTGGAATGGATTTCATTCCGACTAGAAGGAAGCCGACCAATTGTAGGAGCCAAGCTTTTGTATGGAACACTCCATCATTAGAGCTTTGTAAAAACGTAAATTTTATGTGTATTTGCACGTTCTTTCTTGACCTCGTTTGTGTTGAGGCCTGGTTTCTTCGGCTTACTTATGTGCCCTCCATCAACATCACAAACACCTTTAATGGAATTAAGGCCTCTTTTGAAAATCAAAGGCAAAAAATTAAGTATTATTTTTTAATGCGTTCCTCATGAACCAAAACACGACATTGCAAGAGGGAGTGTTTGTTGAAGCATAACCAAATTGGAGTGGCCCAGTGTGGAAGACATTGTGTCGGCGAAAATGTCAACGAGGGTCCAAAACATAACTTATTGACAACATTGGGGAAAATATCGACACACTTAAAAAAAATACAAAAATATTCATTTTGTTTTTCAAAATTTTAAACATTTAAAGTAACAACAACATCAAATAAACACATTGCCACATAAATAAACACACACACACATAATATGTCTAATAACACATCATGTATCAATACTAAATCATGTCTTTAGTTGTGAGCAATGAGTCTATTAACACCTGAGCCTCAAAACATCATCAAAGAATATAATAAATGTATCTCATCATCATGGGTCAACTAAGATCTACATACTACATAGTACCATGAAATCAAATAAATAAACTAGCAATTCGCTTTGCCCTTTTTACGGGAAAAGGTGATGGCTCTAGTAATGGCTCTTCCTCTAGATGAAGAAGGCCCTACAGGTGGAAGTGGACTCTAATGTGCTCTAACAGAAGTATACACTACACTTTGACATCCTCTAGAAGAAGAAGAAGCTAGAGTTTGGCGTCTTTTGCTAATAGTAGTGCCATTGCTATGTCTAAGTCTAGCTCGCTCTGTCGCCACTGTCTGTGTCTGTGTCTGTGAAGGTGGTGGTGCACTCCTAGTGTCAATAGCCTCCTCCTGTAAAGGTGTCTTATTTAGAGCACCCTCCTCTATTTCCTCTCCTGCCACCAGGCCCATCCCCCCCTCTAAATCCTCATGTAACCAATCAAGGTTTGAGTCCATGATAGGCACCTCGCTCTTCACCCTCCAAGAAGCAATGGTGTCAATCCCATCCATTGAAATGATGTCTACATCTAGTGTTTTCGAAAGCTACCTCACCCATAATCAAAGGTTGTAGTTGACGTAGACCATGCCATTAAGGTTCGAGGATTCCAACCTATATGTGGGTCATAAATTATAAACTATAATTGAAATTTAATAATAAATAATTTAAAGGCTGACATGACTTAAAATTATAATTTAAATAACTTCAAAATTTAATTTGAATTTTTTTAACCTGTTGTGCTTCTAGGTGTGTATTTTTTCAAACATACTCCAGTTGCACTCACATATTGACGAGATACATGTTTGGCTTAGGACCCGAATGTCAAGCTTATGTAAATTGTACTCTTGAGCCATAGATTGTCCACCAGTCATCTAGAACAACCAAGAGAAAGTAGAAACCGTTAATAAATAACATTGAAAATTGAAAGTTTATAACAAAGGAAAAAGAGATTGAAATTTGAAACAAAATGAACTTGAAGATTACCTAACATTTTGGTCTTCTTATCATGAACAACCGTGTCAAATCCAAATGTTCCACTAGCCATCCTATATATTTCCATTTCTTTAGAAATCTTTGCATATTCTTGCGGATTTGGCACTATCCCTTGAACACATGAGAAACCCATCCATAACATCATCATCAAATCTAAAACCACAAGAGTAAGAGAACAAAGGGTTTAGGTAGATCCCTGTAGCATGAATGTGGCGATGGAGTGTACTATTCCATCGCACATCAATGACCCTCCATATCATTAATCTTTTTTCATACCCCTTATCCCCCTTGTCCTCATAATAAGAAAAAATGGATTCTTTAGCCCTATCCATGGCCTCATACAAGTAGCTCATTGCGAGCTTGTCTCCATAAACCAATCAAATAACCTTTACCAAAGGTTCACTAATAACACACACCTCCTACACACTTGCCCAAAAGTTCTCCTGGTATGACACTAGCCTGCATACGGCTTGACCCTCTGGTTTTTTGCTAAACGATAATGCATGCCACTCATATTAAAGGAACATTCTCTTGAACTCCCACATACAATCCAAGAGAGACCGAAGTGATTGTCGGACGCACCAACTCCCTATCATTTGTGAATTGTCTCATCAAGTTGAGCGTGAAAATACTGAGCTCACATGGCGTTATATATTATTATATTGGTAAACCCCAAACCCCAAACCCCAATACTAGACTTACCTCTTTATAAGAAAGTGGGTAGGTATACTTTTAAAATATATTATACGAGACTAGACACAGATCTTTTTTATTAAAAGGAAGCTATTTGAAAACCCCAGATATCCACACCAACTAAATTAATAATATACTTCTTATATATATCCTCTTGAACCTTCTCATCATCATTGTTGCTCGGCCCCGATATAGCCGCCTTTATCTCATGCATATCCTTCTTAATCCCCCAAAAGTGCTTGTTCATCATCAGGGATGACGATAGCCCTTTTCACCTTGGACTATAACTCATTACTGGATGTGTCTCAGATGACAAGAAACCTCAATGAAAACCTGCTAAAGAAACAAAAGCAAGAAAACTAGCTATGGAGAGAGCATACATTCAAAAAGGTATTACGAGGCTTGTTTGTCTCTCTTTATTTAGGGTTGAAAAGTACCTTACTAATTAGTCTCCATATGTAAGTTGTGTTTATATTGGCCGTCTCTTCTACCTACGTTGTTGCGATTACATTATGATAAATGCATGTTTATTAATACATTTTTTGATGATCCTAGTTGATTCAACAATAGATCCGATATAAGGAATTTTGTCCATATCATGTAGCATCAAATCAATGCAATGCGCAACACAAGTAGTCCAAAACAAGGTCAGATATCTTGTCATAAACAACCTCCCAACATCCAAATAATTAACAACACTATCTGTTATGACTTGGAAAACGTTATGTGGACCTATCTCTTGGATGAACCCATCTAACAACTCACATGATAATGCTGCATCTTTAATATGTGTAGATGCATCAACATATTTAATAAACATTATGCCATTGGGAAAACTAACCAAGAAATTAAGAAGGGTCTCTCCCTTTTGATTAGTCCAACCATATGATATAATAATGCATCCTATGAGTCTCCATGACTCCTTAAACTCCTCGAATCTCTGATTGTAGTCAACCTTTTCAACTTAAATGATATGCCCTCTCAAGTCGTCAAAGGTGGGACCCTTATACCTTAGGACAACAACAACAACATCAGACATAAGTTGGTAGAAGGGGTTGGTCTTGGCAATGTTGAAAGGAATGCCACTCCATAAAATACACCTACCCACAAGCTTGTTTGCTTCTTGCTTCTCCTTTATTTGAATCATTGAACTAATAGAAGGTTGTGCACCAGTTGTGGCTCTTGGAACAAAGAAATTTGAGGTCGTTGAGGACATTGTTGAACTAGAAGGTGTAACTGAGGTAAAGCTCTCACTTTGGGTTCTACTTTTTTCCAACTCATTTCTCTGTGATACCTTCACATCTCTCCTCATATTCATATCATGAAGTGATTTGTTGACAATTTGAACAATTTATGGGGTTGCTTGTTCACAAATTCCCACTTCATGCCTTGGAATTTGTGTAAGGTGGTATTTCAATTGATTAATTCTCTTTTTCATTTCCTTTCCACCCAACTTGCAATTCAGTTTTTTCCATTTAAACTCCTCCAAGGGTTCACCATATACCCACATAGAGTCCAAAGCTTTCGACATTTTGATTTTTCCAAGAATGATTCAACCCGAGGAAAAGAAAAATGGAAGATGAAATTCATATTCAAGCGTGAACAATGAAAATAATAAATAGTAAGATACATTAAAATTTGGCCCTTGCCCACCCTCCCCCACCCCCTCCCAAAGATAATGCTGCGAATAACAAAATAGACCTAGTTTTTGCATAAATGGTAGTAGATCTCTCATCAAAATTTGGCAAGAAGAGGGAACATTGATAAGAACCTTAAACCTGTAAAAAATTTACCAGAAAAATAAAAAAAATGATGAGCAAATGTGTGCACAATGATAAACATACATATAAATTAGGAAACCATTGATGAGAATCAATCCCCAATCCATACTAACTCAGTGACGGTAGATTGAAACACAATGAATATACTCCTTGGCTCCTAGAAAAATGATAGCAAGCTCCTTTGCTCTCTAAACCCCTCAACTAGTAAGCAAAATGACCAAATAAAAGTAAAAAACTGGGTTCTAAGATGGATTTTCCGTGGCTGGGGTGATATTTTCCATTGACTCACAATTGTTTAGAAATAATGATATATTCAGAAATCACGATATTTTGTAAAAAATACTATTTTTTGCATCTGATTTATTGTCTTTGCTTGGAAATCGTGATATATCACATAAATTGCGATATATTGCCATTGTCTTCCACACTGGATTGACCTTTTAACTAAGGTTGAGCTTGATGGCCTCCCAAGATTTTCAAATACTTTGAGAAACAAATCCCCCTTTATTTTGTACTTCAACTTGTGTGATAGTAAGAGTGACTAGATTAAGGCCCTTCCATGAATGTTTTTCCATGAGGGCTCTAGAGCATATACAAGTTTGCAACAAAAGCTTCCAACGTCATTCCTTTTTAAAGATCAAATAGCACACCAATTGGGACTACGAGTGGCTTTTGATAACCATTAATATTAGCCATAGAATCCCTTGTCTTCTTTAGTATTGGCTCATAGAAAATCATGTAAGTTTTTTTTAGGTGTTTGATATGTTCTTGATGAAGACACTTAGCAGGGGTAGTAGTATAAGAGTTGTTTCGAGCACTTTAGCGCATATTTCAAATTTGGCAATGAGAGCCATATGCTTTGCTAACCAGTTTTCAATTTTCTTCTCAACCCTCTAGATGGTAACATCACATAGTTGTTTTGGAAAGGCTTGGAAAGAAAATGTGATACAAATAAACTTGAATATGGCCACATTACACCCATTCTCACCCTTGATATGTCTACCAAGAAAGTAGTACAAACTTTGTTTGTAGCATGGTGTTTTATCCCACTAGATTCTAGAATCTAAGGCATCATAAAAGTCACACTAGATCCATTTTCACCCTTGATTTTCCTTCCCTGCAAGTAAGCCTTGTAAGCTTTGTTTGTAGCATGGGGCTTTAGCCCACTAGAGTCTATAACCTAAGGCATCATAAAAGATTTACATGCATTCCATGATATTAGCCATGGTACTTTGAATTTATTGACCATTAAATAATTGTTTGGGTCCTTGCTTGGGTAGGGGGGTGCCTTTGATAGGTTTGTCCCATCTCATGAGAAATGAGAGCCCATGGCCTTTACAACCATGATAGATATATTTGGGACTAGATTTTAGAAGACATCCTTCTAGAATTGATATAAATATCACCACTTTCTTTAACTTACATCTATTAATGGTAAGATAGTGGAGTCCTTTGAGAATAGTGTCTCAACAATGTTGAGTTAAAATTTCTCAAAGCCAACTAGTTTTAAAATGGCCAAAATGAATGGGCATTTGACGTTGCCTTAAGCTTTCTTGAAGTTGATCTTGATGAAAAGGACATATAGCCTACTCCATGCATTTTGATACATTTATAATGTAGTATAGAATACACTGTGCTCTAATAAAGCTAGCATTCTTTGGGAGAGTAATCTCAAGAAAAATGTGCTTGACGATGAAAGCTAGTTCCTTGGCCAAAATTTTAGCCAAAATTTTATAAGAGACATTTAACAGTGTTGTCGAAATCTAGTTGGCAATCACCTTGGATTTGTTAGGTTTCAGAGTAAACATGATTAGGCTCTTATTGAATTAGGAACCCATTGATTGATTTTTAGTGGCTTTAGAGGAGGGATGGTTTGACAAACTTTGAGGTAGCTTTGAATTTTTTCATGGAAAGTCATATAGTCTTGGTGACTTATCTCTACCAACTCTATTAAAGGAGTGCTCAACTCATACAAAGTTAATTATTACTCATAGATTCTCTCTTGCTCATTAGAATGTCACCTAGGGACCACGTTGAGAAATCCTTACATGGCCACTTACATTCCTCTGTAAGTCATTGTCTTGATAGATTGTGATTGAGGAATTCTTCAATTTTATGTTTGATGATGTAACCATGAGCAAGTTTCAATCCTAAAATTTTCTCAGTAGCCTCCTTAGCGATTAAGTCCTTGAAGAAGATTTTTGTGGGCATCTTGACTTGAGTCAATATAATTGAGCTCTTACATGAGTCCTTCTCGCATGACACATCTCATTTACATGCATTAAATGTCAGAGGTTAGTAGCCTTAGCTTTCTTTTATTCATTAAGGGATTGTGCTAAAGGGTCTCTCTCCCAAGTTCATGCTCATCCTTCATTGCTATGTGAGGATTTTGATGAACAAAAGCAATTTGGGGTCCATATCTCTCCAAGGATATTTTTTACACTATCAACAACTTGGCATCGGGGAATCTACCCTTCGTCACCCCTTTTAGGAAAATGTTTGCATTGTTCTTATGATTCATAGTTATATTGCTATTGTGGATGGCTACATTAGAATTTTGGATCAAATGAATTGACATTAGGGTCATGTGTAGCCCTAAAGGCACCCTAAAGCCTTACAGTAGGCAATAAGCCAAATGGGGCTAGTAAATGTAAATTATAATTATTGCATGCATACCAGTTATAAAAGGGACATATGTAGGACAATAGCGTGATTCCCTAAGAAACGAATAAAAAAAACCTTTAGTGAGGCTTTAGGTGTTGAGGTAGTGCCACCCATGTGCTTCCCATACCTTTGAACTAGGTCCTCATTATGATTTTTTTTAGCATTAATGTAACAAAGTACTCAAGCAATGCACATTTTTTTATATAAATTGTAGACATTTTCACACTCATTAACAATGATTTAAATGGGTAATCATGAGGAATTTCAGTACCTAGTCATAGGGACTTTGGAATGGACTCTTGGGGTGCCTTGTGAAGAACCCCTTGCACCGGTGATTACTATTAACAATGTTGGATCAAATGATTTGAGATCATCTTTGAGGGTATAGCCTTAAAGGTACCCCAATTCCTTATGGTAGGTGGTGGGCCAATCCAACTAGATTGGTTCCATGTGGAGTAGTGGTGAAAGGGTAGATTTAAGATGCTTGCACAAGCTCATTAAGCCCAAACTGGCCTTGATCTCTACTTTGTGGGTTTTGAGTTTTTTTTGTGATTTTTTGGCATGCATTGCAAAAGGGAACATTGAGGTTGCAAAGCTTGCAACCTCTTATTTGTTCTTAAATACAATACAATTTTAAAAGTCCATTTGATTTTATATCCATGACATAATTTTCTTAATTAAATTAGGAAATTTATTTATAGAGAGTTTCATGATAGTAGTTTTGTTACATTAGACTATACTTGTGTCACGTCTTTGATGTTTGGTGACAATCTATTCCATTTAAAATCTTTTTGTGAAGCATATTGGATTCTTGGAATCTTGTTGATGAATTTCAGAGGAGTATTACCACTTTTGTGAATAAGAGGACAAGCTTACAAGAAAAACTTCAACTTAAGGGAACTTTCTCTAGATTTTAGGGAATATTTTGTAAATAGCAAGATGGGATCTTCTCTATAGCGTGTAGTGAGGGCCAAAGGGGCACTAGAGTTAATAATAGTGTAGGCATGGTGGCCATTTAATGGAAGGCTTAGTGGATCCACTGTGTTTGTTATTATTAAATAAGACCAACTAGGTAGTTAGCCTTGAATAAATGCAATCTGGCTTATTTAAAGAAGAATCACTAGGTAGTTAGCATTTGGCTATGATTACAGTTTTCTCGATATTTATAAATAAGGATGGGGTTTTCCTTGTGAAGCATGTAGTGAGGTATACTGGGTTGGAGTTTAGTTCATTGGGAGTTTGTATCCTTGAGAAGGCAAATGAACAAGAGTTTAGTCTTCGCTAAATAAATTATTATGTAGTCTTACCCTACCTTAAGAGTATTGTGATATGAGGTAAAGGTTAATTTGTATATTTTTCTTGGATATATTATTTATGATTATAAATGGTTAAGGATCACTACAAGTGGTATTCAAGCTCTTTCTTGGGAAAAAAAGGGTAATAATTTTCATTATTATGGCAATTTTCAAAGGGAAACATAGGGTTGTGGCACTTAGATCCATTCAAGTATCTTTATGAGGAGAATTTGAAGAAAAAATGTAGACTTTAGTTCCTATGGAAAAACACCCATTAAAAAAATCACTCAAATCATAGTATGGGAAGTGAAGATATCGTTGATTTTAATCAATGATTTTAGGGTTTTTTGGTATGGCTGCGAGTATTGCAAAGCATACATCTTTTGATAGAGTGCATAAATTGTAGCTAGATTTTGGGCAATAAGAGCAAAGTGACCACGACATTTTAGAATTGGGGTCATAATAGGGAATTAGAGAAAAATTGTGGAAGTTACACCAATTTCAAGTTGAAATTCATGCGACACAATTATCTCCTTGTTTATGAACCATATTGAAACAAGGTTAGTGCCATTAGACATAGAGATATTGTTGTCATCTCCCCGCCCATCAATTCAACCAATGGAGAGGACATGAACTATTTTGGTGGCTCTAAATTTTAGCCCCATGGATAAACACAACCCCTCCCTTTAGTTGCCTTCATAGCCATCTCTTAGAAGTCTATTTGCATTATAAATATTTACATTGTTTTTACATTTTTCCGTGGTTGACTAACACATGTTCACAAAATATAAAATAATCGCATTTATAAGTTGAACATTCACTAGTGGGGCCTTGGCCTTGAGCTCCACACTAGGAGTCATACATCAAATATTTATAATATTCACATATTATGTCAATACATTCTAGGGGTCAAAATGGGGGTATTACATTCCCGTTTCTCTTAGAACAACGTTGTCCTCAGTGTTCTCAAGACTGAATAAAAGTGAGTATGCCTCTCTTATGGCTTCCTCCTGTTCCCATGTAGCATCATTGGGATCAATGTGCTTCCATTGCACAAAGGACATTAGGGTAATTTTGAGGTCTAAAATGGGCCTCCTAGAGATATAATAAAATATTAGGAGTTAAACATTATGTAGGGGAGGTATATTTACAATTCACCTTTTACACAACAACCAATGTAACCATGGTTGAGTTAAATTGAAGAGATGTACAAATATAAAATCAATAAAAAAACTCTCTTTGATATGACTAGAAATAAAAGTACTTTTAATACATAAATATACTCAATTAAAATGCTCATAAAATAAAATTAAACTTATATAAATTAATAATATAAACATATTTAAATTTAATTTATATAAATTTAACTTTATTCATTAGATAATAACACTTTTATTTTAAAATTATATTTATAATATAACATATCCACTCATAAATTCATTCTTTATTCCAAAAAAAAGTATCACGCAAATTGTATATAATATGTACATAATTTCAAAATCATGTCAAAGTACATTAACTACGTGACATGTTTTCACATTATATATAGAAACTTAAATACACTATTCCTATTTTCTAGAAAAGTATGTTCTCATGATTTTAGGATTTTAAATTTTGGTATGGGTTGAATTTTAATTTTTATAGTATATTTTATACTTAAATAAGAAAAGGCACTTTAAAGTAATTTACCTTTATGACTACTTTAAGGCTATCAAATATATAATATTCAAAAGTAATGTTTAAGTACTTTTTATTCATCATGAGTATGGTTTACTATGGGTTTTCATCCACAATTTATAATTTGACAAGTATCTTTAACTCCAGCAATGCCACCTCAACTATAATCGATGATGTTATTCTTTAGAAGGTTATTGGTTCTTTTAAAGTTGATTTTAATAGTACTTTTTTTGTTATGAGGCCCATTTTAGACCTCAAAAATCCCCTTAATGTCTGCACACACAACCCGTAGATCATTATAAATTCGATGTGACTCTCTCATACAACATCCTCATAACATATTCCCTTCATAGCACATAACTTTGACACAAACACTCAAAAACTCTCTTACTTGCACTTGCTAATTAGGTAATTAGATCTGTAGCTAGGTAACCCAAAAATTCTCAACCCATTACATATATTTGGGATTTTTGATATCCTTCATCCTTGCGCCCACTACTTAGCCACATAACAATAAGTGGACAAAAACGGTAACCATTTCCTAACTAACTCCATATTGACTGTTTCAAAACACCCATCTTCCTTGTTTCTTGGCCACTTCGTCGAAGTTGACCTAGCTCTGGTGGACCACTTTGCTTTAACCTTGTTCACACCAAATCTGTTTTTCATAAAATGTATCAAAAATTTCTAGGACCAATAGGTGGAATGTGATTGCAACTTATGACATTAGCTTGACCATGTCTTTATCTATGATGAAGAAAATATTTAGAGGGACTCTCATAATATCTACAAGTCATCATTATTGGTGCTTTCCATGGAATACAAGGCATTAATGATTATAGTTATTGATGCCATGCAATATCCTAAGGTTATACACATTGAAGTTAGGGAATTTGGGAGTTCATGATGCTTGACCAATGCCTCATTAGTAATTTTAAATCTCGCGATGTTTCTTATAAAAATCCAAATGTAACATCAACCATGTGGTTCATGATAGCCACCATATAAACATTCTCAAATTTTTGCTTACAATTTGAAGTCATTTAGTGGGTAAATATATTGGAGTACAATATTTCGCAATTGGAGGTTGTTATCAACCGTGATAAGAAACTTGTAGTGGAAAATTAGGTGGTTTATAGTAATGGTAGATGAGAAAAAATTCTATGCTTATATATATATATATAATTAAAAAGAATTATGACTTTTTATTAAAAATAAGGAGGATAAAAAATCATAACTTTCTTTTAAAAATAAGGAAAAGCTTGTGTGGAAATTTGTTTGCATCTATGTTTTTCTTAAATTTTGAAGTGACAAGTAAATTTTACAAATTCTTAAATTTTGAAGTGATAAGTATTTTTTACAAACTGTAAGAAAAATATTATCAAAAAATTTCCCTTAACAAAAATATGTTACATATTTTTGATGGGACATAGTAAAATTTTCCTAGATTTTTTAGGTTGTTGTTATGGTAGGAAACTTGCCACTATATTTGCAAGAATTTGTTTAAGTTAGAATTTAGTGATAATATTAATTTGTAATATAATTTTTCGATTCATAACATAAATGTGTATCCGACATAGGATTTTTCAGTAACATAAGCTACATTTACAAATTATCCTGTAAATATATAAGAAAACATGGTAATTGTAAGGCAAAAAAACTTCACTAATTATGATGTTGTTGTAGTTTGAGGAGTTACATACATAGTTGTTGATAGTGTAGTCACATAACATACATTGAATATCACACAATAAGGCAAACATAGAAGGGGGAGGAAGAGTAAATAGGAACCCAATATTAAGTAGTCTTTATTATAGATAGTTAGTGATTACAATCCAGTTCTGGCAATAGATATATATACATAAACATTCCTCAGGTAGTTGTAACTATTATAAATACTTTGTTTAGTAGACCAACTCAATCACTCGGTCAACCACTTCATAGTATTCAATCACCATCCTAATTGACTATTCGAGTAGGATTCTCCAACACCTCCCACTATCTCAAAGTCTTCTTCGTCCCAAAGAATCAGGAGACAAAAAATACACATTATAAAAAAGTTACAACAAAATATACTTTTCTTTAGATGCTACTAGTGGTATTTGTCAATGATGATTGATGAAGACTAAATATTTGGGGTTGAAACATTTAGACATTGGTGACATTGGCTGTGTGGTGGCTGATCTAATAATGGAGGTTTTCCATCACTTATTTACATACTTGATGGATATGAGATGCAATTTGTTTCAATTATACTATAAAACCATCCCACTCCTCAATATTTTTTTTTGTTCTAATATTGGATTTAATCATTTGGACAAAGTATTCCATCTTTTGTTGTAATGGGGCTTCATGGATTTCTACATTTCCGAGGTTGATTTTTTCTTTGAATTAGCCAATTAATTGATCGACATTCCATATTTGCTAATTGTGCCTTATTTCCATTCTGAAACCACATTTGTTCCCAAGTCAGTAATTTTATTTCTATTTTCCTTTCTTCCTCTATTTTCTTGTTTAATGCATCCCAACTTTTGTCCTTGACTATGGTTCAATGTCGTTTGCTATCCAATTTTTGTATCAACAATTAGATAATTCTATGTTGGCTACAAACATTACCATAATACATGGGCCAATTGGATTAAATGGTTTTAATGTCTGTCATGGTTATTCCTATTTCCTACAATTTCTCCTTTAATTGTTCAAAATTCTAGAACTCATTCCCAGGAATTGTTGTTAATTGGTCAGATTTTAATTATTGATTTAGTACCATTAAATTATTCTTCTTATTATTAAGGTCAAAGAATAAATTATTGAAGCAATCGACTTGATCCTTTGAGGGGTCCACTAACATCACCTTGATTGTGCCATATACTTTAACCCGACAACTTCCTCAATCCTTCTCTTCTTTTGTTCTCTTATTTTTGAGTTTCTTTGTTGACTTGTTTTGTCTTCCATTTCTTTCTTTGCTAACTACTTCATATAACTCTTGATTTGTTTAATCAGAGGCATCATTTGGTTCAAATCCTATGGAATCCATTACTTTTTGTTTTCTCTTAGTCTAAGATGGTAAACACCCTCTTTGAATTTTCCCTTTTTTTCCCCTTAGTTTGCTACTTTTGTCTTGCTATTTATTGTTCTAGTTCTACCTGCATGGTTTGTTGGGTAGGTTCTTTCGGATGATGTTACAAATCCTATAGTTTCTAAGTTGTTGGTTTCTTTGATTCTCTATCTTATATGGTGTTTTATATGACTCCATTGGTTTGTGCTTGCTTTACTGCTCCATTTTATCGATTTCTTGCTATAATCACCTCTTTTGTTAATGGCATTAGTGTAGTTAGACTAGGACGTCTGGTAAAGTCATTGTGGTTTATCTAAGGTTTAGATGGAATAATCCATGTTTTTGTAATCGAGGGATTGGTTGGGCATATAATGGTGATCTTAGAGCTCTATATATTCTTCTTCTTCGTTTATCATTCAAACTTATGTTACCTTAGTTGAATAATTTTTTCTTGCAATTGATTATCAATAGTATGGTTTTTTTAGTGCCTCAATGATAATGGATTTGATTATGTTCATGGGTTATGTAAACTATTGTCCCAAACTTGAATTTGAAATTTGTTATTTTTTTATTACTTACTGTCTTGTCATTTTCCCTCTTCCTTCCTCTTCATCTGTTAATAATTTCCTTGATAATTCCTCTAGATTTGAGATTCTTTAGTCTTGGGTTCTAAAAGTAGGTATTCTCTTTTTTTTAAGAATGATTTCAAATTCATCCTCAATTAATTGGCTACCTGAGTTGACATTCTCTTGGTATTTTCTTTGGTTAGTTTCCTAGCCTTATTTATAGGGGAAGTTACTGTAATTTGTTTTTTTAGCTATAGATGGAATCATGAAAATTTATTCTTCATTAACCTTTTCTACTTTTACTTTCATCAAAGGAGTTGTCATTTGTTTTATCAAACCCCTATCTATTTTTAGTATTGTGTAAATTATGCACAATTGATGAAAAATTTATGCAAATATATGCTCGAACCATGGGTAGTTGTCAAGTTCATGTGTTTCACCAGTCAGTCCATCAACGATACCAAACTTTGGTGTAGTTGAGGCATAACTATATGTGCACATGGGGTGGAAGGTTTTGACATTCATTCTAAGGAATCCTTAATTTATTACAAGTAGACTTCATATTCTTTATCCATTCTAAAAAAATATAATGTGGCATTGGTTCATCATGATCCCTTTTCCGATTTGGTGCAAAGAACTACAAATTACACACTATTATTATATTTGGGGAAGTGAATGCAGGCCCATAGACTTAAAAATTATTTTCCATAGAAATCCATATATGTAGAAATGGGTACTTGATTACCTTTCTAGTTTCTTGCCACTCTTCATAGTTAACCCTTATTATGTTAGCAACATGGTTAGCGCAATTATATTTATCCCTTCTTCAATAATGTGGCTTATAAATTCCAACATGTGTATTGTAACTTTTGAGTCTCGACTAGACCCAAATAAACATAGTGAAGCTATAACCATGTCCACTTCATTCTTTCTTGTTTAACTTGATTAATTGCAAAACCTTTGAAATTATTTGTTGTTATTTCTCCAATAAGATTCTCAATCCAATCCAATGGGTTAGTTGGACTAGGAATAACTTCTCCTACAATTGGAAAGCTTGTAATTCTTCTAATAATACTTCTTCTGATCTCAATAGGTCTATCTAGCCAAATGTTTCCCTTATGATATTTGTTGATAATAAATTTAGTCTCTTCTTCCTTAGGACGCTCAAAGTTTGTGACCTATGGGGCACTTAGTTAACCTTGGATTTTAGATTTTTCTAGCATTAGGGTTTCATATCTCCATTTCATTATGACTATGCCAAATTTCTTGAAGTTTACTTAGTGTTTGTTCTAGTCTATTTTCTCCATTTGCTTGGTATATTCTATCCACATTCTTCCAACTTTGTCATAGGTTTCTTGTATTGTTTTTTTTTTTTTCGGGTTCAATAGTTGTTGATTACAATACTATCGATCATCTCATATCTGGTGACATATTCTTAGTCTAGTTAATTGAATGTGGTCTTATCTAATCTAGTTGATTTCTTATTAATTTGTCTTTGTCTCTTTTGATCCTCTCAACAACTTTTGTCTACGTGATTTTAGAATCATTTCCCCTCTTATTTATAATTGAAATAGGCATGTTAATATGTTGGTCACTCATAACATGTTATACAACTTAATGAGAAAGATATACTCAAAATGAGAACTCTAGCCATAAATGGCATATTCTTGCATCACAAACATTGAAAAAACTCCAAATCAAAAAGTGGTGCTATCAGTAGCACCCCTTTTTTCCATGGCTAAAATTACAACTTTTTTGAAACCTTGATCGATTCCATTGCAATCAAAACTATAAATTAATTGTCGAATTGATAAGTGGTCCTCCCAGATCACCCTTAATTTTATTCGTTGTTGAAATTACATGTTGTTTGAAACCTCAACCTTAAAAATTGGTGTCACAACAATCAAAACCCTAAATTGAAAAGTGGTACTACCCTAGAAACACCATTTTTATTTCTAAAGCTGAAATCACAACTTTTTTTAACAATTCCCTTAACAGTTAATGCCATTGAAACGGAAATCCTAAAATCAACCCTCGAATAAAAAATAATTACTACTAGTGACACTCATTTCTTTTGTCATGTTACATCAAAATCACGACCTAAAAAATATTCAAAGTTAAGATAAATCACTTTAAAAACAACAAATTTGACCTAAATCTTTAAAAATATAAAAAAACAATAAATAAAAGAAATAATATTAAAAAGTTAAAAAAAAATTAAAAGAAAATTGAAAACAAAAAAATAAAAATAACATTTAAATACTTAAAACCTTAAAAAGAATCTTGCTCCCCCTCCTTCACTCCCCTTCTCCACCCTGTTTACAGGTAAAGCAGGGGATTTTTTTTAAGTTTGTTTATTTTTAAATGTTTTTTGTTTTATTTAATTTTAAATTGATTTAAAAAAAAATCGTTTTGTTTATTTTTAATTTGCTTTATTTAAAATAAATAAATAAAATTGTTCTTTCAATTTTTTTTTCTTAGTTGTGTTAAATATATTTTTTAAAGTGATATAAAAATTGAATATATATTTTTAGGTTGTGGTTTTGAAATGTCTACAATTGTAACTTAACAAAGGGAAATGATATCACTGGTAAGACCCTTTTTTCAATTTGATGGTTTATTTTGGCATTTGTGTTGCAATGCAATTGACTATCAAGGTGAGGTTTTAGACAAGTTGTAATTTCAGCCTTAGAAAGGAATATGGGGGTGCCATGGTAGCTTTGATTTTCGATTTGGGTGTTAATTTAGTGTTTTGATTGTAGCGATACTAGTTGTAAGGCTAAGGTTTCAAACAATTAATCTTGAATAAAAATAAGAGTGATTTTGGGAGAACCAATTTTCAATTCGGGGGTTGATTTATGATTTTTATTGCAATGACACCATCTAGGGTTTAAAAAAAGGTTGTAAATTTAGCCATGGAAAAAAGGGGTATTACTAGTAGCACCACTTTTTTGATTCAAGGTAAAAATAGCCACTAAATACAACGTTTAAAAATATTACAACTCTGGAGGGCCTTGGTTAATTTGTATAATGTGTTTCATGTGATGGCCAATTTGCCAACATGGTTCATTACAATCAAACATTAAGTATGTTTCATGACGTCAAAACCGGCTCTCGATGTGATTAGTTAACTCTTTTTCGATTGGATTCTTCTAATTTGTCAACTTCAGTTTGACTTTATCTTTTTAACTTGTCAACTCTCATTCGACTAACACTCCTTGATTAGTTAGTTATGATTCATCATACCACTTTCCTGACTAGTCAACCTACTTTCAACATTTTCATTGTCATTATTTTTTTACCATTGTTCTTTATGAATATTACTTGTATCTCTGTTATTTATTTCTTTCTTGTTTCTTCTATTGAATATGGTTCTTTCAATTTTTTGTTGAAATCCTTTGGTATCAAGGGATCCTTTTCCTCTCCCTCTTCTTTCTAAGTTTTCTTGATTTATGTTATCATCTTGTCTTCTCTCTACTATACTTCAATTATTTTCTTGTTGTGTATTATTCTAGTTGAATATCATGAATTAATGTTCATCGTACTTCTTATTAGTTCATAAGTTAGGTTAGAATCCTTATTTAAATTATAGTTACTGCACTAGTTACCCTAGCCACTTTTTCATATAATTTTTTGAGCATTAAGGTCTCCTAAGGAAATAGATATCATCCCACTATTGAGATTGTAAAAGAAAAAATGATGTTGTTGTTACCTTTCCATTCCCATACAAATATGCACAAACATAATCTTGTTTAAACATGTAAATACCCTACCCACCTCCAAAATTGAACCTCTCACCTCCATGGAGATATCAAATATTCCTAACTATTAGGCCCACTCAGTATATAAAACTTACCCTAGCTACTTGCACAAACATTATTCATTTATTCATACATACATATTTATTGATTGAAGAATATACAATCCATATAACTTGGTTTTCAGGTAGATTTCGGCCTAGAAGTGCCATAAGGGTTTTCAAAACTAACCTTTCTCTCTATTTTCTTTTCTCATGGATAATATGTTTTCAGTTGGGAACCATTGACTACTTTACTGAGTAGTTAGCCTTAAAGTGTTCTTATATATACCACTCCATTGTCTTGTATATCTTCTATGCTATATGGACCAAGGCAGGTTGTCTCTAGTTTTCTAGGCTTTCCTTTGAATTTTCTATCATATAAAAGTACCAAATATCCTATGTGAAATTCCTTTTAATTATTATACCAATCTTTATGTTGTTGTTTTTGTATCTTCTAATGGTGTAGGGATACAATTATTTCCTCATCAAGTTTTTGTAATTGATATAGTTGGTCTTCTTTGGAGTTTTTTGAGTCAAATTTTAACACTTCTACTATTTTATCTACATAAAATTTGTAGTGCAAGGGAACTACTACTTCTTTACTATATACCAATATAAAGGGTTCCTTCCCCATTTACATTTTGTATGTAGTTCTATTGACCCATATTCATACAAGTTTTTGTCATCCCAATTGTCTCTATCAATGTTGCACATTTTAGTAAGTCATTTTGATAAGATTATTTTAAATGATTATATGAATCGGTTTGCTTGTGGAAGATACAAATAAATTTTTGTGTGGTTAATCAGATAATTTTCCATCGATACTTTTTTCACGTCCCTCAACCCTTCGACTGGCGAAGAGGACGCTACCATGGCGTTAACCATCCGGGAAAATCGCCCCATGAACATGGATATACATAAAATGCTTTGAACTAGAACATGCATACATGATTATTTATTATACACAACGGAAGCATTCAAACATATGTTAATACAAGCATTCAACATGTTCATCATATTCATTAACAGTAAATATAATCGCAGAAGTAAAATAGATAAGATTACTTATCTTATAAGGAACTCATTCCGCAACCAGCTACGTCGATGCAACGTTCCACCCAACCATAGGCCAGCGTGCTCCTTAATCTCTCAGCAACACTGCCACCCCCGAGCTGGGCATGATTCCCCAAGGAATAAGGAACAAGCAGGCTTACACATAGCTAAGGTTACACCAAACACAGCCAAGCCAACGCGGTTGGGTTTATCAGGCAAACGATGGATCAGCCAAGCCAACACTGTTGGGTTTATCATGCCATCCAGGAGCTGGGAAAGGCTAAATGCTAAGCTGGTGAGCCCATTACAGAGCTAGCAACACCTACACTAGAACTAGCCTGACTTCTAAGACACCCACACACACCCAACACAAGGAATCAGTCCCTTCTCTGCTACACAGTCCCTCAGGCCCTGACTTCCCTTCCAGTGCTATTCAGGGGTTGTGGAGAAGAAATCTAGCCCTCTAGCTCTGTTTGTGTGGTTTCCAAACACACCAGGTTTATCAAGCAAACCAAGCCCCCATCCCTGCTCCCAACACAGTCTGAAGACCAACCACTGCATACACGTAGCAACAAGCAATTCATAGCTTGGACATGGGAAATCAATTCTTGGGTCGTTCTTGGCCCTATCGTGGCCAAAACGACTTCATACAATCCACAGCAACCAAAACGTAAGGAAGACCACAACAACAAAACGTAAGGGAGACCATAGCAAACCCGTAAATCTTGAGAAGAGCGATGGCAACCACCAATCAGGGGAAGAACAACAACCCCGATCTCAACATTGAAGTGACGGGAAGAAATTACATGGCCATACCAGTCTGTAAGGAAAGCATACACCCACACAATCCACAAAATCCATATGGAAAAACATCCACACACAGAACGTGAATGGATTATTCACAAGGGAAAAATCGTGGGTGAAGAACGGCGGCCCCCGGCTTACTGTGTGAGTAACAACAACGCAGAACCCAGTGCATGAGAGAATATCTACACCAGATCCCAAATACGAATGGAAAACACACCAAATTCCTCTCTGTGGAAAATGTGAACGATAGGGGAAAACGACTCCCTCCCTTGGCTGCGTGAGACCAAACAGGAAAGAAGCCTGTGCGTGAGAATGAACAGAACTATCGTCCCTGTGTGAGGATAAACAGACGATGGAGAGAATGGTGTAGTCGAGAGAGTGGAGAGTCTGCATGGAGTGATGGCGGTGGTGGTTTTTCCAAAACGTGAGGGTTAACCTGTTGGTGGAGTGTGCATGTGGGCAAGGACTGATAGTCCTGCCACACTCCACTCCCCAACCATAACTGCCTCAACTACTCTGCAGAGCATTAAAATGGTAGTTGGATAAGACAAGGAAAGATGGGAAAATCAAACAGGGTTTAACAACTGACACATGGCTTTTCCACATAGGTTCAAGGTTTAATCATCCCCCCCTTATCCTTAGGAAAATCATGCCATTTTCATTATGGTTTCAGTGAGCATAGCTGGTTGGGTTCATTTAATTAAAGATGCATATTTACATGATGCCGAAACTAATATGTGTCGTATATCACGATATACCATCGGCAACGATTCCAATCACCAAACATAACACAACCAATTCGATGGTGGGGCTCTTGCCTTTAGCTCCGCACCATGATTCATTACAATATATACATCATGTACATTTAATGCAACGGGGTCAAAACCGGGGTGTTACAACTTTCTTGTGATAGTATGCTCATACATGAATTTGGATGCAACCTCTTTTCTACAAGAGTTGACAGGCTCCGCTTTTGTCCACTTGGTAAGGTATTCAATTGATGTAATCATACATATATCCCTAGTGATTTTTCATTTATTTTAGAAATTCCCATTAAAATCAATAGTCAAATTTCAAAAGGAATATTTGGTTTGATTGAAAGTACTTGGGAATCTCATCTTTCCTTAGGTGTCTCCCCAACCACCAAGGGAAAAAGATCCCAAATATCTAGGGAAAATAATTGCATATTTGGAAGAGAGATACTAATCCAAATTCCCCAATATTAGTGAATGATAACCATAGAATCAACTAAGATATGAGGTAGAGGAGGTACTTGTATCTAGATGGCTGTCCTAATATTCTCTTCCATATGCAAATCATGATGCAATCCAATAGAATCTTGCCACCTGCACACAAGAGAAAAGTAACTTCCTCAAATCTTATGACTATAAAAAATGAATATGAAGCAATTCAATCTGATCATTAAATAACCCTAATCAACCTATTAGGTTGATTAATTCCAAAAACCAATATGCATCACAAACATTTAGACATTGAAAACCATATTAAAGGGGTTGGAGAAGAGGATAGTTTTATATTCCATTCAAAATGAGGAATAAGTATAATCATGCTTGATCTCATTATTGACACCTTCCAAAACTATCATCTGGGTCCCTCTAAATTTGAGTCACTACTAAAACACATTTCCAATATTTGATCTTCACCTTGAAAAATATGGTGAAATCAACAATGGATATGCAATTTATCACTCAAGAGAGGATAGAAGACATAATTGAGAGTTTCTGAGGGGAGTGAGAAGATAAAAAATCATAATACATGAGACAATTCTTCCAGTGTATGGACAATAACAACATAAGGATTCAATTATACCTTTTTGACATGGTTGAGATAGTTAGAGGTTAGTTCTAAGGAGTTACATATGAGATTCTACCAAAAGAATGGTTTAGAATCATGAAATTCATGAATTATATAAATTATTGCATAATTTTCAAGGCACGTGTACCTTTCCTTATGGAAAGGAGTGTGTACACATGCCTTGCTCTAGGAAAAGGTGGATGTAATCCCTAAAATGAGATTTTTAAATGTGTTTTTAGTTGGAAAAATTGCAACTTTGCTTTCAATGGAGGACATTTACTCATGGAAGATATTGATGTGTCAACACATGCTATAATAGATGCCCCCTAATGTATGAGGTCAAAATAAGATATGATGGTCAAAATGCATTATCACTAGAAGGAAAAAAAACCTATAGTAGAGGCTTGTAATGTTACAAGATTGACAAAAATTGTCAAAAAACCTCCACTACAACCTTCGTTACTGGAAGTAGAGATTTTGCAAATATTATAACCGATATTCATTGTGACTAAAACAAATTGTGTAGTTGAAGGTTTTTTTCGATGTTCCTCATGATATAATCCGTACCTATACATCTTCGGTATTGTTGATGCATTGATGCATATATTGTAATGTTGATGCACTAGTGCGTATTTGGGATTGTCGATGCACGAATGGGTATATTATTTGACAGATGCATTGGTGTTGGGTTTTTATAATAACTATTACAGTGAGCATGCATATTGATTCATATAGTTAAACACAATTATACAATAAGCAATGGAACACATCACATCAACACAATACACATAAATTACCTTAGAAATCCCTCTACTAGGTAAAACTAACAAACCGATGATCTTTACCACTCATATATTAATCAACACTCTTTACCAAAATTTACAAATACGATTTACTAGAAAACAAATCACACTTTATTATATTACTCTACATCTCATCACATAGACATTACATCTTATTTATAGATACAATGCATACACTAGCTCGTAGTTATAACCAACTGCTCATTAATGACAATCTATAACATATTAACCACATTTTTTTATTATGTTATAACTGACTTGAATCATTTAACCTATGGTTGATTTCCCATTGAGATACTAGTTGTTCTAATTTTCATAGAATTTTCATTGAATAGTCATTGTCTTTGACCAAACAAATATTCTAGTTAGATAATTGACCAAACTTCTATTGTTCGTCGACCTATGACTCTACTTGACCTACATACAAGTCGATTATCAACTTCAACAATTGATTTCATGCAAATAAAATAAAATTCCCAAAATTCTCCCACTTATTTTATTTGCATAAATAAGAGATTTAGAACTTCAGGTCACTTAAGCAAGAATGATAGGCTTATTGATTCTCTACACCAAGAAAAATTCTTGGTACTCACTAACTTGGTCAATGAGTTTGCAACATTCTTCATAGTACCTACATTTTCCAACAATACCTTTTAGTTCTCCACCATTTCTCTCACAAAATGGTATTGTACATCATTATGCTTTGTGTATTTCATTCTAACTATAACAATCCAACCTAATATCATGCTAACCAAACCCAACCTTTGAACATAATATCTACAACCAAAAATTCTCATCACACGCATGAGTAGCTACCATGTATTTAGTCTCAATAGTTGACAGTGCAACGAGTGACTGTCTTCTACTCATCCAACTGATTGCTCCATTGAATAAATTGAAAACATATCCATTGGTCGACCATTTGTAGTCGATAACTCCATACCAGTTGAAGTAAAAAAAAACCATGCACATTTATTTCCTTCTTGTTTTTAGGTTTCCCTTGATAGCGGATTGCAAAATCCATCATACTACATAGGTACCTAAATACTCTCTTGGCTATGGTCCAATTCTCTTTTCTAGGTGTCAACATGTACCTTCTCAATACTCCCATTGCATGAGAAATATCAAACTGAGTACATACCATAGCATACATTAGACTACCTACAATATTAGCATATGGCACATGTGACATGTACGTTATTTCTTCGTATGTCTTAGGACACTATTCAACATATAATTTAACTCCCAGAGGAATAGTTACCTTGACTGGTTTTCACTTCTACATGTTAAAGCATTTTAGAAATGTATTAACATATTTACTTTGATTTAAGTAAGAGATCCTTCTACCTGAGTCGATCTCTCTCTATTTCCATTCTAAGAATGAAATTTGCTGCACCAAGATCCTTCATATAAAAATTGAAGGACAACTATATGTTTACCTCCTTAATCATATCCATTTTATTTTCGACCAAAAACGTCACCGACATTCAAAACTACATATGTAAAGTGATCACTAACTTTCTTTCCATGCCCATTATGATCAACTTGACTTGTCACAAACCCTAGTTGTTGGATATACATATATCAAACTTTTGATACCACATCTTGTAAGATTGTTTTAGACCATATAAAGACCTCTTGAGCTTGCATACCAACTCCTTATCTATTTCCACTGTAAAATCTTTAGGTTGCTTCAAGGTAAAATCATGGTAACGTGTCTCACCTTTTCCCCCTTTGCGGCAATGAAATAATGAACTAAAAATATTTGTTCATAATTCTACAAATCCATAAAGAATTAGATAATGGGGTAATGAAACAAAAAAATTCATTGTGAATGATATTTTTTCAAATAAAAAAATATTTTTATCTTATTTGTTTAATTTTATTTAAAGGCTATTTATTATTATTTTAGGCATCTCATAAGTACTTATAAAACCATGACCCCCCATATCTATCTTCATTTAATTTTTTAATTCCAATTTTTATGAACATGTTATAGAACCTTTTAAGATTGTTGTACATTTTTTCAAAATTTTATTTTATGATTATTTTAATTATTACTAAATTATTAACATAAATAATAATTTATATGTGTACGTAAAAGCACGACCCAAAAAACCTATCACTTTAAGAATTCAAAATCAATATTTTTTATATGAATATGGAAATAATATACAAGTGATTGTTAATAAAAAAAATACACTTTTAACTTTTATAATAAATATTTTGAATAAATTTATAATAACATAATAATTTTTCTTGCTGCATAGTGAGACACATTACTATTCTTTTACCTTTCGTATAAACTTCTTCTTCATTGTCACCATGAGGAAATGTTGTCTTTACATCCATATGTTCTATCTCAAAATCAAATGCTTCACCTAAAGACATTACTACCCTATTGGAAGTGAACTTATAAATATGAGAGAAAATATCACCAAAATCGACTGTCTCAGCTTGGGAATATCCCTTTGCTACCAATCGAGCTTTATACTTCTCAAATTGTCCGATTACATCTACCTTTTTATTGAACACCCATTTAATGCTAGCATGTTTCCTTCTATTTGGTAACATGACCAGATCCCATGTTTCATTGTTTTTGAAGGATTCCGTGACTCTTTTCCAGAGTTTAACCTATATTGAGTCGATTGCTTCTTTTATCGACTTGAGATCATCTTCTATGGTATATAATAAAAAAGCAAAGTTAAATTCAGGTGGACTACACCTTCCCCATTCTTTCTCGACTGAACCTCTGGATGACTGAAGTCTTATGTTCCACCTCTTCATCGGATTTAGTCAAGTCACCTAAATCCATATTTTGGTAGTTCATTTCAAACTCTTGATTTTCTAGTTCATTTTATCTTCTAACATCTGACTTCCATAAATATTACATCTCTACTATAAAATTCCTTCCTTATGACCGGATTCCACATCTTATACTCAATATTTCACTCCATAATTTTACTTGATGAACATGCATTTTTCCGACTTGATTTCAAGTTTGCTTCTTTTCTCATTTAGGATATGCACAAAGGCATTACACCCAAAAAATATGAGATGTGTAAGATAGGTATTTTTACTGGCCCATGCCTCATATGGAGTCTCATAACTAGAGTTGTGAACGATGACTTATTTACCAGGTAGCATGCTATGTCGACTGCCTCTATCTAGAATTTTTGTGTGATTTCTAAACCACTAAGAATACTCATATTTTTCTCCATGAATGTTCTATTCATTATTTCAACAACTCTATTCTTTTGAGGCATATATGGATTTGTGTTTTGTCAAGCTATATTGTGTTGTCTATAGAGATGGTTGAACACCTTACTAAAAAATTCTCCTCCATTATCATTTCTTAGCACCTTTACCAGTCTAATTTTCTACAAGATTCTTAAACTCTTGGAATTTCTCAAAGACCTCAGATTTCTTCCTAAGAAAATACAACCATGTCATTTTGGATAAAAAATCTATGAAAGATATGTAATATTGTGATCCTCCAATTGAAGGCACCAACACTGGTCCAAACACATATTTATGTATTAACTCCAGTATTTCCTTATCCCTAGTAGACATAGTTTGGCATATAGTTTTTCTTATTATGTTGTACCTGGTTTTTTGAATTAATTATGGGGTGCATGTTCGGTGTTACCCGACACACTAGTAGTAATTTTGGATTCTTGGTCAGAATGTAATATCCTTGGGTGCTAGAAGCACAATGTATCCATCTTATACGTAGAGAAGGGATGTTGAATCAAGTATGGAATGAACCATTGGGTAGGTACGAGGGTGGCAGGTGTACTCGTAACCTAACATGATATAGATTAAAGAGGTTGAGTCTTTGATTGCGGGAGGAATGTGAGATTGTTTAATCTCATTTTTGGGACCAATATTGATGAACCATGTATGTGAAGAGAATTGCTAGAGAACTGATAGTTAGAGTGGCTGAGGACCCATGTAATCCAGTAGATGGATTCTTTTTATATAGATGTTAATGACATAGTTGGATGCAAGTAAAAAAAGAGCATGGAAGGAAATGAGCAAGTGGATGAGTAAGAAAGGGAGCATGGAAGAGTAAGAGGATGTAGCAATGAATGGTGATGGTGAAGTCACCATGAAGACACATGAAAAAAATTAACGAAGTAGTTTGCATGTAAATGGGCATATGGTTGTAAGACCTGGTAAGGCATGCATACCCCTGGTAACTCAATGGTAAAGTCGAGAGATAGACCTAGGTTATAGGGGGTGTATGTGAGATTCCTTGGGAAAAATTTGAGGGGGGTTAGTGATTACTCCAAGTCAATTTTAAAGGGGGGATTTTTAGGGTTAACCTTGACTCTAGAATGAGTCAAATGTGGTTGAGGTCTAGCACATAGTTTTTGGGCACATGGTTTATTATAACCCATGTTATTTTTCCATGGTATTGGTGGCCCACAGTATTATCCCATGCTATTGAATGTAAAGAATCCTTTATAAGGTTTGAGGAGGCTCCAATGTAAAGTGTCCTAGAGGTGAGTGGTGGCTATCTCACTTGGCTCGGCTTGACCGATTTAGGTCAAGGGATATAATAGATCTATTATGGTGGGTTTTCCTTGTTTTAGGTTTTCTACGTAAATATTGCGTGTCTATCTTAAATGTGTTGCTATGTGGATTTGTGTTCTCTCATTATTAATTTAATGTATGCTCGTTTAAATCTTGTTGGCAAGTAACGCCCTCTGGAGCATTTTTGAACATAAATGATTTCAAATATGTCATTTGAAGTAATATTTTGACCGGCATTCAATATTACCACCTGGATCAACACTCATCTATAGATATTCTAGGAGTGCCCTCAGAATCTTTGATTCTGAAGGTACTCCCAATAGAAGCTTAACTGATTGATTGATTTATAGGGATTAACATCAGTTTATATCGAATTTGAATCTCTTGGTCTTAATCTCTCATTTATTTTGATCATCTGGAAAATTATAATCACGAAAGTTAGTAGCTCCTAATTTAACACCATTTATCACTCAGGCATATTCGAGGTCAAATGAATTTATTATATCAATGATTTTTTACTATTAGTCCAAGCAAGTTGTTACATGGTATGATAATTGTTTATGTTCAATTCATATAGGATATCTAACAAGCTTTTTCACTTCTAAAATATTTATTTCAACATGTTAATCATAGGGATAAAAGTGTATTTAATATACTTTTTGTAAGTTTCATATTATTATACACTTATCCTTATTACAAATTTTGTATTTTCTAAGTGAGTCAGTATTAAAGTCTATCATAAGGGGCTAAGATGATTTTCAGAGTTTTGATATGGGTTTGGTTACATTATCAATTGTTTCCTTGTCATTATAATATCGACCCTGGTCCTAATTACATCAATTACATTTTTATTTAATAACCTTATTATTGTGATATTCGATGATGAAGGATTAGGGCATTGTAACCATTCAACTATGTTTTGAAATGATGAGTTTTCTAAGCTATCACAACATTATGAAGAATGTTAATCAATGTTGATACTATGATTGAAATCAGGGTTTTGATATCCGTGTAACCTAAAGGTTTTCCATTTGTCGATTAGCCATCATGCAAATATCACACTTAAGCTGTTGCTCACTCGATTTTCCTGCAGATCATTATGGTGTGGTAAGTGTTTTCCAAGTCCCATTAACCTGTCAACTCGTAGGTATGATGAATTTGCAGGGAAATTCACAGTGCTTTGGTAAAATAGGGTAGTTTGGAGTGTTAATTGAAATGTGTGGACTTTGGATAAATAAACTGTGTGTTTCAGTCTGTTTTTTGAAAACCCTGGAAGTTTGTGTAATCGCTACCATGCCTCCTGTGTTGAGATTTGAACTCATAGGAGATGAGTATTTGGACGCTGCCTCGGAATGTCGCGAGGTAATACTTAGGGTTGGATGGCTAGGGTTTTTACAGAAGTTCTCTGGGTTCAACTTGACAACTTCCAGGGAGTTTGCAACATCGCTTGATGGGATTAAAGCCCAAGTTGGGGATATCGAATTGAGGCTGACATAAGAGTTTGTTTCTCAGGCCATTGGTATACTACAGACAGGTGAACGTTGGTATAAGGGTAAGCATGTAAAAAATGACGACTGGAAGGAGTTCCTCACTCCAGCTCACCGAAAAATGAAGTATAAATCCGGTTTCCCTTCTCGACTGCTCATGAAGAAATGGCGTTCTCTGCTCGAGCTGGTCATCAAGTACGTCACCTATGAGGGTAGGATTTCCCAAACCCAGTTCTATCACCTCCGACTGTTAATGATTTTTAAGGTACGTCCTGTGAACATGCCATACTATTTCTTGAATAGTCTGCACAAGATGGTTTGCACCTATCAAATTAACGTAGGGGATAAGGAGAGGAGTCTATTTCATCACGGATTGATTAAAATAATCATGTTATATTGGCTAGGAGAATTAGGGGAAACTTGGGAATCTTTCCTCATGCGTAATGGGTTTGGTGAGAATGAAGAATGGCCCAGACGGAGGCCCAGAACTAGACGTAGGCGTATCAAAACTGAAGAATCCGAGCCTAAGTTAGAAGAGTCTAGTTCTCAAGGTAATCTGGACGATGAAGTATCTGAACCTAGCCGAACCCTAAGTATCAGTGATGTTAAAGTCAAGTCTGAAACAATCCCTGAATTTCTTGTTCGTAATTCTTAGCCTTGAGTAAGGAAATCGACAATCATAATACCCTGTCAAAATAAGGAGCTTCCTCATTCACAAACTAATATTAGTCAGAAACTGGCTGAAGACCAAATTAGCCAAGTGTTGAGTAATCGGGCTATTCGTAGGATTCTCGTAGTATGACAGCTACCTTGTTTTCTAGAAGAGACCTGAGCATTGGGGATACCCCTGTTATTGAAGTAAGTGACTCTTTGGAACCTCGTCCCAATCCAATTCCCATTGGTCCAGCTTTCCTTGATTTGAAATATGTGTCTATCTCCGGGGATAATGTTGCTGATATTCAGCAAGTAAATCATGAATGTGATCAAGAAATTGATCAGAAGCCCTACATAGTTGAGGAAGACAGAGGAGGTTCGAATGGAGAATCGAAGGAGCAAATCAATCGAAACCCTTATGCTCCAGTAATTTCATCTCTAGAAACTGACTTAAAGGAGGCTCGAATTATCAAGACATTTGCTATGGATGAAATCACAGGTCTGAAAACTGATTTAATCTCTTGGATTGAGAAGTGGAATTTGTTGAGGGAGAAGAAGCTGAAATATAAAGATCAAGTTAAAAAGATTCTGTTAAGAAATCGAAGGTTGATTAAATAGTTCAAGATTGCTAAGATCAGGGCTGTTAGATTCAAATCCAAGCTAGATGAGGCGAGGAGAAATGTGCCAATTCGTCTGTCTATTGAATCAGCTCTAAAAATTTGACATTTTGTTTTCTGCAATGAATTCCAATTTTTGTCTTATGTTTTAAATCTTCGATTATGCATGCAGATGATTTCGAATTAGCCTCCACAGGATAGTAATATATTGGTTTGTCAGTTTTGGTTCTTGGTGCATAGTTTGGTTATTTAATGAGGATATCTGCAGAATTAAAATTCTGCAGACATCCTATTCATTTCTATATGGTTATCAGTTGCACTTTTTTAACAGATTCTGTTTAAAATTTACAGGTATTAATGAGTCAGTGAGATGAAGCTAGATTCCATGATGTATTTGTGGTTTTGACTACATGGAGTTACTTATTGGAGGCCGCTTCGGGAGTGCAATTGATTTCTATTTTGTTGTTTCTACACTTCTATTTCTGAGCATCACCAGTATGGATTATCGAATATAGTGTTGACACGTTTTGGGGAATATGACACTGGATTTATCTAGTAAGTTAACTATTTCTGGCGCGTTATTCCCTCCTGATGGTTACACAACGACATGCCTATGATCTTGGTCTTTTCTTTGACCTATATTCGGATAAAATCCATGTACTACCATAGAAATAGGAGAATTAGTTAATTAGTTGTTGTTTTTAGTTCCCTTTATAAACAAGTTTCAAACAGGAGTAAAGCATTCGATTCCTAGGACTTATGGAGAATTGATATTTCTACAGTTTTATATTACATTCTATTCTGCTAGTGTTTTTTGAACTTTTTATGAAGATTAGCTAAGTCTTTAAGTTGCTTTATACTGTGCTAATGATGGTTCTCCTTTGTTAAATTTTATTTTCATATATATATATATATATCATCATATTATATGTGAAATATTCTTTCATAGGATCTTGAATGATTACATTGTCTTGAAATGTGAATGATTTGTTATTATGTTGAAAGTGAGTGAGCTTCTTCACATTTTCAATTGATTATGAAACTATGTTACATGAATTATTAACTGTGTAAGCTGACCTTGTTCTATCTTCATGTTAGTATATGATTGTATCTGTTATGTTTCAAGACTGTGTTAGATTTATTTGATTATAGGTTTTATTTTCTGCTCAAATTATCTTGTAATGAGATATCATCTTATTGTGAGTTAATTTAGATTTAGTTCTGTTAATTGTAGACTTTTCTAACATTTCAGAATTATAGATCACTTTATACACTGAGACCTGTTGTCAAATCAAGAATTCATGCTCTTAGCTGAGATAGTTAGCTTGCATTTAGGTCATTATAGGATAGAATCAGGAGCTACTATTTTCTGTACTTAGTTTAAGATATTCTTCAACATTAGTTAGTCATTAGGTTGAATCTCTCTGATTTGTTAGAAGATTTGGTTAAGTAAATCTTGCCACATATACCTAGAGAGACTCTCTATTTTGAGAGCATATTATACAGGAAGTAGGGGCTTGATCCTGTGAGAGACAGTCACTCCAAACATATACAAGATTGCAATAAGTTGAGTGTGTGGGTTGTCTTTCCGTTGTTGGCCTAGGTCAGTATTTTCGACCAAAAAATCCTAAGAGTCAAGTCGATTAGACAAGAATATATGTTATTGGATTCATGACATACTACATTAGTGCATTCATCGGTGTCTGTTTTGTTAGGATTATTAATCCTCCCTTGTCCAATTTGGTCATATGTCTAAATTGGGAGTCATGTCTAAATCAGGAGTCCATCCAGTCTATTTATAGTCATTAACACCATTGGGTCCACTTGGCCTAATTGGGGCACATGTTTCAGTTACTAAAGTGCGGGGAACACTAATTGAGGCTCACTGCCACTGATTGCACTTGATTGCATCAGTTTAGGAGCCTCCTAGACCAATCCCTACAATTTAGGAGCCACTAGGAGTGCCGAAACCAACCAAGGTCAGTTCAGTTCATTTGATGACTGGTTAAGCTGAGTTAGGAGTTAGTTACATTTCGTTCTAGTCCTCTACATTCATTTAACGCTAGGTTTGCATGGCTGCACTAAGGAGGTGCACACTTCTCACCTACCACAGTCAGTTATCCTCAGTCAACACTGAATGTAACACTTGAGTTTTGTTTTAGAACTCCGATGAACTCCGGTTATGGTTTAGACAAGGTCAGTTAACTATTGAGTCCTCTGACAGTGATTTAGACAAGGTCTTAGTTACCTACAGTCAAGTAGAGTCTAATCAATTCGAATTTCCTCATGTGGATTCGAATTGCATGTGGCTATTTAAGCCATTGTATTTCATTGTAATCATTATCTAATTACTCTTTGATTAATGAAAAGCATTCACAGCTGCAAGCCATTTTTGCATTGTTTCATTCTTCAATAACTAAGTAAATTGTGTGATCTATCATGTGAGTTGTGTGTTTGTCCACTAATCTATGTGCTCAATTTAATATGTTCTTCCCAATAGCTTGAGTACAGGGTTCCAATCCAAAATCCTCTCACCAATATCATCTCTCTTTGCACCATCTTGCATGTATCTTTCTCAAATATAGAATGCAAACCTACATTCCCCATCTTACTAAGGGATATCAAGTTTTGAGACAAACATGTGATATGCATCATTCCTGGAAGTGTTCATATCCTTCCATATGTTAATAACATATGAAATTTACCTTGTTCGACAATCATGGTCGGTGAATCATCTCCTAGAATAACATCACCGTTTTCAAACTTCTCATCTTCACATAACCATTCCCTTTGTGGTGTCATATTATATGACGCATCGAAGTTGATCAACCAAGAGTCATGATAGGACTTTGTACTTATGGTGGAAAAATACACTTCTCTTTTTTTTCTTACAAAGGATTATTGTTATTCGAAAGTATTTCCTCAAACCCTTTTCTTCTCTTGACTTCCATTGAATTACATTCTCTCTTATGATGCCCAACCTTACCACATTTCCAACATCTTCTCATTGTTGGATTAGGATATTTAGATATAATCTTATATATACCCCTCAAATTTTATATTATATCGAAGTTTTTCCTTTTCCTCTGTCTATTGATCAATCTCTTACCATCAAGGTATTTTCATCTCGAACCTTCCTTCGTGGTGTTATTTCTTCCAATTTTCACGATTATGATACGAAGGGAGTCCGGAAAAGAACACAAAAAAATATTACATTTATCCTTCTCTGTGATTTTCATATCCACGAAAAATAATTACTTAATACCAGTGTTGAACACATTTGAGCGCTTTGTAACTAAGTCACCCTCACTCATCCTCAAAAGATATAACTTCTTCCAAAGGACCATCTTGTTAACTATATATTTCAAGTGGTACAAGTTCCCTAACTTTTCCCATAACTTCTTTGTAGTGTCTTTTCATGATACATTCATCAATACAAAATCTATTAAAAAAAATCTTATTTTAGTTCTTACTTTCCTATCGATCTTCTGCCAATTATATTCTAATGACACACCTATTGGATTTGTACTAGGGATAATAGTAACCCATTTCTCTCAATATATAAGGAGATCCTCCATTTAATATTTCAAAGCTCAAAATTATTCCCATTAAATTTTTTAAATATTTCTATCCTCAGAGTGTTAGTCATTCTAACTATGAATCAACATTTTCAAAAACTCCCACTGAAATACGTATTCAACAAATATAGGACCAATCCATGTTGATGTATATGTAACTTCGGAATGTATTCTTCTATGTATCTTATGTAGTTTATTCCGGGATGTTTCTATTATGTATTTGAGTCATGTGATCATGCCCCGATGTTCTGATTGGGAAGATTAATAATGTAAACAAGTCATATCAAGTCATTAGGTAAGTCCCCACAGTTTCGGGGCACTTGAGTTATTATACACTAATTAAGGTGTAGGCTCGAATAGTAATTGTTAGGTTGAGCCTACGTGTGAAAATGCAATTCAAGTGAACAGATGAATATAAATAGAGAGTGAGAGTCTCTCTATTTATCACTTGTGAAATACATCACTTGCTCTCTCAAGTGTGGCGCACTAGTGGAGAAGGAAATATACTGGGACTAGAAGACTACTGCTGTCGGGAGTGCATCTTACTGTTTTGGGGTCTTACATCTTGTGGTGATTCTATCTCTAAGGAAGTTGCGGGGTTTTCTCCATTTATGGTTTCCCCGATCAAAACCCTTTGTGTCTCTTGTCTCTTGTGATGTTCTTATGTTATTGCTGTGCTTGTTATTCTCTCAGTGAAAAGATCCTAACATAATGCTAGCTTAAATGTTGAAAAACTAACATGGTATCAGAGCTAACCTGAGAAGAAGACATTGTGCAGCTACAAAATCTATGGCTTCTTACTTTTTGGGTCTTTCTCCACAATTTATCAGCACAAGTATGCTAGGATGACTCTCCATTGAAGGGTGCATCTTTCTGTCGAAGCGGAATTTGATTTTGAGCATTTTCAGTTTTCGATGTGGAAATTAGGGCTTTCTACAGGAGAGGAATTTTTGAGTGAGACTAGCATAGGATTGTTCTCCTCATCAAAACTGAAGTTTAGAGACCTGGATCAAGAAATTTGGTTGGGTAAAACTCCAGGAAATTCAAACCTTAGTTTGACCTTGAGCTAGAGAAACCCTAAATACTAAAACTGCTAAATTTTGGTACAGTCACTATATTCCGAGGTTGGAGAAGTCTCAGAAGCTGCAAATTTCAGGGGCCAAAGATAAAATCCTGAAGAACATTGTGTCCAAAATTCAGCCTCATATTCGCTATATTACAGCAGATATGATCTCTCAAAGTTAGGGTTCCAGCCTCTTCCAGAATTCATCCCTAAACAGGACATCTGGGGAGATCTGCAATATCTTGGGCTACAGAGGTCCAAATGGAATTACTGAAGATTTTCCAGAAAGGGAACAGACTTTAATTTTGGTGGTCCAAATATCAGACTTAGAAGATGAACCAGTGACACGTGGCATGCCGTACAACTTCGCTGTTCTGAACAGTCCTGTAACAGGTCACCTTGGGAAAAGGATCATAAATCCCAAATGGGGAAACCAATTCTGATGAAAACTATGGTGTTGGATCAAGGACATGTGAATTTACCTCAGTGAGAAATTTCATACATAGAGGATCAGAAATTTCAGAGATATCACAGAAACAGTAACAGTCATTTCTGCAGAAGAAATTGGAAGATTAGGGCTTCCTGTTCCAGGAGCTTCCCTCCACTGTTTTCAGAAAAGGAGTACATTAGACAGCTCCATTTGAATAGATCTATCTGTTTGTCCAATCAGATCTAAAATATTACAAGTTTTTAAAATTAGGGTTTCTATGACAAACGCTAGATCAGCGAACTCTGGGACAAGGACGGACACCTCAAATCGGTAAGATCTAATCCTTTGCTATTTCCATTTGAGGTTCTCATTTCAATATGATATATCACATCAGATTGGTGAAAAGATTGGGGAAGTTGACAACTTCCAAGCCTAGAAGTATATGATCTCTCTGAAGAAAATGGATTGGACACCTACATGAGTATAGAGGTTCCAGTTTCAGAGGGAGATGAGGTTAGAAACCTTTCACAAGAAGAACTTGGTCAAGGCCAAAGAAGACATCATGCTCATGCTGCAGAGGATGATGAACCATCCAGAAAGAGATCCAGATATGAAAGTGAAGATTCTTTAAGCGAGGATGAGTATGTTCTGATATCAGCTCTCACAGGTAACATTACTCATGGAAGTAATGATTGGCTTATAGACAGTGGGGCTTCCAAACATATGACGGGATTCAAGGAATCCTTTGTAAGACTGCCAGAACATGAATCACCTCACAAGGTGAAGTTAGGAGATGACTACCAATATCAAATAAAAGGTAGTGGGGAATCTTCATACAAGCTAGACTCTGTTAAGTCTCTAACAACGAAAGAAGTATTGTTTGTTCCAGGACTCAAGAACAACCTTCTCTCCATTTCAGCATTGATGCAAAAGGAATGCGGGTTGCATTCATAGATGGTCAAGTCATCATGTGGCCAAAAGGAAAGACTATCAATGATGTAGTAGTGATTGGAGAACAAGAAGGAGGCTTGTACAAATTGAAGGGCCATCTAGAACAAGCCTTGATCCATGACATAGTAGATCCAAATGAGCTTTGGCATAGAAGGCTTGCACATGTGCATTACAGAGCACTACCTATGGCAAGCAAAGCTGTTGAAGGTCTTCCAGAATTTCAAACTATTTGAAGGGAAGAACAAAAATCAGAATATGACCTAAATAAACCAGTCGAAGAATGTGAAGACCTAGAATGCAGAGACCATGCAGTCATAAGAGTCTCTCAAATCAAGAACAACTTGAAGCAGAAGTGAAGAATGCAGAAGTGGTGATGGCCACCTTGAATGGCCTCCCAAGATCGTGGAATTCATTCATTCAAGGAATGTGTTCTAGAAGGAAGTGATTACTTTCAGCAAACTTTGGGGAGAAGAAGAAGCTCTACCCATAAGAAGAGAAGATAAGACGGGAGCATTTGAAGATCCAGCTCTCACCTTCCAAAGAAGATCCCTCAAGCAATGAGGAATATGAAGAACTCAACTCTTGAAGAATTTATTATCATCCTTATCATTTGGATAAGAAACGATGCTACCATGAATGAAGAAGACGATGAAGCTGAAGGCTCAAGAACCAATCTACCCATGAAACAAATAAAGATAAGTATTCAATTGTCATTTCAGGATATTATTTTGTTATGCATTTGTTTATATTTAGTTGATGTATTATGCATGATAGGATGTTTTCATTAACGACAGTATACTACTAATATGCATGTGATGGGTAAGTAGCTCATGGTGCTATACAAATTCTCCATTTCTACTTATCTAGAATGAAACCTCTTTGCTGACATATTGGATTAGTGCACAATCTCAATGTTGTCTTGGTAGAGATGGAAGGCATCTAGAAAGTTTTAGTGAGATATGGATGAATGTTGTATTGGCTAAAGTAGTTGCATGATCACATATTTATGCATAATAACTTGCCAGTATGAATATTCCTTATGAAATGTTCTAACCATACAAATGCATTTGACTTGTAGGAAAGACCGCATACATAATCGCCTACAAGCAAAGAAGAATGAAGACTTGTTCCGAAGAACAAGTGACGACATTTCAAGACAAAGAATAATATGATGAATGCAGTGACATCATTGATGCAAAACCTTCCAGCCATGAAGAAGTAACTAAGAAGAAATGGAAGATCAGTTCGAGAAGAATGATGTCAGGGTGCAGTATTGAGACCTGAAGAGAAGTTCATAGTTCCACCATGCAGTAGATGGAAACATCGTGGGATACAAAGCAAGATTCGTAGCACGAGGCTTCTCACGAAAAGAAGGCCTAGACTACAAAGAGACATTTGCAGCCAGTAAGAGTTTAAACACATACATGATGAGCCTGATGAAGATCTTAACCTTTGCTACAAGGTTGAAGATGTAAGTCTATACACTAGATGGTCACATAGAATATTAGTAGCATAGGAAGCTAATTGTCACTCTAGTACATAATGTTTTCAGTGCATAGGGAATAGAAGATAGAGGGAGTATGATGCTTCGCTTCAGAGGGAGTGACTACAGAAGATCTAAGGTTCGACATGGTACGACGGGATGGGCAGATTACCGATGACTCTAGGCTTTACTGAGACTAAAGCGGATTCCAACCTTTGCTTCAAGGTTGAAGACAGAAGACTAGTGATGCTCTTGTTATGTGTTGATGCACTATTGTTCTAGGTATGGAGGTGTGGTAGAGTACAGATGGAATATTCCTTGGACAAGGGAAGTTTGCAGTAAAGATCCTGAAGAGGTTCAGGATGATGGATTGCATGACCACACCTATGGCACCGAACATGAAGCTATTGAGTGATGCTTCATTAGAGACGGTTGATGCTACGATGTATTGTCATATGATTGGGTCCTTGATGTACCTGAGACCAGATATTTTCTTTGTTGAGAACACATTGAGACAGGTTCACCTGATGGTTGCAAAGCATGCAGGGGTACAGTTGATTATGGGCTCAAGTATGATGCGAATCAGAAGATTAACCTGGAGGGTTATGTTGATTCTGATTGGGAAGGCAGTGCCATCGACAGGAAGAGTACTTCGGGATGTTGCTTCAGTATGGGATCAGGTGTGATCTCTTGGTTTAGCAGGAAGCAATCCTGTGTGGCACTGAGTACAGCTGAAGCAGAGTATGTCGCAGCTTCTTCAGCTAGTTGTGAGGCAGTATGGCTGCGGAAGCTACTGTCTGATATATTTGATCTCCAGTTGGATGCTACTTGTATACATTGTGACAACCAGAGTTGCATGAAGTTGTCAGAGAATCCAGTGTTCTATGACAGGTTGAAGCATATCAAGATCAAGTATCACTATATCAGGGATATGGTGCAGAGAGGAGCAGTGAAGCTCCAGTATGTTGCGACGGAGGAACAGATAGCTGATGTATTGACGAAGCCATTGGCTAGGCTGAAGTTCGAGTACTTCAGAGAGAGACTTGGTGTTCTCTAGATCGAGGTTCCTTCCAAGAGAAAGTGATGAGACCCATAGCCATTCTGACATGGTGAGAGGATTGGTTCCTTCCATGGTCAGATATAAGGGCTGAGCCATTCTGTCATGGTGAGAGGATTGGTTCCTTCCATGTTAGATATGAGTATTAGAGATCCAAAGCCATTCTGATGAGCAGGTCAGATGTAAGGGCTGAGCCATTCTGGTCATGGCTAAAGGATTAAGTTCCTCCCATGACAGATGTGAGTGCTGGCCATTTTGTCGAGTAGGACAGATGTAAGGTCAACTGCCACTCTCAGGGAGAGTGGAGGTGCCTGGTCCATTACCAAGTAGCTCAGTTAGGGACTAGGGGCCATTCTGACGAGGGTGTAGGATTCAGTTCCTACCAGGTCAGATGTGAGTGCACAAATCTTTCATCATTGTGAGCGGATGTGGTTCCAGCCTGGGTGAAAAGAACAGAGTTCTTTCATCATTGTGAGCGGATGTGGTTCCAGCCTGGGTGAGAAGAACATAGTTCTTTCATCATTGTGAGCAGATGTGGTTCCATCCTGGATGGAAGTACAGAACTCTTCCATCATTGTGAGCAGGATGTGTTCCATCCTGGATGGATGTGAGTATTGTGCCATTCTGACGAGTAGGTCAGATATAAGTACAGAGCCATTTCACAGATGTTAGTGATGTGATGTCCTATCATGCTAGTGAATGTGAGTGATGGGCCTTTCTGATGTGATTGTAGTTTACTACATGATCAGATGTAAGTGTTGGGCGTGCCTTTCTGACGAGTAGGTCAGATGTAAGTGCTGGGCGAAGACCTACCTGGTGGCTAGGCCTACAACCAGCATGAAAAAGGGCTGGATTTGTAGAACTTCCTATGACGAGATAGTACACACATGATGATGACCAGAGGTGATCCAGATCGAGCTATGATCTAGATCCAGTTATGATGACTCCGAGAGATCCAGATCGAGTGATGATCCAGATCCAGCAGTGATGATCCAGATCGAGTTATGATGACTCCGAGAGATCCAGATCGAGTGATGATCCAGATCTAGCAGTGATGATCCAGATCGAGCTATGATCCAGATCCAGTTATGATGACTCCGAGAGATCCAGATTGAGTGATGATCCAGATCCAGCAGTGATGATCCAGATCGAGAGATGATCTAGATCCAGATCCAGATCGAGTGATGATTCAGATCCAGTCCAGTGATGATGATCCAGGTCGAGTGATGATCTAGATCCTATGGTGATGTTCCATGACGATCCAGATCGAGAGATGATCCAGATCCAGATGACTTGAATATGAAGATGACTTGAAGATGAAGATGACTTGAAGACGAAGATGTTCCAGTTGATATAGAGAAGAAGACCAGTGCTGAAAAATCGTGTCGAAAGAATACCTTCCTAGTTAAGAGGGAGTGTTGATGTATATGTAACTTCGGAATGTATTCTTCTATGTATCTTATGTAGTTTATTCCGGGATGTTTCTATTATGTATTTGAGTCATGTGATCATGCCCCGATGTTCAGATCGGGAAGATTAATAATGTAAACAAGTCATATCAAGTCATTAGGTAAGTCCCCACAGTTTCGGGGCACTTGAGTTATTATACACTAATTAAGGTGTAGGCTCGAGTAGTAATTTTTAGGTTGAGCCTACGTGTGAAAATGCAATTCAAGTGAACGGATGAATATAAATAGAGAGTGAGAGTCTCTCTATTTATCACTTGTGAAATACATCACTTGCTCTCTCAAGTGTGGCGCACTAGTGGAGAAGGAAATATACTGGGACTAGAAGACTACTGCTCTCGGGAGTGCATCTTACTATTTTGGGGTCTTACATCTTGTGGTGATTCTATCTCTAAGGAAGTTGTGGGGTTTTCTCCATTTATGGTTTCCCCGATCAAAACTCTTTGTGTCTCTTGTCTCTTGTGATGCGCTTATGTTATTGCTGTGCTTGTTATTCTCTCAGTGAAAATATCCTAACATAATGCTAGCTTAAATGTTGAAAAACTAACAATCCAAACCCTCAACAACAAATATGTCCTCTTGAAGCCAAATATAGCTATGATACCAAAATTTGGGTACTAATACCTATTATGGTGAGCATGCATATTGATTCATATAGTTAAACATAATTACACATTAAGCAATGACACACAACACATCAACACAATACACAAAAATTACCATGGAAATCCCTCTACCAAAGAAAACCAACAAACTAGTGAGCTTTACCACTCATCTATCAATCAACACTCTTAACTAGAATTTATAATTGTGATTTACTAGAAAACAAATCACACTTCATTACATTACTCTACATCTCATCACATAGCCAATACATCTTATTTATACATGCAATACATGTGAATAGCTTGTAGTACTTGAGTTAGTTACAACCAATAGATCATTAATGGATATACATAAATTCCTAACCACTTTCAGTTACTTTATTACAATCGAATTGAATTACTCAACCTTTGGTCGATCACTCATTCAGATTCTAGTCGTTCTAATAGTGATGAACTTCTAGTTGACCGGTTATTGTCTTCACCAAGCAACTATTTCGATTGTTTAGCCAACGAAACTTCTACTATTCATTGGCCTCTGACTCTAGTCGACCTATAGACCAATCGACTATCAACTTCAACCATCGATTTCATGCAAATAATATAACATTCCCAACACACCGGTGTGTATAACATGTAAAAGAGCACTTGTGTGTGTTCTACATTATAAGTGTATTGCAACATATTTTTTTATTATAGATACACATGTGTGTATAAAATGCATAAAAGGAACAAATTCCTAGTGTTGGAGTTTGTGCAACTTTAGAAGATATTCTTATTGTCCTCCTTCGAGGGTTGAACTTGTTGTAATCATTCATACAAACCCTAAAAAGAACAATGTAAGCCTTGGGGTGAAAAGCCATGAATAAATGAAATAAAATAAAATTATGAAATATAAAATAATATTGCTCCCCCAAGTGAAGTCATCCCTAGTTAAATTATGAGTGGGAAAACAGTATAAATAGGAGGCACCCTCCTCATTATTACACACATTAGCAACACAACAACACAGTGAAGTTCGTAGTTTTCTGGGAGAGAGAGAAGTTCACATATACTGTAGAAGAAGACTATTTTCAGGGTTTCTATCCTTTGAAAACTTTCCCATATTTTCTCTTTCTTCTTCATTGTACTCTGATATCAGAATTATCATCTCTAGACAAAGGTTGCTAGATTTTCTCCCATTTGGGTTTCCCAGGATAAAAATACTCGTGTTATTGTTCTATGCTTTGTCTATCTTCTAATGATCCTATTTATAAATAAAATTAAGTTATACTACTAAAATATTATGAAAATCTAACATGGTATCAGAGCAGTGCTAGAAGAAGCCATTACCGGAACTCTATCGGAAACCTGTTGGAACTAGGGTTTCATCTTTCAAGGTCTTCACTCAATATTTTCGTAGAAAAAGAGCCTTGGGAATTTCTCTCTAAGGAGGGTGCATCTTTTGGTGAAGACAGAATTCAATTTTGAGAATTTTCAAAATTTGACCTAATTCTACAATCACAACAAAAATTACGGTTTCAAATTTTTACCTACTCCCTCCATAGTTTTGGTTCGAATCTACCTTTTCTCAGCTCGCCTCTCTAAGGCGCATTTATATGTGGAGTCGGTTTTCCAAAACTCTAACCTTAAGTTTTGACCTAGTATTTTCTAGGGTTTCAGATCCAGATCTACAGTCAAGATGATCAACATGAAGGTTGAAGATCATTTGGAAAGAGATTCCAACTTCATCGCCTATAAGTATAGTGTTATTCTTCTACTAGAAGAAAATTACCTATTACAGTGTGTAAATGAAAAGGTTCGAGAATCAAAAGCCGAAGAAGACAAATCTCGTTGGAAAAAGAATGATGCCAAAGCAAGGAGGATTTTAATGGACTTAGTTAGAGATCACTTGGTTCCTTATATCTCAGAAAAGACGACGGTGAGGAGGATGTTCAAAACCCGAAAAAAGTTATTTAAACATAGTAGCATCAATGTGACTCTCACATTGAGGAATCAACTGTCGAATATGAAGATGACAAAGTACAAGAATATTGCCTCATATTTCATGAGGATCACCGAGCTCCGGGACAAGCTAAAGTCCAATGGAGACAATATTAAAGAAAATGATCTCGTTATTACCACCTTAAATGGTCTCCCACCATATTGGGAGTATTTCATCCAAACTATAAGTGGTCGAACCAAGTTTCCCAAATTTGATAAATTATGGGCAGAATGCATTCAGGAAGAAACAGGAATCGCAGCATGCCAAAGACTTCATGGTACTCAACATGAGGAAAATCAAGAATTCGTATCTCATGCCAAGAAAGGCAAGGGAAGGGGAAGGAAGCCATACATTCACAAGCATCAAGATAAGAGATCGTCCTCCCCCAGATCAGAAGAAACAAAATAAGGATCTATCTCATATCTAATGTTATAGATGCAAGAAGTATGGTCATTATGCCAGTAGCTGTCGAAGTTCACAAAAAAGGAAGCATGAAGCTTCAACTGCTAATGTAGATCATCATAAGAAATAGAGGAATGAATATCATACATAATAGTTCTTCATATCATCCCTTTTAGGTACTGTTCCCACCACTAGTGATACTTGGATTATAGATAGTGGTGCATCTAGACACATGACAAGATATAAAAAAATCTCTCAAAAGTAGTTGAGAAGGATTCTCTCTGTGTTGTACTTGGAGATGATGCCAAATACACTGTGAAGGGATCTGGGGATACCTCCCTTCAGATAGAGTCTAATGATACTCTACACTTAAGTGATGTTCTCTACGTACATGGTATGAAAATAAATATAGTTTCCATCTCAACCTTAGAAGACAAAGGATACAAAGTAGAATTTTCAGATGGAAAAGTACTTTCTTGGAAGTAGAACTCAAGCATGGATACAACCAAAGTAATTGGTATGAGAGAGGAAAGCTTGTATTGAATGAACACTCCACTAGTTCAAGCCCTACTCCATGAATCTACAAGTATGGGTGAGCTATGGCACATAATACTAGCTCATCTAAATTTTAGATCTCTCCCAAGAGTGAAGAACATAGTTACAGGTATAGCAATGCTACAGGTAGACCATGATGGAACAGGTAGAGGATGTGCACTTGGAAAGAATGCCAAGAAATACTTCCCAAATAGTGAGAGAAGATCTAAATAAATCATGGATCTAGAGAACTTTGACTTGTGTGGCCCAATGATAGTTGCCTCATTGGGAGGATATCATTACTATGTGACCTTCATTGATGACTACTCACAAAATACTTGGATCTACTTTCTTAAGACCAAGGAATCTGAGGAAGTACTCAGTAAATTCAAGGAGTTCAAAGCACAAGTCGAGAATTTCTCAAGGAAGAGGATCAATATCCTAATATCAGATAATGGTGGAGAATATACCTCTATGGAATTTTAAGAGGGAGCTTACAGTTCCCTACAATCCACAGCAAAATGGGGTTTCTAAAATAAAGAATAGAACAATTGTGGAGGAAGCAAAGCTATGATTCATGACCAGATTCTACCCATGTTCTTATGGGAAGAAGCATCTAGAACAACTGTATATGTACATAACAGATGCCCACATAAGATAGTGAATAAAATGACTCTTGAAGAAGCCTTTACAAGAGTAAGACCAGAAGTAGGTCACCTCCGAATCTTTGGATGTCCAGTCTACATACATGTTCCCAAGGATAAAAGGACAAAGTTATAACCTTCAGGGAAGAAGGGAACTTTCATAGGATACAACGAATCTTCACTAGGCCTATTGAATATATATCCTAGGATCCAGACAAATTGAACTTAGCAGGGATGTGACCTTTGAAGAGAAAATGAATTTCAGGAAAGGAAGAGGATCAGACATGGAAATGGATGATGAAGAATTGGAGAGGAGATCATCTTCCCCTCATGTTTAGAAGGAATTAGCAAAGAAATATGAGCCCATCAATCTTATTGATCCAGTCACGACAATTGATATTCCTGAAGGTATGACAGTAAGACGGAAAAGAGCTAGATGGGTGAAACAAACCTTACAGGATGTAGAGGGGCATGAATCCCCACACGGTTCTTTACGATAAAGAAAAAAACCTCAACGGTTCTCCAGTTATGTAGCATTGATGAGTCACATTATTGACTCAGAACCCACCACTTATAAAGAAGCATCCAATCACTAAGTTTGGAAGGATGCCATGATAGAATAATATCAATCCATCATAAAAAATGATGTGTGGGAGATTGTACCGAGACCTAAGGGGAAGTCAGTTGTAACTTCCATATGGCTATACAAAATCAAACATGGAGCAGATGGGAGTATTGAAAAATACAAGGCTAGATTTATTGCCAGAGGGTTCTCTCAGAAAGAGGGAGTTGATTATGATGAGATGTTTACTCCTGTGGCTTGATACACTTCCATAAGAACGATCATCGCTATTGCTTTAGCTATGGGATGGAAGTTGCATTAGATGGATGTCAAGACAACCTTTATGAACAATATTATTGAGGAAAAAGTATATATTGAACAACCAACAGGGTTTGTTGTCCATGAAAAGGAGTCTCATGTATGCAAGCTTAAAAAGGTATTATATGTACTCAAGCAAGCACCTTGTTCTTGGTATGGACGGATAGACGGATTCCTGGTGAGTCTGGGATTCACCAAGAGTGATGCAGACCCCAACCTTTACCACAAGCTTGTGAATGATGAACCACTGATTTTGGTACTATAGGTTGATGACTTGTTTCTTACCGGAAATGATAAACTTATCTTATGGTGTAAGAAGAAACCCGCCTGTGAGTTTGAAATGAAGGATCTTGGATTTATGCACTACATATTGGGATTAGAAGTATGGGAGAGGAAGAAAGAGATTTTCCTAGGACAAGGAAAATACACCATAGATATACTAAAGAGATTTAGAATGTTGGATTGCAAGTCCATAGCTACTTTGATGGATGCAAACTCGAAGAAGCTGAGGGATTTTGCTTCAAATTCAAATTTGATTGATCCCACTATGTATCTCCAGTTGATTGGGTCCTTGATGTATCTGACGAACACCAGACCATATATTTGTTTTGCTGTGTTTTTGTACCCAGAATCGTACCCAAGGTTGCAGGAAGGCGGATCCCAAGTTAACAACAAAACCACTTTAGGAAAGGGAGTTGGATCCTTCGATTCCAGAGAGAGATCTCTCACTCATACATAACAAGGCCAGATTTATATTGTCACAAAATGGATATCAAATGTTAAATGTTGGTGGTTGGAAACAAAAGAAAGAGATATTGGGCTATGGAGTTAAAACATTCAAAGAGACAGAGCAGTCTACACAGGAAAACCCCTAAAGGAGCTAGGTAGTGCTTTGATTACTGTCGTTGTGTTTAGGGTCTGGTAAAAAAGTTGAACAATGATAGTCCGCTAGCGTGGAGAACCACTGGGATGAATTCCACGCAAATTTTGGAGGAAATAATTTGGTGGATATCAAAAACAATGGAAAGAGCATATGAATATGAATTCTTGGTCATTATACACTAAGTCTATGACATGAAGAAGACAAAATGTAAAAAATATTACTCGAAACACATGCACATAAGAAAAGAATCACAGACTGTAATTTTGGAAACACATAAGAATTCTTGAAATGGGTATAACCAACATTGGGATCTGTATATTAATTCAAGGTGTTGTAGACACAATAGTATTACAAGTTTGAAAATTTAATAACCAACCCCTTCTCCCTCGGCGGGGAGATTTTTATAACGTTTCATACCCTTGAGGCTAATCCTCGAAACAGGGTGAGAAACTATTTACAGTCGTAATCAAAATACTAACTAACTAGAAAGTGGAAACTCTTCCATGATTTACATATGTTAAACAAACATCATGGAGCCAATGAGCGTGCTTGGTCTAGACGACAGCCCGATGCTTTTGGTTCTGAGCTCGCTAGCCTTGAAAACGACGTCTCAAGATGTTTTTGGGTAGCTCATTACTGACTGGGATCGAACCGTTTGTATGTCTGTCAAGTCAGCAACTTGTTTTCCTCCTTTCCCTTTGTGTTCATTTCATGCTCAAAGGCATCTTTCTGCATGGGCTCAAAGCTGGCCAAGGGGTTTGTGTCCCTTCCATGCTTAGCTTTCCTCATAGCTTCCCCCTCTCCTGATAACATTGTTATACGAGGGGACTTGAAGAAGGGCCGCATTGCTTCTGGCGGTAACAAGACTCTGCAGTGGCTTGTCATTCTTGTACTCCACACCTCCCATGAGGAGGGTTCCCCTGTGAGCAATAATCTGGGGTGTGTCTTCGACCTCCTCACTACCTCAGAAAAAGCTGGCGAATGGGGTGCATGAAAGTGATGATGAAGACTTTGGACCCCTGATGCTCCAGTACGAGCATTCGATCCAACGGAGCGCTCCTAGAGACTATCATCATGTGCCGAGGATTTGGAGGTAGCGATTCCATCCGGGGGTTCTGGAGGGACATCCCCGAGACATGAAATCCCAGGCACAACGTCGCCAAAGGTAAGATCTTCTGTTAAGACATTAATGCCTTCACCAGCCTCAACAGGTCCATCTAATGTGATGAACGTCTTTGTCTTGGCCTTGGTGATGCTAGGAAACCTCTCTAATGCAATGAACATCTCTACCAGGATGGCTAGAATTTCCTTGGGATGAGGATATAAGAGCAGTGGGATTCTGGACTAGGGAAACACCCCGATAGACCGAATTTGCAAGTACAAAAATCATAGCAGGATTATCTCAAGGTTTCTAAGACTTGCAATGGACTGACACTTATCCTCCCTGAATTTCATTCGATGCACAGCGAGACTCTGTCTTTTATGGCCCTGGAAATGGTTCCTTATATAGAGCAGGATAGCTGGACACGGCTATGACCTGTCAGCACCTTTACACACTTCATCATCGAGTAACCTGGTGACAACACGAGCGAGCACGTGAGCCGAGGATTTCCTTTCCTGCTGGAGATCCAGTCTCGCCGCCTGATCTGATGAGGCATTTCATTATTGGCTTCAGAAAAGACTCATGGAGTTATCCCTCCTTGTCGACCATACACTTCAGGGCATATGGACTGGATGTTCTCTTTCTCTTTCGTTCCTACTGATGACGATATCATAACATTTCCCTTCTGTCATGTCTTCCCTACTTCGTGTGGAGATTAGATTCACTGCTCCATATATTAGATCTTCACGATACCCTTCTGATTCCACATGCTATCCATACGACGGATATTTATTTTTTGGCGATATGGCACTGTCGTGGGGATGATTTTCACTTGGAGGTATGTCACAAATGGCGTCGGGGAACTCAATTACCTGTTGGGAGGACATATCATACGTGAAGATGTACTTTCCACCCTCAGATCGACCTTAACGCGACCGTTTCAGATTTGAAATGTTCTCAACTGCCCGATACGAACACCTTTTGTGTCCATCGTCCACGTGTAGAGAACCATGATGTTTCGTCAGTTTGATGGGATCACTTATCTCGTGTTAGTTCCATCGGTGAAGGTGCTACCCACCATAGATATTTCCTCGAAGAGATTTAGAGTGTTGAATGCTGCATTTATTTAACCTATTTCATGGACCGGGAGACGAAAAACCCAGTGAGCACTTTGATCCAGCGAAATATATCTCGCCCGTTAATCTGTCTTCTATCGACCGTGGCCTTTGGAACTTGTTGTTTCTTTAGTGTCATTTCACAGAAATACAAAGGGAAGTTTTGATCGTACATGTGGTATTTGATAAAATCATTTAGTCTGTCGATTTGACTCACCTTCAGATCCTCGCCATATAAACGCTCTCCTTTTTAATCATGATTTTTCGGCCACCTTGAGACAGGGATTTTACACGATTTTTTGAGGTTGCGGTCGCTCTGCCATACCTTCTCGCCATCGCCCGCTGAGTGAAAATTAGTGATAACAAGTGGCTTCATCTAGGTATGCTATCTTCCCTGCGAGATAGCAAAGAACAACGTAGACCAAGTGCCAAATCCATTGGGAGGTTCCTTAACTTTGCTGCAAAAACTTAAAAAATTGCTCCAGAGACCAAAATTAATCCAAACAATGGGACTAACTAACAAAGACAACTTTGCGGGTATTTAGAAAATATGCTTAAAAGGAAGTGTTCGTCATATAGATATTATTCATCTCTACCTATCTAACTACTAGATCTCATTCTCCATTTTAAGTAACGTTTGATTTCCAGTGAAGCCAGCCAAGCAAATGGTCCCATAAATCACATTTTTTCTCATGTAGTGCAGAGAACACTACCAGAGGACTTAGTGATACTGACTTATAACCAAAAAATTGGTCTTTACAATAATTATCTAACCATATGTTACCAATTTATAGCTACTCCATGTATTCTGCTACAAGATCATAGAAAACCTGATGACTGCCGAATCTCTCGGCTGTCTACCTGATGAGACATGAATTTTCCAACTGCCACTCTTCTAGCATCATGTGAAGGTGACATAATAAAAGGAATTGGGAGATGTATTTTGGTCCCTCAGTACTTGTAGCTTCAGCTTTTACGTGTGGACCTTTAGGGCTCAAGGCAATTTGATTCCTCACAAGTGTCACAAAGAAAGCGGCGTTGCGCTTCTCTATAGAACCGGACAACTTTGTTCTTTGGCCTGGGAGGCACGGAGAAGCTTCTTCTCTCTAGTCTTCGTCCACTCTTCGGTGATTGTTCGGGTCGAGTAAATATTCCATAGAATGGAGGATGCGACCATCGAGCTCGTTGCATCGCCCAAAGGGGTCTCTTGTCCAACTATGTTGGGTGAATGGTCTGAAATCCAACCCCTGGGACCCGTGACCTGGCTGGTTTTCTAAGGAACCATGTGCAGATCCTTGTAAGTAGTCTTTGAATGATACACTGTGTTCTTGGATTTTGGCTTCAGGAATCAGAATTTCATCTTTCGGACTTTCCCCAGTAAGGGTGCATTCACCTTCTTCATTAAAAATGAAAAAACCCCTCACCTTGAAATGAGGTGCTCGGCCCCGAAATACCCGGAGACGTTTTGATTTCAAGAAGCGGATTCCTTTCTCTGTTAGTCCCAAGATTTATAAGATATGCATAAATCTTCTTGGGCATGTCACCCCAATAATCATCTTCGTATTCATCATATATGGGTACGTCAAAATCTTGCTCTGTGCTTCCATGCGCATCGTCCGCAATTGGTTGGTTGCAATTCTGTAAGGACAACATGGTAAAATTGCTCAACTTTCTTCCTTAGTGGTGATCTTCTTTTTGTATATTTGAGGAAGACGCAAGTTACCAAGGAAAGTATTCTTCCATCTCATGCAACTCCACCCGTTTCAAGTCTCCATTGTTTTCAATATTACCACCCTGTTCTTGAAACCTTCCCGATAGCCTAAGATTTTCTTCGACCTCCAATGCATCAGCAAACATCTTCTGTAACCATATAAAATTTTCTCTCCAATAGAAATAGAGAAAAATCGGGGGGAAGAACATAAGCATAATGCATCTTCGTGGAACCTTCTAAGGGTTGAATCTCTTTAGGCATGCCATAATAGAAACTCGCAAACTGTCTGTTGAAACTTAACGTATCTTCGCCTTCGTGTCTCCTCATAGAATAAAACTCTGAGAGCACCTGGTTTAAAGATCTATTTTCACCCCAAAAATCTAGGAACACATAAGAAAACTCTTCCCACATACCGATGGATTCTGGCTTCAAATGTATGAACCATCTTTTGACATGACTTCGTAAAGAATGGAAAAAATCTCTCATACAATCATCATCATACTCTATCTCAAAAAGATCAAGAAAATATTCAAAATCCTGTAAATGATTCTTAGTTGTACAACTTTCAGATTCTCCATCAGACTCAGGAAGGTATTTATAATGTTTGGTAGGGAATTCATGAAGGGTCTGAGGTAGGTGAAGGGGCATGTATCAAATTTGGGTATTGGATGCAATGGGATCTTGTGACAAAATATCGCTCCCATAAACTGCATCATGAGGCTCATCTGGCAACCTCTTATTATTAGGGGTTTTAGGTGAAAGATCCAGGATAAAATAAAATGTACGGGATGGAGAGATATTCTCTGTTTGTAGGGGGGGATATATAGGAATGAACTCATGGCTTTGATTGGAATGAAATAATCCATGGCAGACTATCCTAAAAAACTTAAGGAAAAAGAAAGGAATATTTACAAGAAGATCCAAGATGCTCTTCAAGCCTACCCATGTCTTCACAATGAATTCAAGCATGTTGCGGGAGCTACCGACACTTCTTTGGAAGCTTAAATTTTTGTACCACGGCATAGGCGGAGGTGTCGCAGTATTGGAAACACGGGTTTACGAAAGTCACCGAGTGAAAGATTCATTTTCTTCTGGATGTACGAGTGTTGTTCACCTTCGACATTCTGGTCTATGGCCATAGTTTTAGGAGGTTTTGAAACTTCTTCCTCATACCGGTCTTCTCGGCCGCCGATCTCCCCAGTGGAGTCTTCCTACAATTTTTTTTAATGTGGAATCATCAGGAAAAATGATACAACAATTTAACATGCAGGAGTCTCTGTTTTCCCATAGAAACCCTTTATCCTTTGAATCTTTGTTGTTCTTTGCAAGGATGATCTTCAATCCCTTCCCCAATAATGGCATCAGTTTGTTAGCACCTAGAATCGTACCCAAGGTTGCAGGAAGGTGGATCCCGAGGTAACAACAGAACCACTTTAGGAAAGGGAGCTAGCTCCTCTGATTCCAGAGAGGGATCTATCACACATACATAACAAGGCCAGATTTATATTGTCACAAAATGGATATCAAATGTTAAACATTGGCGGTTGGAAACAAAAGAAAGAGCTATTGGGATATGGAGTCAAAACATTCAAAGAGATAGAGTAGTATGCATAGGAAAACCCCTACAAGAGAGAGGTGGTGCTTTGATTACTGTCGTTGTATTTAGGGTCTCGTGAAAAAATAGAACGATGACAGTCCACTAGCGTGGAGCATCATTGGGATGAATTCCACTCCAGTTTTGGAGGAAATAATTTGGTGGATATCGCAAACAATGGCAGGAGCATATGAATATGAATTCATGGTCATTATACACTAAGTATACAACATGAAGAACAAAAAATGTAAAAAATATTACTGGAAACATACACGTAAGAAAAGAATCATAGAATGTAATTTTGGAAACACACAAGAATTCTTGAAATGGGTATAACCAGCATTCGGCTCTCTATATTACTTCAAGGTTTTGTAGACACGATAGTCTCACAAGTTTGAAAATTAATTAACCAACCCATTCTCCCTCAACGGGGAGCTTTTTATAACATTTCAGACCCCTGAGGCTAATTATCCTCGAAACAGGGAGAGAAACTGTTTATAGTCATACTCAAAATACTAACTAACTAGAAAGTGGAACCTCTGCCACAATTTACATATGTTAAACAAACATCATGGATCCAATGGGCGTGATTGGTTTGGATGGTAGCGCGACACTTCTAGTTTTGAGCTCCCTGGCCTTGAAAACGTCGTCTCAAGATGTTTTTGGGTGGCTCATTAGTGACTGGGCTTGAACCATTTTTCTGTTTGTTGAGTCAGGAACATGTTTTCCTCCTTTCCCTTTGTGTTCATTCCGTGCTCAAAGGCACCTTTCTGCATGGGCTCAAAGATGGATAGGGGGTTTGTGTCCCTTTCATGCTCATCTTTCCTCATAGCTTCCCCCTCTCCTGGTAACATTGTTATACGAGGGAACTTGAAGAAGGGCCACATTGCTTCTGGCAGTAACAAGCCTTTGTAGTGGCTTGTCATTCTTGTACTCCTCACCTCCCATGAGGAGGGTTCTCCTGCGGGCAATACGATGGGGTGTGTCTTCGACGTCCTCACCACCTTAGAAAACGTTATCGGATGGGGTGCATGAAAGCAATGATGAAGACTTTGGACCCCTAATGCTCCAGTATGAGCATTCGCTCCAATAGAGCACTTCTAGCGACTATCATCATGTGTCGAGGATTTGGAGGAAGCAATTGCATCTGAGGGTTCTAGAGGGACACCCACGGGACATGAAATCCTAGGCACAATGTCACCAAAGGTAATATCTTCTCTTAAGACAATAATGCCTTCACTAGCCTCAACAGGTCCATCTAATGCGATGAACGTCTTTGTCTTGACCTTGGTGATGTTGGGAAACCTCTCTAATGCAATGAATGTCTCTACCATGATGGCTAGAATTTCCTTGGCATGAGGATATAAGAACAGTGGGATTTTGGACAAGGGTTTATTGACCAGGGAAACACCCCGATACAACGACTTTGTAAGTACAAAAAAAATAGCAGGATTATCTCAAGGTTTCCAAGACTTGAAGTGGACTGACACTTATCCTTCCTGAATTTCATTCGATGCGTAGTGAGACTCTGCCTTTTATGGCCCTAGAAATGGTTCGTTATATAGAGCAAGATATATGGACATGGATATGACCCATTAGCACCTTTACACACTTCATCATCGAGTAACTTGGTGACGGCACGAGCGAGTATGTGAGCCGAGGCTTTCCTTTCCCACTGGAGATCTAGTCACTCCGCCTAATCTGCTGAGGCATTTCATTATTGCCTACATAAAATACTCCTGGCATTATCTCTCCTTGTCAACCATATGCTTCAGGGCATATGGACTCAACGTTCTCTTTCCCTTTCGTTCCTGCTGACGACGATATCAGAACAGTTCCCTTCTGTCGCATATTCCCTACTTCGTGTGGAGATCAGGTTCATTGCTCCATATCTTAGATATTCATGATACCCTTCTGATTCCACATGCTAGCCATATGACAGATATTTTGTTTTGGGAAAGCTGGCGTTGCCGTGAGAATGATTTTCACTTGGCGATATGTCACAAATGGCGTCAGGGAAATCAATTACCCGTCAGGAGGACAGATCATACATGAGGGCATCCTTTCTGCCCTCAGATCGACCTTAATGCGACCTTTGCGGATCTAAAATGTTCTCAACCGCTCGATCCGAACACCTTCTATATCCATCGTCCACGTGCACAAAGTTGTAATGTTTCGTCAGTTTGATGGGATTGCTTATCTTGTGCTAGTTCCATCAGCGAAGGTGCTACCCACTGTATATCTCACCTTGACGAGATCCAGACCGTCGAATGCTACATTACTTTAACCTATTTCGCGGATCGGGAGATGTAAAACCCAGCGAGCACTTTGATCCAGTGAAATTGATCTCGCCCATTGATTTGTCTTCTATCGATCGTGTCCTTTGGACCTTGTGGTTGCTTCAGTGTCATTTTGTGGAAATGCAAAGGGCAGTTTTGATCCCGCATGTGGTATTCACAAAAATCATTTCTTCCGTCAATCTGACTCACCTTCAGATCCTCACCGTATAAACGCTTTCCTTTTAATCATGATTTTTCAGCCACCTTGAGACATGGATTTTACGTTATTTTTTTAGCCTGCGGTCGCTCTGCCCTACCTTCTCGCCATCGCCCACTGAGTGAAAATCAGTGATAACACTATGAATGGTCTTAGTCAGTTCATGTGCGAACCGAGGCAGATTCATTGGATTGTTGCAAAACATGTGCTTAGATACTTACGTGGCATTGTGGGATATGGTCTACGATATGATTCAGAACATGACTTGAAATTGCAAGGGTTTACAAACTCATATTGGGTCGGATTCTCTACTGATAGGAAGAGTACTTTAGGATGTTGTTTCTGTTTGGATTTTGCAGTAATTTCCTGGTGCAGTAGAAAGCAGAACTCAGTAGCTCTCAGTACTGCAGAGGCCAAGTATATGGTTGCTAGGTCAACATCCCGAGAAGCAGTTTGGCTTCATAAACTTTTTGCAGGAATGTTTGGCTAGATTCCAGAGCCAATTGTGATTTACTATGATAACCAGGGTTGTGTACAGATGTTAGTGAATCATGTATTTCATGACAATTCGAAGCACATAGAGATTCGGTATCACTTCATACATGATATGGTGCAGAAAGGTGCATTTGAGATATAGTATATTTCGACAGATGATCAGATTGCAGACGTTCTCACCAATCCTCTTCCCATAGTGAAGTTTGAATACTTTCATGAAAGACTTGGAGTAGAAGAGAATGTATCCCTCCTTGGGAGAGAGAGACACTTAACATACTTTTTCCTAGGTACCTCTATTCATCCAGGTTCTCAACCAGGTATGGTAGAAATCCCATCGGCAGATGAGACAGACAGGTAGTAGATGGTCGGGTTCACAAAGGTGCCTCTGCTTGTGCAGGTACTCAGTCAGGTATGGGATAAATCCCATCAGAAGATGAGTTGTACCGGTAGCAGATGGATGTGTGATTACATAGGTACCTCTACTCGTTCAGGTTCTCAGCAAGGTATGGGAGTATCCCATCGGCAGATGATACGAACATGTAGTAGATGGTCGTGCATGTATTCTCTTTCAGGATATCTAGCCAGGTATGAAAGCATTCCATCTAAAATAGAGACGGATAGGTAGCAAAATATTTTCTCTTAGCCATTTGGATAGAAAAAATTCATAAAGACAACCTTCAGTATGTTTAGATATGATAGATACAGTATAGATGAAACCCATATGATCATGATGCTGATGAAGACCGAAGAATACCTTCATTGTTGAGAGGGAGTGTTGGATTTTGTGCAACTTTGGAAGCTATTCTTATTGTCCTCCTTCGGGAGTTGAACTTGTTTTAATCATTCATACAAACCCTATAAAGAAAATTATAAGCCTTGGGGTGAAAATCTAACAATAAATGAAATAAAATAAATTGTGAAATATAAAATTATATTGCTTCCCTAAGCGAAGTCGGCCCCAGTTAAATTTTGAGTGGGAAAAAAATATAAATAGGAGGCGCCCCTCCTCATTATTACACACAACAACAAAGTGGAGTTCGCAGTTTTCTGGGAGAGAGAAATTTGCATATATTACAAAAGAAGACTGTTTTCAGGGTTTCTATCTTTGGAAATCTTTTCCATATTTTCTCTTTCTTCTTCATTGTACTCCGATCTCAATATTATCATCTTTAGACAAAGGTTGTTGGGTTTTCCAGGATAAAAATACTCATGTTATTGTTTTGTGCTTTGTCTATCTTCTAGTGATCCTATTGATAAGTACAATTAATATATACTGCTATAATCTTATGAAAATATAACACTTAGTTGGCATTATAAAGGAACCAATGCATACATTATGCATGAACACACTTGTGCTTATGTTGTATTATATATGCACTAATGTGTATATCATGTAAAAAGAAGTTGTGCACATTTTGTATTAGAATAAAAATGATGTGTATATTATGTAAAAGAGAACCACTGCTTATATAATGTAGTGACCCTCCGAGGACCCTAGTTATAACTATTTATCGTTCATAATTTTCTAGTTTTACATTATAACTCGCAACATAAAATAAATTACAACAATAATTTCTTTAAAGGAAAATTAAACAAACATAAAAAAAATTAAATATAAATGAACCTGATTGCGACGGATATGCATCTGTTGGAAAATATTTTCACTATTGATACTGCTCCAATCCAGTCATGTGATCTTGATAATACTAAATGACCCCTCGATTGGCCTCCCTACCATACTGGGAGTAATATTCTTCCTCCCAAACCCACTAGCAATATGGGTTGTAGAGAACACACACTAGCAAAGGTTCATAAATGAGCTCCTCCTCACTAGAACCTTTCAATCCAAACTCACATAGATCACTCGTCATAACTCAATTTTCATAACGACATTCATCCAGCACTAGGGAGATAAGAGATCATTTTCCCTTCCTTTCCCCTTTTTTAAATATAAAATTACCCTGTGACACATGTCGCTCCATGCAAAAATACTCTTTTTATGCAATTTCCCATTATTATTATTCACCCACCCATGTGTCATTCTCACATGAGAATGCACATATATCCCACAATTTTCTCCTATGCTAGGATTCCAATCCCTAAATCAGTGGGTGCCATTGGGGTTAACTCTATAATCTCCCTCATTTCATACTTGCTCCATTTCTAAATATTTCCTATTTATTTAATTACAATAAATTGTTTTATGCAAAAAAAACAACTAATTCATAACTATATGTCCAATACAAAATATTTACATAAATTATTTTCTTGTGATTGTCTACGTACCACATCTATGGGCCCTTCCGACCATAACCTTCTCTTTCTGTTGTGCGGGGAGTTCATGTAGTGGTGTAGGAAAAGCTACAACATTCCAATCCTCTACACTCTATGTGAGGTTAATGACGTTGAGGAGTAATATCGTCCTTACTGAGTGCCCCTCAATAACCTCGTACTTGACCAAGTCATTATGGTCTCACCTGTATGACATCACGCCACCTGAGCAAAGTTGGAAAGGATTTCCACTCGTGTATGGAATACTATTAGGAGCCAACAATCTGTCGGCATACCCCCATGTGTGTTTTTCCTATCATTTACGACCCTCTTTTATCCTTTTGTCAGTCAATCGGTAAACCGTCTTACTTGCCACTACACACATACTCAAAACACATATTAATAGCGCTTCCCAAAAAAAGATCATCATAATCATTCACATTTTCTAGTCAATCAATAACATGTTTAGAGTAATAACCATACTCCATTCATATTTTCTATCCAGTCAACAATTATAGTCATAATATGAATCATATTTTGCTAGTCAGTCAGCGATTCTAATCATAACATGAATCATATTTTGCTAGTCAATTAACAATTTATTCAAGATAACATATAAACAACATTTATTCTAAATTATTTATTGAGTCACTTCAATAAATACCCTCAAAGTTTATTAGTAAAAAATTGAAGCATTACATATAATATTCTATATATATATAGGAAAAGTACACATGTATATTGAGAAAATTGCAATATATATTGATTTTACTTTATATATTTAGAATTGCATTTTATAGATGTCGAAAGAATTTTGAGGATTACATCTTTTAGAATTGCATTTTATAGATGTCGAAAGAATTTTGAGGATTACATCTTAGATAATTTATGTATGGAAATGTAAAGTTGAATACATATATTTGAATAGAATATGGTATTCGTATATTGCATTAGAGTTTCATTTATAAACTTATGCATTTGGAAGGAATGGCATTTCATATATCACATGTATATATTTGAAGAAATCCATAATATAAACTTAATGGAAAGGGTGCACTATATGTATTTTATATATAAGGAGAAAGCATTTTATACGATGAGAAATCATTTTATATGCTTAGAATTTTATTTTAGATATTTAGTTTTATTTTACATTTATCAAAGGTAGTAAGCTAAACTCTAGACTATTTGCACCTAAATTTCGACGAGTTTTCTGGTCAAAATCTGGTGGAAATTGTTGAAAGGGTAGTTTTCAGTGATTGGAATTGCATAATTTCGGTGCCCCAAGGGTAATCGAGGATCCTGAATCCATTTATGCAATAAAAATTGCAATTTTAACATTGGAAATCTCATTTTCAACAACAAATCGTGTTGCTAGATTCCGGCCAAACTTGCTTGAAAAGGTGCAAATGGTCTAGAGATCAGGCAACTCCCTATCAAAGTACTTGGATACATGGGACGGATATGTTCTACGTGTTTTATATAAATGCTAATCATTTTGGAATGTATCGGGTGTACATTGAAATTGAATTACATTAGTATTTAATAATTGTAGATGGAATTAGAAGTGGCATATGTAGTTTTCATTGGTAGGTGATGTTTATATAGGGTCACATAATTGCATTGAAATTCAAATAAGAATATAATGTATCAGAATTTGATAATTATATATGTATTATAATTTGATAAATGTATCAAGCATTTGAAACTGCTAAATATAAGTTGCATTAGAATGTGATAATTGGATTTGCACTAAAATGTTATAAATAGAATTAGAATGATTGATTAAGGCCTCATGGGATTATCTGATTTGCATTTGTAGTTTAAGAGTGATGTGTTAAATATTTATAATATAATTTGGAATTGCATTGGATTATATAATAGTGATAAGAAAATATGATGATAATGTAGTAGTTTTTATATAGAAATAGAAACGAATTCTTAATTACTAGAATTAAATAAGATTTGCTTAGATGCATCTCAAGAAAATTTATATATTTGTTGCATTGAGAGTGAGGAATCGCCAAGTGGATTAGTGATTTATATTTCACTTAATGAATATTTTAGCATTACAGAGAAGTTAGATTGACAATCTCAATGATGCAATGTTTAATGTCGGGTTAATATTCATGTGTCTCAAACAAAGGGCTTATATTTGTTGAATAGGGACTTCTTATGTTTTTAAAGAAGGAGACCATATTATATATATTTTAAATTAGAATGCAAATTTTTTTTTTCCAACTTAACGTGAATTCCATATACTTGTCAAGACATCGACAAATGTCAAGAAGATCAAGCCTTACTCATAATTTGAAAACAAAATATCAATGTAACCAATGTCATGACCTGAACTCAAGGACACTTACTTCGCTTTATGACCACATCATCTATGATGAGTTAAGTATAAAAAGAAAGTGAAACTAGTATTGAATATATAATAAAAATTAACTCCGGGATGAAGTTTCTATAAGAGGGGGTGTATGTAATGCCCTATTTTTTTTACTAATAAACTTTGAGGGCACTTATTGAAGTGACCCAAATAAATAATCTATAATAAATGATGTTTATATGTTACCTTGAATAAATTGTTGTTTGGCTAGAAAAATATGATTCATGTTATGACTATAATTGTTGAATGACTAGCAAAATATGATTCATGTTATGACTATAATTACTGTTTGACTAGAAAATATGGATGAAGTATGGTTATTAATCTAAACATGTTATTGATTGACTAGCACATGTGAATGATTATGATGATATTTTTTTGGGGCAATGCTACTAATATGCGTTCTGAGTATGTGTGCAGTGGCAGGTAAGATGATTTACTAACTAACAAACAAAAGGATAAAAGGGAGTCATAGAGGATGGGAAAAACACACATGGAGGTACGATGACTGATTGTTGACTCCCAATAGTAGTCCATGCATGAGTGGAGATCCTTTTCAGCTTTGCTCGGGTGGCGTGACACCGTACGGATGAGAACATAACGAATTGGTCACGTACGAGGTTGTTGGGGGGGACAAAGTAAGGATGATATTACTCCTTAGCGCCATTTTTCTCACTTAGAATACAAAGGATTGGTGTGTGGTAATGATTCCTACACCACTACATGAACTCCCCACAAAATAGAAAGAAGGTTATGGCCAGAAGGGCTCGTAGATGTGGTACCCAGACAATCACAAGAAAATAATTTACGTAAATATTTTGCATTGGACATATAGTTATGCATTAGTTATTTTTGTGCATAAAACGATTTATTGTAATTGAATAAATAGGGAATATTTAGATATGGACCAAGTATGGACTGGAGGACATTATAGAGTTAACCCCACTTACACTTGGTGATTTAGGGATTGGAATCCTAGCATAAGAGAACATTTAGGAGCAATTGTGGGATATATGTGCACTCTCATGTGAGAATGGCACATGGCTAGGTGAATAATAATAATGGGAAATTGCATAAAAAGAGCATTTTTGCATGGATGGACATGTTTCCCAGGATATTTTGTATTTAAGAAAGGGGAAAGGAAGGGGAACCTATCTCTTAGCTCCCTAGCATTGGATGAATGTCGTTATGACAACTGAGTTCTGACGAGTGATCTATGTGAGTTTGGATTGAAAGGTTTTAGTGATGGGGAGCTCATTTCTAAACCTTTGATAGAGTGTGTGCTCTATGATCCCTATTGCTTGGGGGTATGGAAGTAAGAATATTACTCACAGTATGGTAGGGAGGCCAACCAAGGGTTCAGTTAGTAATTTGGAAAGATTGTGGGACTGGATGGGAGTAGTAGCAATTGCACAAGTATTTTCCAAAAGATGGACATCCTTCGTAATCAAGTTCATTTATATTTAATTGTTTTATACTTGTTGAATTTTCCTTTAAATAAATTATTGTGTTAGTTTATGCTATGATTTATAATGTAAAAATAGTAATTTATGAATGTTAAATAATTATAGCTAGGGCCCCTGGAGGGTCACTACAAAATATGTGAAAGAGCACCGAAGGGTTTTTGTAACCAGTGGTTCATGGAAACTTATATAATGTATTAATTAGTTTAAATAAATAAATCACATACAATTAACTGGGGAATTTTTCCATGTTGCAGATATCCAAATCTAGTTTCTTGTTTTCTATTTTTACAATTTTCAATTAATCAATAGAAAATAAAATATTTTTTATAATAATATTTATGCTTATATTTTGTTTATTGTGTTTGGATATATGATTTTCTTACACCTCTATTCAATGTAACCATGTAAATTATTCATTATGTCGAAGAGGCACATTCTACATCCTAGTAGGGGGAGATTTGTAAGTCCTTCCGTGCTCATCATAGAGTTGACATGTGCCCTTTAAAAAAATAATAAAATGTTATAAAAAATAACATGTCAGCTCAATTTAGATTTAAATTATTTTTTAGAACCACATATGTAAGATTACAAATTAAAACCATAAAAATTCCATTCACATTTCCTCAACATTTCCACTCTAAAAAAAGGGTTTGCACTCCAAGAGATTTGATCCCTTTGGGCGCTTAGTAGATCCTTTTTAAGATGGATCTATGCTGGTATATTTTAACATTTGAATTAATCATTAGAAAATATTTGTTTTTATAGTTTAATTATTGTGTTTGGATAAGCACTTTGATTACACATTTTTTCATTTTCATAACATAAATAATTCATATATTTAATCAATAATATAGCTTTTGTGAAATTAGACAAATTAATAGAATAAGAAACACATTTTATTATATATGGATCATAATAAACCAAAAAATGAGACAACATAAAGGTCCATGATAATCAAAATGTCATTTTGACATTGTTACAATTATTAATAACTTACTGTTATCCCATTGGGATGATATGCCACAATTAAACAAAATGTTTTTTTTATAGAGAAAAAAATTCAAAATCTACAAATTGCAATAACACCATTCAGTTGTATTGATGGTCATTCATCGCTTGAACTAATGTTGTCTCTTGGGATGCTTGCATGCCTTATTTCTTCATCACTTTCAATAGATATTGTACTTGGCCTATTTGAAATGATTTGTTGATTGGATTAATTTCGTTCCACATTTTTGTGTTCCATGTACATGCATAAAAATAAAAATTAATGAATATATTTAAGTTTATAGATAATATAATATACATGAATGCTTATGGATCTATATGTGTTCGGTTTGCTGCCTCTGAAAATGGTCTGTTAAGATTCGAATAACACTTTGATTGTCACAAAAAATGACTGTGGAAGTGCCAGACTCAATCCCAAACTCTCCAAGTATTCCCTGCAACCATACACATTGAGTAACTACATTTACAGCTCCTCCGTATTCTACCTCTGTAGAAGAAAGTGCAAAGGCACTTTGCATTTTACTTGACCAAAAAATTGGTCCATCTGCAAGCATAAACACATATCCATAATTTCATTTTCTATTAGTGTTGTCACCATCCCAATCAGAATAATTAAAACCAACTAAATCTAGATCAGATTTTGCAACATAGTGAATCCCATGTGTCTTGGTTCCTTGCACAAAGTGAAAGATTATATTTGTTTCCCTCCAATGGATATCACGTGGCTGATCCATATGTCTAGATTCCACACTCACTGCATAATAAATATCAGGTCGAGTATGATTCAAATAGAGAAGACAACCAACTAGGTATATGTACAGAGTATTGTTCACCAAGGGAGTTGAATCTGCTTCTTCAAGCTTAACTCCTGAGAGGAAATGAATCTTTCTTGGCTTGAAATATTTCATGTTGAAATTGTTTAGAAGGTATGAATCATATTTGGAATGATGTACTTTGATTCCAAGATCTTATTGAGAACTATCAAGCCCCGAGACTTGGCTTAACCATCCCAAATTAGTCATGGAGAAGGCATGGTTCAAAGCATCCTGCATGGAGGCAATTTATTTCATGGAAATTCCTGTCATCAAAAGGTCATCCATATACACTAAAATAATAATGATTGAACTATGAATCAACTTAAAATAGACATTTGGATCAGACTTGCAACCACTAAATTTCTGTGATAACAAAAATCCATCAATCTTGGCATACCAAGCTCTGGGAGCTTGTTTTAGCCTATATAGTGATTTATTCAACCTACACACAAGAGATGGATTAGTAAAAAAACCTTCTGGATGCTGCATATATATATCTTCTTTGATATATCCATGTAGAAAGGCACTCTTTCACATCCACGTGATGTACCTCCCAATGCTTGGATGTTGCAATGGACAAACTAGTCTTATAGACTCCATCTTTGCCACTGGTGAAAAGGTGTCATTTTATTCAATGCCTTAGAATTGGGAGAAGCCACTGGAAACTAACCTTTCATAATTATTCATATGATATCCATCAAAAAAAATATTTGTATTGAATACCCATTTGCACTTCACTAGATTTCTACATGGTGGGAAATTGACTAGTTCCCATGTCTCATTCTTATGGAGCGAATGGTATTCTTCTTCCATGGATGTTTTCCACATTATATCTTATGAATATTACTCATATGTTTGTGGATCACATTAAATCATTATATAACACTTATCAACAAATCTTGGGTCTTTGATAGAGAGGGCACTCTCGAATTGAGATTTAGTTCTTCTAGGATCACTAGGATTCCCAGCTAGTTCCCCAACCGCTTGAATGGTATTTGATGCCAAATTTGGTCTTGTAGGAGTTTTTGGATATGAAATTAAATATTCATTATTCGACATATCATAATCAAAAAGATTATTAGAGTCTTCAATTACAATCATAGGTGGTGGTGGTGAAGAGGATTCTCCGATTTCTGTTGCTGGCATATGCTCTTCTTCAAATTGAACACTCCTTTTAATGAAGGATTTTTGAGTGATCATGTTTATAAGCTTGTAACCTTTGGAATATTATGAATACCCAACAAATATGCTTTCTTGGATTTGGGGCTCCAAATCCTTTCTCTTTTCGGGTGGAATTCTAGCCCAAGATTTAGAGCCAAAAATTGTGAAGTGTGACACATTAGGATTGTTTCCACTCCAAGCTTCGAAAGGAGTGTTTCCATACACCGATTTGTGAGGCACACTATTCTGCATATAGGCTACACAATTGATTTCTTCAGTCGAAAAATTTGGTGGAAAGTTTTTATACTCCATCATTCAAGTGGCCATCTCTTTGAGAGATCTATTCTTCCTCTCATCAACACCATTCTGTTGAGATGTGTAAGGAATATAGTGATTCATATGGATACCTACATATTCAAAAAACTGCATGAATTCAAAATTGACATATTCACCGCCATTATCATATCTATGGTCGACTTTGAGATTTCTTCCAGACTAGTTCTCTACTAAGTCTTTAAAACCTTTGAAGAGGTAAAAAAATTTTGACTTGTACTTGAGGAAGAAGACCCAACAGTATCTGGAAAAATCATCAATGAAGGTTAGGACATAATTGTATTGACTCATTAACATACGAGGAAAAGGACCATCTATATCAATGTGAATAAGATCAAGAGGTGCAGAGGTTCGTTCATGACTGACTCTCTCATACTTGTGCTCTGTGTGTTTTCCTAAGATGCATCCTTGACAGACTCCTTTAGAAAACTTGATTTTTGGAAACCCTATGACCATGTTTTGTCACACAAATTATATAGGTACTTGTAGTTTAGATGGACAAACCTTTCATGCCATATATTTCTAACTTCACTAGCATGAGTGAGGAGAGAAGAGGGGTTTGAGAAGAGCATGAAGTGTGAGAAACTGTACACTTTGGAGATATGATCAATAAAACCTTTTTCTATGACTCTACCATTCTACATTTCAATGGTTTCAACATCATTGGGAGTTAAGACAACCTTCTTAGGAGACCCAATGTGGGTAATCTGATAGACTGATAAGATATTGGTAGGAAGACCTGGTACATACAAAATATTATTGAAGGAACCATGTTCAAGATATTATCTACTCTTCCCTTTACTTTTATTTTTAGAATCATCTCCCAATACAATTTTAGGACCATTCAAAGCATCAAGAGAAGAGAAGGCCTCCCTTGTCGAAACCATATGTTTTTAAGCTCCATAATCAATGATAAAGGAAGAATATCTTACAGTTTTTGCAACCAGGGCATGAAATCTCTCCTTGTCTTCAAAATTTTACCATCCTTCCTTCTTCTTTGCACCTTCAAGAAGAGATATGTTGTGATTTTCAACTAGTTGAGTCAACATGTCAATTTGTTTCTTCATGTAGGAGATCTCTGGGTGAGAGCCCTTATCATAGTATACGTACTTGCTCATCTCGCCTTTACCTTTCTTCTTATAGAAATTTTTCTTGGAGCTTGAAGACTCCTCATGAGACTTAGACTTGTATTTCTTTTGATAAGGAAACTCCTTTAGATTATCCTTCTTCTTTCCTTTGGAATCCATCTTTGAATCTCCAACAACCAAATATTGATCTTTGGAATGTTTAATGGTTCCCATCATGAACAAATTTTCTTACTCCTTGGTCAAGGATTCCATGAAATATGCAAGTGAAGGCATCTTCCAGTTTCGAACTGTCAACTAGGTGGAATGGAAGGTCGAAACAAACACTGAAAAGTAAGGTCCAAGCTTTGAAAGTATGGCCAATACTAGTTGTTCATATTTCTTTTCAGTACTACAGTGCTTTGGCTGAAGAAAAATAGCGTTGAACTTGGAGAAATAGACTTAAGGTTAGCTGAGATTCCGCAGTGAGGATTCATGGCATCTAATGGAGAGTCTGTGGTGAGAAGATTTATTGTCGACATTTCGAACGAAGCGTGGTTCATCTTCAAGATGAACCACGCTTCGTTCGAAATGTCGACAATAAATCTTCTCACCGCAGATTCTCCATTAGATGCCACAGAAATAGACTTGTAAGGACTCAAAGTTGATTGGACACAGTGAGATAATCTCATTCTCTAGTTGATGTCCCCTCATTTCATCTGTCTTTCTAGATAAAGTTTGGATATTCTCCCATACTTCATTTGGTGATTTCAATCCATCTAGATGGAAACAAGATCTCTAGAAATACTAAGACACAAGAGACCATAAGCCCCATCCCTCATGTTATGCCACTTGATCTTTTCTACTGCTACATTAGGCTCAAGCTTAGTTTCCATGGTCAATATGTAGAGGTTTGTTCTCCTCATAAAAATCTTCATATGTGCCTTCCATTCAAAGTAGTTGAATGGAGTTAAGATGATATGATGATATTGATCCATTTCTTCAGCGACTGCACCCTAAATGGACTAAATGCACTCCCTAGCAGATTTATGATTGATCTCGCAATACCAATAAGAGAGGTGAACAATTGAGATAAATAATATTTGATACCATGTGGAAATTAATCCCAATCTTTGTACAATTGAACTCACAAAAAATGACTAGAAGACATGCAAAGATCCACTCAAAATTGGAGAATGAAATTGGTGCATAAAACTCACTTGCATAGCATAAGTGTACATCACCCAACCTTATAAAATAATATGTTTTCGAAGTATATAATTACATCATATATTTGAATGCATAAGGAGGCAAGTTGAATCCTCACAATTGCAGGCTTATTGAAAGTGAAAAATCCCCCTAGGTGCATAAAACACTTTTCAAATCAGCCCAGGAAGGTCACGAATTGGCTGAATTATGTATGTCAACTGATAAGTGACCGGAATTCAATATACTCATTATTTCAAGAGAGAAAAATGAGGAGGATGAGTTTGGAAAAAAAGAAGGTAGTTTCCATGCGACTAGCTTTCACCTTTTTGCCTTAAAGCTGCTAAAAAGTAGTATAACTCTAGATAAGGCATGAAGGTGCACTTACTAAACCGGGAAGTCTGTATAGTTGGAAGAATCTTATCCACAATCTGTGAAGGGCTCTCCTAGATGCAGTTATGGAAATTTTTTACCAAGTGGTGCAAGTGGATGCCAACTAGCTAGTCTAGAACCTAGGAAATTAACCATAAAGATTAACAAATGTATCCTAAGTATGGGATTGTTTTTATTTATTATTCTAACACTAGTTCCTCTATTTTCAATATTTTATTAAATATTTTATGTTGTTCTTATCTTGAATTACTAGTAATATTATAGATTTTCCTTAATTTTTTATTATGCATGACACTCATAAACCAATACACATCATTTAAACATATAGATAATTCAAATATATTAATTTATATTAAAATTACAAAAAACTTGCCATGTTATCTATTTGGTATGTGTTTCCCTTGCTCTCTTTGCTATGATTTTTATTCCATGATATTTTACTAGCCATCTTTGATCAATAAACACCCTACATAATGAAATACATTAACAATGCGTGGTTTCATAAAAGCATGTATGGTGTTATGAATTCTCTTCTTTTAAGTTTTTCTCTCTTTTTTTCCCTTCTCTTGCGAATATATCTTTTTCTCAATTCTTCTTTGTAATATTTTTTTCCTTACCTCTTGGTCTCTTCTTCTTATTTGCATCCGAAATAATTTATTAGTTTCTCCTTTTTATTTTTTAGATTAACTCGATTGAATCTTCTTTTTCCAAAGTCTTGCATTTGGACAAGGTCCTATATTTTTTGGAAACCCAAAAATTGTTTCCAAAGGTCGGAATCAATCCCAATAAGGGGCTCTGATACCACCGTAATATCTGTATCTAGATATTCTCAAGGATTACTCAAGAGAATAATCAACCAATAGAAATAACTCCATTTGGAAAGAATAATTAATGTTGAATATAAATTAATGAGATATATACACATTACACTTTGATGGACCATTTAAATATGGTCTTCTTGTGCCTTTTCAATGGAAGGGTATGTCTGTATCTTTTCAATTAATTACATATAAAAATGATTTAATATTTGTTTAATTATTTTTCTTTTATTATTTCAATATTTGTTTATTTCAATATTTATATATTATTTTATTTGTGACAGTGTGCTTGGTATGTTTAAGCACACTGGTGCATAAATAGAAAATTGAACGCACCTATTACTTAAAAAATGTAGAATGTTGCATGTTTCCCAATTTTCATTTTAAGAATGAAGACATGTATTATTTGTGGTTTTTACTTGGACGTAGGGAAAAACAATGATAAATCAAATGGTTGAATCTTCAATTTCCAACTCATTTCCGATCATTCCAAGTTCATCAAGTTCTCCCTTGCCTTCCATAGTAAGTCCATATTTACTTATATTTTGATTATATGATTAAATTTATGTTGTAATGGCACATGCTTTTGTATATTTATGCATTGAATTTTGCAGGATCTTGATTTTGGATCAAGTTCAGATGCACACGATATTCCACGACCCAAAAATATGCAAGGCCTTATTAGTAGAAAAATACCACATTGAGATGGTAGATGAAAATGGAAGACCACTTTATCCCACCAACTACAACATGCCATTATCCATCAACCATTCAAGACCAATGGCACTCCAATGTGAATTGGATATATTTTATGACACCTTAGAAGTATGTGATTGTTCAAAATGTAAAAGGTTGAAGGCAAACCATGTGCATGCCACATTGTCCCATTATATTAATGATCAACTACCCAAAATAGATGGTCTAATACACCCCATTGTGTTTAATTGATGGACTTATCACAAGAGTTCATGCTTGAGAGTGAGATCGAGAGCATATTCATCCCATCTTTATGCAGAGATAATCAATATCCTTGATTGTTGATAAACAGGATATGGCTAATAAAAAATTGTCATTTTTATGATTTGATGCAATGAGCTCATGACAACTAATAAGTGCATTTCGGTTTTTATTTTCAGGTGTATGTTTATCCAAATAATAAAAATTAAATTCTTAGGGATTAAATATTTGAAAAACCTTTTAATGTTTTATTTATTTTATTAATTTTGATTATATATATATACACACAATGGTGGTTCACCTACCCTCGAACATTGCTTGCTACATCCATGGGAATAAGTCATGGGGGGGCCACCCGAAGGGGCCTCACCCCATTCGCTCTGATTACAGATCTAACCCCATGGGGACATCAAGTGAGTCCCTTATATAGAAATGTATAGCCACCCAAGGATATGACCTCGAGACCTTATGCTCACAACTTAAAACACTCGACCACTTGAGCTAGCCCACTAGGATATCTATCTATCTACACACACACACACACACACACACACACACACACACACACACACACACACACTAGCATTTATTTATTTAATTATAATTTCTAAGGATCTTAATTGTTTATGCAATGTTAAATACCCTGAAAAATTTCTAAAATTCCAATGACTTACCTCCTTTATTAATTTGTTGACTGACTTCCATGACTTACTTAACTTCCATCAATCATATATTTTCATATTATTTGGGTGTTTTCTATTTCTATTGCTTCATGGACACGCCTCTTAGAGTAGTGGTCAATAATAACAATAACCCTTGTTTTTTCCATATAGATATAGTGTTTAGAGGACGTCGAGTGCTCTACAAGGGTTGATTTCTTTGTTCTTTCATGAATGATGTTTGAGCTATGCTCTTTTATCCTTGTATGAGCAAAGAAACCAGTCTCTCTGATATAAACCTTGCCACAGTCACACAGTATCAAATAAACACTTTTATTTATTTTTGGGTATATTTTGTCCTTTGCATGGTCCAACATCCTACCTAATGAATTTGGTGGAGAAAAAGAAATCTTAACCTTCTGTTTACAGAAGATTTTTCTATTTTGTCTATAGTTCCTTGGATGTAGGGAATTCTGATTGATTTAGTCATATCCTTGTTCTTTTTACTTGTCTTTCCTTTTTCTAGGGAGTTCGTAATGATCTTTTAGATCTGTTTTTCTTCAAATCCATTCTCTTTCAAGACATCCACCAAGTGTTGGTGTTAATGAGATGAATATGCCACATCTAAATCCCATTTAGATAATATTGCAAGAGTATTTATGACACCTAATTTTTGGGTTGGGTGATGATGGGTGTTTTCCTAGATGTATTTATCAGTATGGAAGTTTTTCTGATATACCTGATGAGATAATTCTTTGTAAGGGTTTATTGTGAGAAGAATATCTAGGAAAGGAGGTTTCATATCCTCTTCTCCCTCCATAGTAAACTAAATCTATTTTGATAGGCTATTCATATGCACAAAAAAATATTTTAACTTTTCATTTCCTTGAGTCCAGAAGAACTGCGTGTCATCAACATATCTTTTCCATTTCTTGGGTTTCATTAGAGTTGTAGTGATATCCTTTTATTCAAAGTTTTCCATAAAAATATTGACAACACTACAAGAGAATCCTTTGTAGCAGAGGTTATAACGGAGGCTATAGAAGAGGTTTTTAATGTTACAAGATTGGAAAAAATTACTAAAAAAACATCCGCTATAACCTCTTTCAATGGTAGCAGATGTTTTAATGGATTCTATTACGGATATATCTTATAGCTAAAAAATCCCAGCAATTGGAGGTTTTATCGAATGTTTTTTTACCAATGCATTTTTTCTTCTTCTGAAAAATGACACACTGGTGCAGATATCACACAAAATCATAGGTGTTGAAAGATATAAACAATATGCACTAGTGCACTCAAAAACATCATGCACCAAAAAGCACCAAATTTATGTGACGTGCATGTGCTTACATATAGATTCTACATGCTGGTGCTTACAAACAATATAAACGCACCGGGTGGATATTTTACGTCATACGCACTGAAAACTCTCAATATTTTTGCACTTTAATGACGCAATATATTTGTAATAGTGCACCAGTTCCTTTCATCATAATATGCACCAATGCATACAAAATATTAAAATATCTCAGTGCATTTAAACAAAGTAAACACACCAGAGTGTAACTAACAGTAGGTGGACCAAAAAAGCGCATCAACGAGTTAATTAATTATATCTAATGATAGAGGGGCACATAAGGGTGTTCAATTGCATGTTAGTGGTTATCGGAGATCACTATCATTCTAGAGTGATGAAATCAAGGAAAGGTATCCGAGTTAACTGATTGTAATACCATTTAACTGAATGTAACTGATGGTGGATGGATAAAATCATGGATGAGGGTGCATATGTGGTTAATGAGAGAAAAAATGACAAGTACTATGCACTAGTATGTCAAATAACATGGTATAAACACTAGGGAGACATATAATGTTGCATGAATTCTACATGATTACATGACTAATGTCTAGATGTGCAATATATTCCAACAAAAATTGCATCGTTTTTAATCTCCCCATCCTCGGATTTCCTTTGAGGAAAGACCAATGAAATCTCCTATTTCTCCCCAACCTTTCTTCAATGCACCTTCCTCTTCCAAATTTTCTTAACAAATGGATTTTCAGAGTCCTTATGAACATGGCCAAATATATGACATTTAGATCACCTAAATGGGATATTTAGGTAGTCTAGAATTTTTGTATATTTTTTACCTTCAACCACTAGATCAATAGATTCTAATAGTGCTCCTTTAACGTCAATTTCCACCATCAGTCTTGCCACTGGATGAGAGTTACAAGTACTAAATATACCATCCACTAATATTGTCTTATCAATCGATTTATCAATTGCCCAAATCCTTTGCTCTGACTGCCACTCCATAGATAACCTAGTTAGTTTCTCCAAAAAAATCTCTTCTCCACAAAATATTCCTTAGCATCAAAGAATGGATTCCAACGCTTCATAGATTAAAAAAATTAATATCCCTTATGAATATAGCCAAAGATATGACATTTAGAGCACCTAAATTAGATATTTAGGTAGTCTAGAATTTGTGTATATTTTTTAGCTTCAATCGTTACATCAATAGATTCAAATAGTCCTCCTTTAACATTAATTTACACCATTTGTATTTCCATTGGATGAGAGTTTACAAGTACTAAATCTACCATCCATTAATATTGTTTTACCCAATCCATTTATCAATTTCCCAAATCCCTTGCTTTGACCACCATTCCATTGATAATCTAGTTAGTTTCACCAAAAAAAATTCTTCTCCACAAAATATTCCTTAGCATCAAATAATGGATTCCAAGGCTTCATAGATTAAAAAATGTACTATCCATGAACCCAACACATTTTATTAAAATATTCATAGCATCATCCTTAACTCTATAAAAAAAAACTAACCAGCCACGAGATAATAGATGAAGAGTTGGGAATAACTTAGTGATGACACCTATGACTCTTGCAACCAAGAAAACAAAGAGTCCCTTAACACCCCTTGACCCAGAAACTTACTAATAAGAGTTAGATATTTTAAGACAATAATTTCTTGTCCCTAATATATTTCCTTGCTACCAGTTCCACCCCATCTCCCTTAATTTTAAACATCGTTTGAAAGTAAATTTTTTAGGGGATAAATTTAGCCCATGGCTATTTTTTAACCTTTATTTTTTAGAAAAAACTTCGCTAATTTGAATTTTTTCAAAGATGATTCGCCCAAATTCGATGGGATCATCTTTTTACTCTAAAAATCGTCAAAATTGTCCAAAAACTATATAAAGTCGTTAGAAATTTGGATGCTAAAAAAAAATCACTAAACATTTTATGGTTGCAAATTTAAGAATCAGTAAGGTTAGCCAAGATTTCTACACTTAGAGAAAATTATGGATCCTTAAAATTTTCCATTACCCTTTGTTGCATCTTTCACTTAGACTTTAAAACCTTCCATAAACAACACTCTACAAATAGTTTAAAAGTAGTTTAAATATATACGACCTCTTATGAAGTCGACTTGACCAACGTCTTGAATAGAGGACTATAAACCCTCTCCTTCTCGGGTAGCCAAAAGAGATGAGGGAAGAAGCTTTGGGATTGTATTACCAAACATAGGGCTTACCTTAGAATCTTTGGCCTTCCTTATCACACTTTTCGACCTTTGTACTCGACTCTCTATTGTATTCAATGTATTCAATGGGGAGCTCACTTTAGTACTAACTCTTTATTGCATCGTATATTTTCCTTATATTTAGGTGTAATAATACTTTTAATATTATGTTTGTTATGCAAAGTGATCTCTTCCTCAACTCCCCAATGGTTTATCCAAGACTTGGCATCTTTAACCTCACTTAAGTCATAGGTGTTTTTGACCAAAGTATGAAGTAATCTTAGGAAGCCTCTTATCTCTCATGTTGTTTATCTTGTTCTTTTACATTAGTTAACTTGTCATAGGCTCCATTCTCTCAATGAGGAAGAGACTCACCACTATGAGGAGGATAGGATAGGGTATAGTGCTTTAATTTTAAGATTATATGTTATGAAGTGATTTTGGATTCGCTCTATCCTTCTCCAAGATTCTCTAGACATGATGCAACCCTAAACTTCACAACCACATACGATAACAAGAGTAACAAGAATCTCAAAGAGGAGATTCTTCTTTAATCCCAAAGCCATAGGTTTGTGGATTTAGAACTATCTTCAAGTCCATAAAAAGATTTCCATGGACTCCATTAATCCTTTTCTCGATGTTATAGTTTCAATTAAGCTTATGATGAAGATTGATTCTGAAATATTTATATGAAATCACTTCCTCCAAGTTGTTGTCTTCATACATGAAATTATCATAAGTGATCTTTTGGGATTTCATTATCATAACCTTTGTTTTGTTAGTGTTAACAATCATATCCATACTAGAGCAGAAATCCTTGAGAATTTTTAGTCCCCTTTTCTCGATGCTATAGTTTTTGTTAAGCTTATGATGAAGATCGATTCTAAGATATTTATATGAAGTCACTTCCTCCAAGTTGTTGTTGTCATACATGAAATCATCATAAATGATCTTTTGGAATTTGACAATCATAACCTTCATTTTGTTAGTGTTAACAATCATATCAATATTAAAGCGAAAATTCTTGAGAATTTTTAGTTGGTTTCCGAGATCATACCGACTCCTTGCCATAAGAACAATATCATCAATGTAGAGAAAAAAGATCATAACTATACTAACCAAAATTGTTCCAACACAACTTACATCTTCCAAACAACTCTCTAACCTATCAATGTAAACACCAAAAACAACCAAAATACTCATTTCTTATTTTTTTCCTCTTAATATATTAATTATATCTTAAGTAACATTAATTACATAAAACACTAAAGAGTATTCGTCATCTTAAACAACAATATTATTGTGCTTCCATTTTTTTTATGTAGATTTTAAAATAAATAATATTATAACATATATAAATAACATAATATAAAGAAGTGAAGTGACATGCATGCAAGAACATGAAAAAAATAATATGGAGACGATGATTAAAAAATCGTAAGTACAACGCAAGTGCACATCTCAATCATGTATTAAATTAATCGACATAATCATGATGATTAATTAATTAGATTATAGTTAATTTATATAATTTTAATATTATTATCATTTAAAATTAATAATAAAATTGTATTTTATTTAGTGTAAATGGGTAAGAATTATTAAGATTCCTTACTCCGACGAAAAATAGGGAATTAAAATTTTAAAAACATAAAACTGGAAACTCTCTTTGTTAATAAGAAAACTCAAGAATCTTAAAATTATATGATATTTTGACAAAAAAGTATCCACTTTAACATTTTAAAGTGGATAGATTGTATGTTTATTCATCAAATTATCTATGAAATGTATTATATGTCTATTAATTAAATTATATAGGGTGTTTTTTTAATAATATTAAATTAATATTTATAAAAGTGATGTTTATTAGTCAAAGTATATTTTAGTATCCTATGTCGAGTGTCAAATTGTGGGTTAGTTACACGTTTAGCATTTGTTAATTTATTTAGGCAGTCTGGTAAGGTGATATGAGGAGGTTTGAATGTGTTATGATAGATGGGTATGAGTGGATAGATTGACAGTTATGGAAGTGGAGCATAGAGTGAGTAGCGGGCTTTTTGCTTAGTGTCAATGGTATGGTACGATGTGATATGAGATCTAGTTTGAGTGGCATCATGGTTAGTTCACCTGTGACTGCGTCTATTATTGTTTTAGGAGGTGTGTGTATTATGAAGAGACGATGAATGCTAACTAAGGCCATAACTTTTTAGGCTCTCTTAGATTATGTCTCCTGTAGATATATTTCTAGCTTCAATTTCGCTTTCCCTTTGGTTGCTTGTTTGAAGAAGGGTTTATCCCAACAAAATAGCCCCAATGTGAGGAGGATTAGCTATATTCATTTAACAAGACTTTGGTTTCTAAGAAAAGAAATTAGGAATTTTTATTTTCAAAATCTACAATGGTTATTGGTGGTGGGCAGTCTTTGGGATTCCCAGGATCTCTGGATCTTGCTCCTCATCGTTCGGTCTTGGCCTCCATGAATTCCTTTTGGGTGGAAAGACCTTTCTCCTACCTTGACATAGACTCCCTTTTAGTTAGCAAAGATGGGTTGGGGGGAAACACACCACCTGCAAGCATAAACAACCTACGCATATGCTAAGAGTGATTTAAGAATCCCATATTGCTAAACAAAACTATGGTAAGTTGATTTCGGGGAAGGTTCATGAATGGATTGAATACATGGAGGAATGGGTGGAAACATAGCATAATATATTACAAATCTTGATGTTATTCAAGATGAGGTGGGCACCATGGTAGAGGACGTTGGTTCTTCTAGAACTAGGGGCACAAAATACACTAGAATAGTTTCCTTGTTATGAACACTCAAGACCTTGCTAGGTAAGGCCAACATGGAACAAGAGGAGGAAAAGAAATCCATCTTACTACAGTAGGACAAAATTCAAGAGCAAATTGGGAAGATTCATGTGACCCTAAAATTGATAGCTTATGGGGAAGTGAAATTGGACGCAAAAATGAGTGCTTTGGCTCGAACAATGGCTAGTATGGTCTTCTGTGAAAGGTCTCCAAAAGGAAAAACATGCTCTTCTCTTGTAGATCCCAAGGTTCCCAATTATGCCACTAACTTTGGTGATTATTAGTGCTGAAACTTGATACTTTTATAGTTTTTGTTGTATAGTTAGGAAAACAAATTGCTCAATAGTAGTTAAGGTAGGGCTAGAGAGACTGTATGTTCACAGGCCTAATCATTTTTTACAGTTTGGTACCATTTTTACCATTTGTAAACAATTTTAAAAACATTTTTACATTATACTAAATTGGAGAGGTGGAAGGCTAACATTTATTTTTACTATTTCATAAATATAATATTACCACTAGTTTAAAAAATAATCTAATTATATATTAATATTTACACGTATGAGATATTATCATTTAACTTTTTATTTTTATTATAAATTTTAATATATTTTTATTAATAGTAATAAATTTTATAATTTTAACTTATTTATTATTTATTATAACATATATTTATTAATAATAACAAATTTTATATTTTTTTTATTAAATACTTTCATATCCATAATTAATATTTTGATCTTTTCTTATCTTAAAATAGTGTGTATAGTTATGCATCATAATATTTTATGATAATGAGGGTATCCTGCTGTGTACAAAGTCAATGATATTTAAAATAATATTTTAAAATTGAGGCTAAATCTAGAATGAGAATGAAATTTTCATTATTAAGTATACTTATTTTATTTATTTAATATTAATTATGATATTGATGATGATATTGATGATGGTAATTAATGCTCATTGAAATAAAATTGGTTTATTGGACTTTTAGAGGATTACGTTATTGTTGTAAAATTTTATTTCGATGCTCAAAAGGTTCAGAAGGAAACGTTCCTATAGTATTGACATGTTAAAAGGTTTGGGAAGTTTACACATGTCATCCTAAGAGAAAGTGACTTTCATCTTTAATACTGGTATTATCACATAGATGACAAGTTTTATCTAGTCATAATGTTTTAAGAAATTTCTAGTACCTCATTTCCTTAAATATATTAAATTTTACTTAAATAAAATAAGAAAATTATATTATTATCGATATTAATATTAATATTAATATATTATTTTATATTATTTTATTGATAATAATATAATTTTCTTATTTTATTTATAAAAATAAATGTAAAAAAACATAAATTTATATAACGAAACATTTTAAACATCATTTTAAATTTGACAAATTGTGAAAAATTGTTGTTCCTTACTTATAGGTGACAAAGAGATAAGCATAATTTTCTAGATTAATTTACTAGGTGATGGACCATTGGGTTTTCTTAGTCTTTCTTTGGATTAATAAATTGTCTAGATTATTAAGTTTTAAAATATTTTAAAATTAATTTAATTTAATTGTTATTGATGTTTTATTTATTTTATTTAATATTAATTATTACATAAAACATATATTTTTTATATAGTAATAAGTTAATTTATGAGTTTTAATAATGGAATAGAAATTAACATTTTAATTAAAATTTGATCATTTTATTAATATACAAGTTAATTGTAAAAGGGTATGTAAAGATATTGAAAATTAATTTTACATTAAAAATAATAATTCTTTTTTAAATAATAATATTTTTTTAATAAATATTAAAAAAGATAATTTAAAAAAATAACAATTTAAAATTGTAATTTTTTAATAACAATTTAAAATTATCATTTTATTTTAAATGACAAATTTTAAATATAATAATTTTAATTCAATTATATATTAAAATAATTATTTTATCTTTTTAAAATAATAATTTCATTTTATAAATAAAATTTTTAACCAAACTTATTTATAATAACAAATAAAAAAAAAATATTATTATTATTATTATTTTAATTATATATATTTCACCATTTGTTATTTCCCTTTCCTATTATATCTACAATATTAATAATATTTGATAAAATGTAACATTTCCCTTTCTTATTATATCTATTATATTAATAATATTTGATAAAATGTAACATCATTTTATTTAAAATACATTAAAAATTGTGAAAAGACTTAACCATCTAATTCTTGAGAATGAAAATACAATTGATAAAGTTTAGGGAACATTACATATACTTAGGGATTATGAAAAGGGACGTAATTATTTGAATATAGAAATAAGAATTTTTAATTTAGTATTATTTTTTAAAATTAAAATGTATATATTTATAATATATAAATTAAAAATATTAATATATATATAATAATAATAAAATATCTAAAAAATTTAATAATATTAATAATAAATATTTAACTTTTTTAGTAATATTATTATTAATAATAATTAAATATATATCAAATAATTAAAATATAGAATTTTGTTGTTTATAAAATATAGATATAAATACTTTTTATATATAATTTTATTTAAAAAAAAACATATTAAGTGCTAAAAAAATACTTCCATATTTATCTTTTATACTTCTTAAATTTACTTTTGTTTATTATAAATTAAGCTACTACATACTAATCATAAAATTTTTAATATATATATAATATTTAGGTGTATTTAATTAATATCATGATGCAAACAAAATTGTTAGCAATTTTTAATATATATTTATTAAAATAATATTTACTTGTATTTAATTAATATCATGATGCAAACAAAGTTGTTAGCAGATTTTTGTTTATCATCAAAGTAGCACTTTTATTTTACCAATTACTAAAGTTTTCAATCACATTTTAGTTTATTTAAAATGCCTTCTATAATTGATTATAATGTTGAATAAAGTTCCAAACTACTTTTAATTATTATTATTTTCTCCTATTAATTATAGATTTTTTATAGAGAAATATAGTTATCATTTTAAATTAATTTTGGACTCTTTTATTTTGGTTTTTGGAATATTTCTCAATCTTGAAAAATCCTAGATTTTCTTCTTTAATACTTTTTCTATAACACAATACAATATTGTTGCTATCCTAGAAAGATTCTTAATGCCATCTCAGGTATTTAACGAGCTTTTCTCTAGAAAAAAAGGGCATGGGATCTCCGGGATAAGATCTGTTTCTTTAAAGTTTTAATGCAACGAGACCTTGGTTAGTTAGTTGTAGATTAAAGCACACTGTAATTGGACACATACACATAAGAGCAATTGTGCCAAAAAGTATGAATTTTTAATTAAATAAAAGAAATCTTTGTACTAGAGAAATTATAAAGTAATTGAATTGACAAAGTTAGAATGGGCATTGACTATCACAACACATATACGCATGAGGGAATGTTGTGTCCTTTATGCTCATAAATTCACTCTTTGCAACATATGTCTAGACTCATCACACAACCTTTGGTATCCACTTACTTAGGCTCTCACTTCGTCTGAAGGATTGCAAAATTCCATGTTTCTTGAACACTTACTAATATTCATAGCCTTGCTTCCACACACAGTCTTCGGCTTCAACTTTTAGTTCTCTTACCCCTAAGCACCACCATTGATGCATTAAATACATCCTATGGTTCTCCTCAATAGGTTTAACCATCTAGATAACCTCAACAACCTCCATAACTTCTCTACAACTACCCCAAATGATCCAGCGACTCCACTCCTCAAGATCTAGGATGTTCGGTCGATTGGTAACTCGTTAGTTGGTTTATCCGATTGTTCTTTGATATGGTCGGTATGTCTTTGTCAACTGTTTACTAATACCTCGTTGTTGGCCATCGACCAATCATGGTCGGAATCATCGCAACTTGTCCTTTCTCTCGTTGACCTTTCCCTGATTAACCTTTTTGTGCAATCTAATGGAGTTCATCGACTGTCCTCTAGGCATTTTCATCATTTATCTTAGACTATTTGTATTGGGACTGGATTCCCTTGCATCAACTTCCTGGGGTTGAAAAGGACTTTGCTCATGAATTTTTATTCTATTGAACTTTTCTTTTATAATCCATGTTTCCTCCTCTATATCCTTGTTCAACCATCGAACCAAGTAATCTTTACTTTTCTGTCTTCTGGTCTTCCTGACTTCTCACTCATCTAGAACCTCTGTGACTTCCTCCCTCGACTGAACTGGCATCTGCCTCATCAAGTCAACAATCTCTTTTCCATCACTTGTCGACCCTTCTTCAAATTTGGATAGGTTGGAAACATTAAACGTCGACGATATATGGGTACATTCTGGAAACTCAAGCACATAACCATTGTCCAAAATATTCTTGAGAATTCTACACGGACCAATCTTCTTCAACTTCAACTTATCATATGTTCCTCGCGGGAACCTCTCCTTCCTCAGGTGTGCATACACTAAGTCACCCTTTGCAAATGAATGCAGTCTTCTCTTTTTTCTGGCTCTCATCTTGTAAGTTGTGTTAATCTTATTGACCGACCATATAAACTAGTCATGTATCTCCTTCATATGGTCGAAAAACAACTCTACATTTGCACTCTTATGTGTCCATGTCGGAACTTCCATAAGGTCAGTCACCCCATGCAGACTTCTTCCTTGAACGATATCAAATGGACTCATTCCCGTCAATTGGTTCACTAAGTTGTTGTACGTGAATTCTACCCGCGCCAACACATTTTTCCACTGCTTTGGTTGATAGAAACTAAGACACCTCAACAGATTTCCTAATATTTTGTTCATGACTTATTCTTCCTATTAATTTGTGGATGGTATCTAGAGAAGAACTACAACTTCATGCCAATTTTCTTCCACAGGGTCCTCCAAAAATTCCCCAAGAATTTGGTATCTCTATATGAAGTGATTCTCTTCGGCAACCCATGCAATCTCATAATATCTTTGAAAAATAAAACAACAATACCTGTGGCATCACTTGGCTTTTAACAAGGAATAAAGTGTGTCATCTTAGAAAACCTATTGACTACCACAAATATGGAGTCATTCTCTTGTTGTGTCTTTGGCAATACAAACACACAAATCAATGCTTATATCTTACCATGGTATAGTTGGTACAGGAAAAGGTGTATATAACCTCATGTTTTGTCTTTCTCCTTTGGAAAGATGACATACTTGAGAATTTGAGATCCATTTCTTTATATCCGTTGACTTCCCTAGACAATAAAACTTTTCCGCGACCAATGCTTTGGTCTTTTCAATTCCAACATGACCTCATCATCCTCCACTATGTAATTCCCTGACCATATTTTCTCACACTGATCCTCTAAGGATGCATAACTGGTGTCCCCTGAATAGGTACCCTTATTAAATGAAATAATCCAAATGTGGTATACTATCGACACTCCATGGATCCCTCGATGCTTTACATGCCCCGACAAAGTGTTTGTTGACATCATAGTCATCTTTTATCAAGTCTAATCCTGTCGATTTTACAACACTTGTACCCAACAATGCAACTCTTGGACTTAATGTGTCAGCTACCTAGTTGGTCTTTGATGACTTGTGCTTCAATACAAAGGTGTAACTTTACATGAACTCAACCTACCTCATATGCCTATAATTCAATTTCGTCTGAGTATTCAGGTACCTCGAAGCTTGATGATCGGTATACAACACAAATTCTTTTGGAAACATGTAGTGTCTCCATTTCTTCAAGGCTTCGATAATAGTGTAAAATTATTGGTTGCAGAACAAATACTTTTGTTTGGATTCATCTAGGTTTTCACTAAAGAATGCAATCAGTCAGCCCTCCTAGTTCAACACAAATCCAACTTGCATCGCAGTAGACTTGAAACACCTTTTCAAATTTTGGAAGAACTAGAATTGGGCTCTCCCTCACCTTCTGCTTCATCTTTTCAAAAGTTCATCGGGCGGACTCCATCCACTTGAACTCTCCCTTTTTCATGCATGTTGTCATTGTTGCACATACTCAACTTAAATATCTGATCAATTTGCGATAGAAGCTAGCAATTCCATGGAAAATACTCACTTCTGTGGTGTTCATCAACTATGGCCACTCTAGAATTAATTTGAGGTTTTCTGGATCCATCTCCAGTCCTTCTATGGAAATCACAAATCCCATATATACCAATCCCTTCTACATGAAGGAACACTTCTATAGGTTTACCAACAACTTCTCCTAGCTTAGCCTTTGCAAGACTTATTGAATGTGTGACAAGTTATCTTTTCTTGTCCGACTCAAAAACAATATGTCGTCGAGGTATACAACGACAAATTTAACCAAATATGGATTCAACACCTTATTCATCAGCCTCGTGAACGTGCTAGGTTCATTGATCAACCCAAATGGAATAACTAGCCACTCATACAACTCTTCCTTCATCTTGAAGATTGTCTTCCATTCATTGCCTTCCCTTACTTGGATTTGGTGGTATCGACTCTTTAAGTCAATCTTGGTGAAGTACGTCAATCCACTCAAGAAATCAATCAAGTTATCCATCCTTAGCAATGGAAACTTGTACTTGATCATGATATTGTTGAGATCCCTTGAATTAGTACACATTCTCCATTCCTTCGTGTTAGTACGACTGGTACAACACATGGACTCAGGCTCTCTCTTATCAACCCCCTGTCCAACAACTCCTAGACTTGTTGGTTCAACTTAGCATTGTTTCTAAGTGTCATTCTTTGTGGCTCCTTGTTTGGAAGACTCGACCCTAGAATCAAGTTGATATGATGTGATATACTCCTTTTTGGCAGCAATCCAATCGACATCTCGTTGACCAATATGCCCTTGAACTACGACAACACTTCCTTAACATCTGCTAGGACATATTCAGTTGTACTTTCAACACTGGGTCCCTTTGGAATGAATACAAAGTAATAATGTTTCTTCTATTCTGCCTTCAGGAACTCCTTTGTTGAACAAATCAACACTCGCTTCTCCCAATATCCATTCTCCTTTCCAGGGATACCTGGCTCCTAAACCAGAGGATTTGATCGAAATCTTCTCCCATCCTTCTTAACTATGACTATGTTTTGTCGACCATCATATAACATTTTTTTGTTTGTATTTCCATGGTTGACCCAACAATAGGTGACAGGAATCCATTAGAATCACATCACATAACATTCTTTCGTTCAACCCTCCAATCTTAAAATTAATTAGGCATTGTTATGTCACCATAACATGATGACCCTTTTACAACCAAGACACCTTACACGCAGCTGGGTGTGGTTGACACTTTATCCCCAACTTTTCAATCACTTTCATCGAGACCAGATTCTCTAGTTTTCCTCCATCGATGATTTTCATACAACATTTATCCTGATTCTTTACCTTTGTTTGAGTAATCCTTTTCCTTTGTGTCGACTCCTCCTCTCGTTGCGTCAACTACAATAGTGTTCACTGGGTCGTCAAGTTTTAACCTCTCTTCGACATGACTTCTACTGAGTTATCCTTCGTAATCAAAAAAGTTTCATCATCTCATTGAACTATGGTTTCCTTTAGACTTGAGGCATGCAAATTTTCTAGGAACTTATATTCCTTGTGTCCCAGTTCCTAACACTTGTAGCAAAGAATCATTGACTAGTCTAGTTGTGGACCTCGAGAAGATCCTCTTTGACCTCTACCACCTCAACCTTTGGGATTTTCACTTCCTCGTTAGTACTTGGGTGTGTCACCTTTGGTTGCACTTTGTCCTCATTGATCATCCAGAATTTCATCTTTTCTTGCCCCACTAGTCGGTCCTCGAGTGGTAGAATACTTCTAACTTCGAGAAATTGTCTTTCCCTTGGTTGTCAAAACCTTCCTTGATAGTTTCTCCTCCACCTTTAATGCTAGTTGATAGGATTCATGGATAGTTTTGAACTTCAAAAGACTCAATTTATCCTATATGGAATATTTAATCCCATGACATATCTAGCGACTACCTCCTCTCTATCGTCGGCATGTCTAAACCTAATTTATAGCTGATAGAATTATTCTGTGAATTCTTTCATAGTTGACTCCTTCAGCCTCAGTTTTTTCAACTTCTTAATCATAGATATAATGTAGTCAGTGGGAAATAACTTGTTCTTCAGCTGGTGACCATTTATTCCAAGTATTTTTCTTCTCCTTACCTTTGTTTACCCTATCATCATGTACTTTATCCCACCATAATGAGGCATGACCTTTCAGCTTTAAACAAACAAATTTTACCCTTTTTGGGTCTTCTATATGCTCTATGTCAAATTATTTCTCGATCTCTCTGTTACATCCAAAATTTGTCCTTATGCTCAATCCCATGAAGATTCTTGGCCAAACTATCTATTGGAGGATATTTTTTCTCAAATCTAGGAGGCCTGATGCCCTTTGTCTTCTAACATAGAGTGTCGGCCTTTCTCGACGCCTATTTACTAGTGACAAAGTGCATCGGTGACACTTGTGACCTGAGGACAAGGAGCATTGACACATCATGCTAGTGCACAAAGAGCATCAACACTCTTAGAATGAAAAAAAGAAAATATTTCGAGAACCTTGTAGATGAAAGTCCTTGTGGAGGGTTATCCCAACTGCTGGGAGTGGGTGATGATCCCCCACCTTCCTCCCAAAGAATCTCAACCCCTTTGGGTCCTCATTGGCCTACATATACAAGCTTCATAGACCATGATAGGAGAGGACCAAGAGAGAACCTTTATGTTGTTGAAATCATTGCTAGTATAGGAGGAAAAGAGTGTGGTTTTGTGAGTAATATTTGTAGAGTTTTTAAAGTGTGTGAAAGTGGGTCAAAGATATTGTGAGAACAAATCTTCAACATCAAGTCTTTGGTTGTTGTTTTCTTCTCTTATTCCATTAATACAAATATGTTCCCCTTTCCCATGAATGATTTGTGTTGATCTCAGTTATTCATTACTTTTATCCTTGATCATTAGTATAGGTTGTTGAATTATCTTATTGCTTCCACATTTGTATCTTGTTCCTTACATTATTTTGCAGGTACAACTTATCGTAAGAGAATTCACAAGGCAAGGATTACCTTCTTAGTGAGGTAATAAAGCTTGAAATTCAAGTAGTTTAACAATATAGGGAGTGGATATATTATTGTGAGTCTTTTGTTCTGGATCTGCCCCATGTAGACTATGGAAACAATATTTGTACACATTGATTGAAAATTTCCAATAACTGGGGACTCTAATCAGATCTATGAGTTTTGATTTTGCTTTTGATTATAAGCTCTCAAAAATTTTTCTCTTGCTCATTTGAATATTTAAGGTGTGAAATCTACCTTATCTCAATTCCATTTTCCTCCTCGAGTCAATGTTTACACTCAACAAATTCCAGTTTGATTTGTAATTGCTTATGCTAAAGGTTTTATCTTCTTTCTAGTCTTCTAGATCCTCTGATGCACCTGGTTCACTTTGATAGAGAACCGATCCTTGTCTAAAGAATTTTGTCTATTGTCATAGAGTGTTGTCGACATCGTTTTCCCAGAGACACACTACACTGCTGAAGTTGTCTCTAAGAGAGAAAAGAGCATTAGCCCCTAGGGGATGGCCTAGTTCTACCTTGCAGGGTGTGTCGAGGTAGACCATATTCAACTGTAGAGCTTATCTTTTGGAATTTTTTGTTTGGATTGGGTTTTTTCATTTTGTTTCTCTTCTTATTGACAGGTCCGACAATGTGTACTTATCCTGAATGTATTTTTTGAGTCAAAATATTTAAAATTTATCTTAGTAAAGGCTCTAAAATTGAGTGATTTTGTGTTTGGATGTTTTGGTCTTGGGTGTTAGAGTTTTCATTTAGATCTCTTAAATCTCTCTCCAGATCCATAAAAATGAAAAATATTGTAGTTTCTTATGTTTTTTTAGAGTTATTTGTGTTCTTCGCATTTCTATTTCCAAAAGTATATAAAAAAACAAAAGAAAAAGTTAGATATGTTGCTTTCGATTTGAATAGGTGTTTTGAATCTGATTGATCACATAAAGTAGTAGTTATTATTTTGAGTTTTGATTGTGAAAATCATAGAAGTTAAAGCATTAGGGATCTCCTTCTTTTTATGTTAGATATCTCTTTAGGTTTATCATTGAGAGGTTTTGTGTGTCTGAAAGTTTTTCGAAGCTTGAAGAATGAGTTGTTGAAGTTGCATGGTGTTTTCATTTATTGCTTGAAAGGAAAATATCTCTCCTTTTCTCTAGCTAGGATTCATAGAAAAGAGAATTGCATTGCATTTAGATTATTAATTTGGAAATTACAACTTCACACTCCATAAAAATTCACTCACCTTAAAGATAAAAATTGAATGGTAGCTTAGGTTAAATTCTTAGAAATTTGAGTGATAGCTTAGAAGAGGTGTTCTGTCATCTATAAACATAGGATCCGTCATTTATTTACTGAAATGCACCCTGGGGACTATGTGGTTCTTCCACATACCAATCGGTATATCGAATGAATTTTCACGTACCCTAGAGGTATATTGAAAATTTCTTTATGTGCTTGATAGTGTATCAGAAGGCCCATTTCAAACTATTGTGCATCAGACAATACTAACACAGATTTGAGCTCCCACGTACCTTGCGTATATTGGGAGACCTTTCTAGGAACCTATACCAAATGGGAAAATCATTTTGGTCGTATTTTTGAAGCAATACATCGAGAATAGCACTCAAGAAGATACTACGCATGTGTCATCCAGGTGGTTACATATTTAGGCAAGGGTGTGGTCCCAATCCTCCTTGTCTCATTTTAATTTTGGACCTTGTAGTATATTGCGAGTTGCGACAACTTGACACTCATAGTGAGGATTCTAATTTTTCATCCCCTCTTATCAATTAATTTTTCTTGTGACCTTAGCTTGTGTAGGATTGTTTGTGTGTGATATTTTCAACTAGAAGACCTTCAGAGTAAAAAAATTTAGCCAATATTATGTCTGATTCACTGGTGAGGAGATATCACAGGCTGTAGGGTTTACCATGTGAATCTCCTCCTACCATAGAAGAAAGAGAAGGGGTGAACTAGGACCAACCTACCACAACTGATCCATCTGTAGAGGGAATTCTAGTCGCTAAGTCAGGGGAAGAGTATTCTTCCTTTGAGAATTTGTCTATCTCTACCCCAGTACTAGTAAAATTTCATTCTTCATGTGATTCGACTTTTCACTTCCCTATGTAAGGCCAGTATGGTACACGATATTGGGTATTTTCCTAGCCATCCGATGACCCCGTGGCATTAGAATTTGGTTCAACTGCTTCATTTTGGGAGACTTCCTTAGTACAAACCATTTTCGAATACGACACTACAACTTTGTATTATGTCACGACCCCATGAGATAGATTATTATTATCGAATGATGAGTTTTTTAGACCCATCCATGAGATGGTGTCATGTTTGCACATGATGGGGGAGAACATAAGAAGAAGGATCCTCTCTCCTTTACCTAGTCGTTTAGAAATAGCCACTCCTGAGTACCATGCGCATGTTCAGTCTCATGTTGCTGCTATGTCAGGAATACCCGTTCAAAATGTGGTTTCTTACAATGTGATCCAACCTTCTATCCCTACCATACCATTTCAAACTCTCTCGTTTATCCCTAGTTCTCCTACAAATCCTATGACGGGGGGGAAACCCCCAGAACAAGTTGTTTCAACAACTAGGTGAAATAATTTAAATATTGGGCAGAGTGTTTATTTAGGGAATATGATATTTAGTGCACCCTCCATGACCACAAATGTGGTTATTCCTTTCTCTATATCAAGACAACCATCATGGGTTTAACCCATGTCTAATCAACCTACATTGGGTTATACTTACCCAGGGAATCAACCCACAATGGTTAATAAGAATTATCAACCCATTTCCTCGAGAAATGTTTTTCTTAGGATCCCTTATCTTGGTAACACTAGTATCCCATGGGTGAAACCTAGTTCGATGAATTTCCCCACTTATGGGAGGCCATTTGCAAATTCGTTTGGTGGGTCACTTAGAGGTCCCCCACCTGGGAGTCCACCATTTGGAGGTCCACCACCTAGAGGTATGCCATCCAGAGTCCCACCTAGAGGTCCACCACTTGGGGGTACACCATCTAAAATCCCACATGGAGGTCCACCACTTGGAGTTCCACCATCTAGAGGTCCACCTGGAGGCCCTCCATCCTGAGGTCCACCTCCTGGATATCTGACCATATACATGAGTGGGTATGGTGACATAGGTTGATTAAAGATCCCATTTTTGACCAATTACTTGTTGATTAGTTCACTAAGTCATTTCTTTCGCTCATTTCCAAAGATGTTTCCATGGGATATGTTGTTACCAAAGAGTAAGACATCAACCGTGCTCAGTACCTAGACATGGTTTATTCACAGTCAGGCACTCTGTATGATTTGACCCTGAACGCTCCTCATCCTACCTCAGACCCTTCAATCCCTTTGACGAAACCACCTGCAGATGGCATACTTGGTTCTGTCTAAACACAATCGATGGCTAAATCCATGAAAAAACAAAACCAACTTGCTTCACCTACTAGCCAGACTGTTACAAATACCAAGATTGGTTCTGCTCTTGTTATTTCTACCGAAGTGAATGTGCTTTAATCCTCAGAATATTCAGGAACAAAGAATAAAGGAAGAAAAAAATCCAAGAAATATGAGAATCAAAAGGAAGGTAATAAAATGTAGATTACATATGTCGAATCTAGAAATAAGAGAAAGGAAAAATTCCCCTACCTTATATGTGGAGGCGATCATTTCACCAAAAAACGTCCTCATCACAAAGAGGTCAGTAAGTTTATAAAAAGCACTTCCACCCCAACAGTTTTGATTGATCCTTTCCCTACCCAACAACAATTGATTGACCATCAATCCTTGCATGGGTCTTCCTCATCTTCCATCGATGAGGTCAAAATGATGTCTAGTGAATTGATGATTACTGAGACTAGATCCCAGACCTATGACCCTCCTCCATAAAAGAAAAATGATAACACTCTAATTAATAAAACTACCGCTTCTGTCCCTCCTCCTACCAACGGTCTTCACATTGAAAAACCTGTGCTTAATGTAGTCTTCTGACCACCCAAGAGTACAATTCAGAAATCAATATTAATCCTAGCATGTGTGCCTCTCTATACTACAATGTAGTTGAATATTTGGCTCAAGAACCATGTGCTATGTCTACCCTCGAAGTACTCCAAATGTGTCCAACACAAAGGAAGAATATGTTGTCGATTCTTGGATATATGGATCCTGAGAATAACATTGTTATCACCTTTAAAATAAATGACTTTAAGTCAAGGATCTCCCATCAATTATATTTTCAATTATCTATGAAATTCATTGGGAAGAAAGTCCATCATGTCATTTTGGACGAAGGTGCCTCCACCTAGGTCATGTCTCTGTCTTGATGGAGAGTTACAGGATCCCATGAAATCAACCGTTCACCTATGACATTGAAAGCATTTGATGGTAATGATTTTATCCCCTATGGATTACTATCCTCTTTATTGATTGAACTAGGGGAAAAATCAGTGTCCATTCATGTTGAAGTCATCGATGCTCCTCTTGATTAAAATCTCCTCCTATATAGGAATTTATTTTATGTAATGCAGGCGGTGGCATCATTTGTATTTTGCATGGTCCAATTCTTGTTCCAAGGGGAGATTGTTACTATTTACAAATTAGAGTTTTTTTCCCCAGACACGAGGTCTAATTCTCTGAATAATGTTCCACTCCTAGCCTCTTTGGCTCCGTAGTATCAGAACATAGGAGTAGGTCTTCTTAAATATTCCTCACTTATGGGATTCTTTTCGTTAAAAAATCCTCCTCCCTCTTTGTAGGTCGTGTCTGTGAACATGATATCCTCAATGAGTCATGACACTTAGACTAAAGGGAAATCAGTTGTTCATTCGACACCTTTGATTCATTTTAAAGAGATTTACCAAGCTATCCAATCCACTAATGAATCCACCATTAATGATCATATTTTGGTGGCATACAACCCTTACCATCTACCGTATTGGGTAGATTCCCCTCCCCCCCATCTCTAGATTATCTTTTTCAACCTCTTCCATCACATGAATCAATAATGGAAGGCATGTCTTTAGATGAGATTCCTTGGAAAGATCATCATCATAGATCATATTTCCTTCCCAATTACCAAATGGTAGAAGATCATTTCAAAAAATTTGTTTCATTTGATATTGTAACTACTTAGTCACAGGTACTCATCCTCAATGTTAATTCTGAAGGTAATCCAAGTAATATTACTGAAATCACTCTGAACAACATATCAGTGAAACTTGGAGTTGTTGAGAACATTCACTTGGGACAAAATTGTTCTTTTTCTAAAATTGAATCTTAAACGACCCTTTTTAGGGAATTTAGAGATGTTTTCTCTTAAACGTATGAATAAATTTCAGGGATAGATCCCTTGATCATCATTCATGAGATCAGGACATACCTCAATGCCAAGCTGGTCCTTTAGAAATTACGTTAAGTAAATCCACGAAAAGCAACGGCCATCAAGGAAGAAGTTGAAAAACTTCTTAGGGCTGAGTTCATTTACCCTGTGTCACTGATGGAATGGGTTTCTAATATTGTTCTTATGAACAAAAATCAGGCTACAATTAGGGTTTGTATCGATTTTCAAAACCTTAATAGGGCTTGTCTAAAGGACAATTTCCCTACTCCTTACATCGATCAAATCATCGATAAATTTGTTGGGAGTGTCATCTTTTTATTTATGGATGGATTTTTTGGCTATAATCAGATACAGATACTCCCTTCTGATCAGCATAAGATGGCTTTGATTTTCCCATGGGGGACATTTGCCTACATAAAGTTTCTTTTGGTCTGAAATGCTGATGATAGGATTTCAACATGCCATGTCCTATGCCTTCTATGAAATTAAACATATTGTGGAACCATATCTCGATGATCTACCTACCCATTCGCAACATCGAGAGCATCATGTTGACCATCTGAGAGCCATTTTTCTCACATTCTTCCTTTACAACATTCGTTTGAATCCACACAAATGTGTTTTTTACAACATGGAGGAAAATACGCTCGCTGTATTGTCATTCTACAGGCATTTGAGTTAGAATTTGCAAATTCCAGTTCAAAGAATTCTCTTGTCTTTGCAGAACTTATGTGTGACCTTCCCCGTATTACTAAGGATATGCAACCATTTGATTCATTTCTTGATGAATCCTTATTCATCGTTAGTATGTTTGATCCCTGGTATGGAGATTTTATTATATATCTATAGATTCAACATTTCAACAGAAGAAAACTAGACATGAACGTCGTTGTATTTGACATCATTTCAAGTACTATCTTATCATCAATGATACATTGTACCTTCATGGTGTTGATGCAATCTTGCAGCATTACTTAACCCATGAAGAGTCTAAATTAGTGTTGAATGAATGTCACTATGGAGCTTGTGGAAGTCATATTGATGGGATGGCTACTTCCCATAAAATCTTACACGCTTGGTACTTTTATCCCTCAATCTTTAAATATTGTATGGAATCCATGAACAAATTCCCACCTTGCCAACTTTTCCAATAACAAAAGCGCACCCACCCAGCTCCGTTACATCCCATCTTTGTTGTCGGTCCTTTCATGAAATGGGGCATTGATTTCATGCAGTGTAAGCCTAACTCATCCCAGGGGCATGGTTACATCATTGTAGCCATATATTACTTCACAAAATGGGTTGAGTCTATGCTTACATATGATGAATATGTCAATAATTCTTTCCTATTTTTTTTAACCACATAATCGCTAGGTTCAGAGTCCCGCAAGCCATTGTGACTGATCATGATTCACACTTCAAAAACCAGATTATGTCAAAACTAAGTGTCTAACTAGGTTATCTCCTTGATAACTCTACACCCTAGTACTCACAGGCCAATGGCCAGGTTGAATCTATCAACAAAGTATCGAAAACTATGCTTCAACAGATGGTAGGACAAGCTAATTCCAGTTGGAATTTACTGTTTTTTTCCACAATATGGGCTTATAGGACCACTGTCAAAAAAATACACTGACTTTACGCCATTTAAATTGGTGTATGGGATGGAGGAAACTCTTACTATCGAATGTGAATGCCTTCTCTGAAACTTGTTGTGGAACTGCTACCCAATACCACTCTAGAGGAAGAATGGTTCTTGTATCTGAACAAAATCGATGAGACTCGTCGAGATGCCACCTTATAAAATGAGGTGCATAAATGACGAATTAAATCTCAGTTGGACCTATCCATTCAACCTTGCCTCTTCAATGAAGGTGACCTAGTCATAGCATATGATCATAAACATGATAAATTGGGAGGTGGAAAATTTAAATCCATGTGGCATGGGCCTTACATTATTGACCACGTTTTAAAGAAAGGGGCATATGAGTTGATAGACTATGATGGGATACTGTTGGGTGATCCCATAAATGGGATTTGACTTAATAGGTACTATGCCTAGGTCATCTAGTGTAGATACCTTGTAAATATTGTTTATATTGTGTATTGTGTGTAGTTTGGATTGTGATTTTTCTATGAATGTAGGATTCATCTTAGGTAAACCTGTTTATATAGTGGTATGATTGAATGAAGAGATGACCACATAATCTGGCTTTGTGGATGGTGCTAGCCTTTATACTTTGAATCTTGCATCAACGTATTGGGTACTCTATTCCCTTACTAGTGATTTGAAAAGATTAGGAGGAACTTGTTCAGGTCCTGCCACAAATAGTCTTGCATAGTATCATGTAGTAATTGGTTTATTAATTGAAGCTTTAACAAATGGTGTGAGTTAGATTATGGTTTATTTAGATTTATAATTAGTTGTACATCAATTAAACTGATTCTACACCATTTGTAATCCCTTACTTATTCGTATGTTTCGAAGGGTTCGCTTTCTTGAGAGGTATTTCGAGGGAATTTCGTATCATCATATCCCAAGACATTTGAATGTTGTGGCTGATTCCTTATCCAATTATGTTTTGGATTGGTACTTAGCTCATGTTTGATATTCATTTAATATTGATCACATGTATAAATATCACAAAAACACACAAGAAGTAGCCATTCATGTACAAATCACGTCACATACACACGTTTACACAAAACGTTGTTTTGTCTCTCTCTCTCTCTATATATACAAACAATACCGAGGCAAAATCTAAAGCCATAAGTTTTCAGTGTACCAAAAAAATGAAACTATCGATTTTTCAATACATTAAAAGGATGAAAATTTGAAGCTACAAATATTTTAGCTTATATACTACAAAATAGGAGTCACTTCGGACTAATCCTTGTGATCATGGTAGCACATAACAACATGAGCTACCCTATGAAGTAGCCTCCCAAACTGGCCTGATACTCATGCAGTGTGGCGCTGATAATGCTTGGGAAGGTCATCAATAGAGATGTCTAGAGTGCCATTAGTCAGTCTCTGGAGGTTGTCATCAACCTCCTGTAACTCCTCCATTGCCTCCATGTTTTTGATGGAAATATCTCTCACCATCCCTCACCTCTCAATAGGCGATGCTCCTATAGGTCAGGATGGACCAATGTCTACAAAGCAGTATGCCATGTCTTAGTATGACAAAAAAAAATGAAATATAATATAAAACAAAAACAAAATGAAAGTAGTATATTTCTTACCACAGTCATCTCATTGGTCATCCTAGGGTAATGGAAGACTAGGGTCACCACTAAAGTTGGTCCTCACATATGCAAAGTCCTCTATCATCAAAATTTGTCCTTGCAACCACCAGAAGAAAATTGAACCATAATTCATAGTGGTCCCTCCACTGCCTCCGTGATGGGCCATAGCCTCTATCCACCTCAGCATTCGTGGATCCTGATACTCCAACCTGTTAAGTGGCACTTGAGGGTGTAATAGAGGTCCCCTATCCAAGAATAAAGACAGTAGCACAGCCCTGTAGCCAAACTTCTTTACCTCTCATCGGAAGCACTTCATAAGTTGGCCTTTGAGGCTCACTAATATCCCTCACTCCATTTGAATATAGTTGGAGCAATGCACTCCAACACATATAAAATTTGTTCTTAGGTAGTCTGATTGGAAGCCCTACTTCCTACTACCTTCTCTATAGTGAAGGTTACAGTTCTCAGTTTCAGAATATTCCCCCTTGGGACCTCATTTCGATCATGCAGTACTCATCAGTGAGATTGTCAATGGTCATGTCTCCCCCTCTGGGACCGTAGAGTGATACTAGACTTCCTCTCCTAGATAGTCTGATTAAGAAATAGTTGTCCTCGACATCAATCATCAGGATGTGAGTGCCCACCTGGAAATGTTATTGATATGGGTCCCACATCCACATCAAGTGATCTAGTAGATGAACATGGGCCCTCATTCTTGGAATCATGAAGTACTTGAGGAGTTCACACTCCCTCAATGCTCTCACCACCATTGGGTCATTTTCTGCTTAGGAATCATCTAATTCGTGCCCACACTCCTCAATAACCATTTTTTGTGTCAAACAACTATGGAACATCCACATGGAAACTATTAGACACATTTCATTTAGGCAATAACTTGAAATTCATGCTTAATATATTATTTTTGAAGGGTCGCGACCACCGACACACTTTAATCAAGGGAAAATAGAGGCAACACATCTTCTTTTAAAGGATAGAGTACCCTTGACACTCTTCCCCCTTTCAGAGAGTGCATCAGTGCACCTCTCAAAAGGAAGAAAAGCATTTCCTAGGGCATGCTCTTCACCTTTCTGAAACCACTAAAAAGCATGATAAAAAAGAAAAAAATCAACCATGAGAAGGAAGGGGAGGATGAGAGCTCTTACCTACTCCTGACAGTTTTTCGAATGGGTGTCTATAGCTCTAGGAATCCTTTTGGCAAGTTCTCCTTTCAAACACAAATTTTCACTCAACTCCTATGGTAAAAACACAATGGTAAATAATTTTCACTATTTCACCTTTTAATATTTTTTGTTTTGTTTTTTATAAATAGAAAAAAATTGTTGAAATATTTAAATACTATAGGTTCTTACCATGTTTTCCATAGTTTTTATGGTGAAAATGTCCCAATGTTACTTTTTGAGGATTTTGGTGCCTTATTAGACATAACTTTTTGGCTATGATAGAGCTTATTTTTTACTTTTTCACGCTCTAGCTCAAATTGAAAAAAGTTTCGTGCTCCTTTTATACCCTAGCCATGCTCATTAAAAACTTAGAGAAAAGGTATAGAGTATGATTTTATCGCTTTTTCGGACTTGTAAAAATGGATATGAAAAAGGAAACCCCCTTGAAGTCCTCTTTAGGCTCTTTAAATATGAAAAGGTCACTAAGCGAATTTTATTCTTTAACGCTTGCAAAAGTATTTGAAAGGTCGTATATCCGGTGATAGTTTACCCCTTTTTAGACCATTTAGACTCATTTAAAATAGGATATAATATAGTTAATTGTGACTAGAAGAGTTCTCTTAGGTAACAGTTTATACTTTTTTGGACCTCAAGGACTAAAATTACTAAAAATTCCACTTTGGAGTCTTCTCAGTCATTTCAGACTCTCTAAACATGAAACAACGATCGAGTCTACGTTCTCTGGACTTGTAAAATCAAGCAATGAATAACCCTATTCTCGAAATGAACCCCTCATTTACCAGGTTCATAAAACATATGAGGTTGGAATCATCACTTGATGATCTATATAAATTGTTTGTTACCCTTTTCAAGCTCGTTAAAAATCAAAGAGGTACTCATCCATTGTGATGGGGAAACTAAGGGAATCGGGAGACATTTTTCATTTATGTTCATGGAAACTCCTAGTAACTCTTGAACATGGCACTTATCTACATTTCACTCAAACAATTGGGTATTCAACTTGTCATCAAGTTGATCCACTTTCATTAGTTATTTCACTCCTTTGAGTCAATTCAAAGAATGCATTGTCCCGTCTTTGTATTATGTCTAGTCTCTACCTCGTTGAGTCAATGCTACTAAGTCACTTGTCATGTCATTCAATGTTCAAGGGGATTCTATATCACAATTTACTTCTATAGTTACTTTACCTTCCTTCGAGTTGGTGGTATCCGAGTCGGTCTCATGGTTGTTCGATTATCATAATCACTTCCAAAATCACTTTTGTTTCAAGTTTTGTGTCGATGATCGGGGAAACATCATGGCCCTCCTTCAATGAGTCTATTCTCATTGACATCAACACATCATCTGGGAATTATTTTTAGAAACCAATTAAGTACCTTGAAACATGCATGCCTCAATGGTAGGTTTCCTCACTTTTGAGTATGGGCTTTAATCATTGGCCTCTGATTGCAATATTCCACCGATTGTTTGACTTCATCTCATTCATTCACAGCCAAAGGAACATGAAAGTACCTTGGGAATCATTGAAATTAATGGTGATTTACCTCGCACTTGTTAATAGTATACATCAATGACCAGTAATCAAGTGGTTTTTACCATGTTCAACATCAGGACATCTATTCACATGGATAGAATCATACTATTTAGAATTGGAATGAATACCCTGAGTGGTTAGGTATTCACTTGAATATGTGCATATCCTTAGGTTGTGATGGAGTATTTTTGAGTCATTACATGGATCCATATTCCACATTGTATGTCTGGTGGCTATGCTCAAGTTTGAGTCAGGATGACATGGATCTACAATGTATATTACATAGCTATGTCCCTATTTGTGTCTTGTTGATCATGGATATACAGTGTATTATTAGTATCTATGGCATGGTCATTATAGATGGATCTGTAGTGTATTGGTCAACATACATGATTTGAGTAAGAATATAGTTTGTAATTGGTGTTATGTCAAGTATTCACTCGCCACTCTTTTTCCTCTGATTCTGTATCATTTCTAGCAATTTTTTTCACCTATCACATCCCTCTAGATTCATACTTTGGGGGGAATTCTGTTACACCCAAAAGTTGTCCTTACACTCAATCCCCTGAAGTTTCCTAACCAAACTATCTTTTGGAGGAGATTTTTGCTCAAATCTAGGATGCATGATTCCCTTTTCCTTCTGACATAGAGAATCAACCTTTCCTGACACCTATTTTCGAATGACAAAGTTCATCGATGACACTTGTGTCCCGAGGACAAGGAGCATCGACGCCTCTTGCTAGTGCATAAAGAGCATCAACACTATTAGAATGGAAAAAGAGAATATTTCGAGAACCTTCTAGATGAAATTCCTTATGGAGGCTTATCCCAACTTCTTAGAGTAGGTGGAATTCATACCCCTAGCCTCTAGGGATGATCCATCACCTTCGTCCCACATAATCTCAACCCCTTTGGGCCCTCTTTGGCCGATATATACAAGCTTCATGGACCATGATAAAAGAGGACCAAGAGAGCACCTTTATGCTACTGAAATCATTGTTGGTACAGGAGGTCACCAATCCCATAGAAATTTGGATTCAAATATATAAATAAAGTATGAAAAAATATCCTTACTCGGGATTAATTTGAACAGATGGAATGCTTAAGGGATCAAAGATTTGGAACATTGTGAAGTGTCGAACCCAATAGGTTACTTCACTTAATCATCCATTATAACAATGATGAATCCATATATTTCCTCAAAGGAATTAATACTTATTATTAAATCCCATATGTCTTGAGATACAATAGACATGTAATGATAGATACATGTTAAGGATGATAAGCCATTTCGTTTGGGAAAATGTATGACTATCATTAATTACAATCTAATAAATATCAAATATAAATCTAGATGACTACTAGTACAACATAAATTATTATACATCATAATGTAATGGTAATGTAATTTCGGTATATTGCAAGTTTTCTCTCTTTTAAAATACTTTGTCTCTAAAGAACCACTAGAAAAACACTTCTTTTGATACAATTATCCATCTTCCCATGACTTTATCCTATTTGATAAAGTTGGGTAAACAAGGTGATAAGATGTTTGAGGATTTGGATAATACTGTCAAATTGAGAAGAGATCAATCCATCCTAAGAAGATTCTTTCTTGAAGATGTGAATTTGAATTTTCTCTTCTTTGTTGTTGACTTTGAGTTGGGTGGATCTTTGAATGCTTCAATCTGCAACTACAACATTGAATTTGGTCACATGCCATTTGATATTGATACATTGGTTCTTGCATGACACAATTTTTGTGGTTTGGGTGTCGATATGGAACCTTGATTAGTTGATCATTCTTAATATTCTCATGTTTGACTCATTTCAACATGTGAAAATTTCATATTAACTAGTAAGTCAATGGATTCATTAGTTTTCGATGGAATGCTAATTATCATTGAATCTATATATGTCGAGTTGTTAATGGATTGTTTATGAATGCATCTTCTGGATGTTCTTTCATTGATAATTTGTCGGTAATGACACTCTAGTTCATAGTTCCAATCAATTATGTTGGGATCTCTTTATATATAACTTCAACTTCTAAAAACTTTATTAATTCACTCAAATCCATGGATGTCCCTTTCTCTACTTTTGGGATTAATACATCCCTAGATTTTAATTTTTTTACTTTTATAAGTAGAATTTGATAATGGATCTTGAAATAATTAACTTCCTTGTCTTTTTCTGATAAGACCTTGTCAAGTTTTTTCTTATTGTCCTATTTTCCTTGTGATTCTTGATCGCATTAAATTTCAACACCATGTCAAATCAAAGCTTGATTTTTTTCTTGTAAGTCACAATTATTTTTCTTTTATGCTTGTAGTTTTTATTTAATGTATTTGGACTTGTTGACTTTCTCTTCTAATTTTCACTATGGGATATGTACTTCTTGTTAAAGGTCTTATTTAGAATTTTCAAGATCTTTATTATTGCTAGGGACTCATTTTTTGTGTTGTCACCTTTTGTTTTAGATTCTAAAATCTCTAACTTCTCCTCTTTTAACCTTTTGTATTTGTTCAAGCAACCTCTAATTAATTTCCTCAACTAAGGATTTTTTCATATTTTTTTTATAATTTATTTTCGAGAACTTGATTCTCCTATTCTAATTTATGATTGCACTCATTTGTATCTTTTGACTTCTTGATTTGTACTAGTAGATTTTTATTATGACTTTTTAAGAGAGAAGTTTCTTGATCTTTTTTTAGCAATAACCTTATCACATTCTATTCACCCATCTTGCAACTTTTGTATTGACTTATTGATAACTTCAATTATCACTTTTAATATGTTGTTCAAGTCTTCTTATGAGGGTACTATTAAGTGTGACTTCCTAGTAAGATCTAGCAATGCTATTTTCTTCTTCTTGTAGGAAAATGTCAAAAACGTTTTCTTTGTGTTGAAAATGAAACTACCCAATATGATCTATAGTAGGTTCAAACCAGAATTATGTCACTATTAGCACTTAAACCTGCTATCCAAAATTTTCATTCCCCTAAGCCTAAACTAGTTTTGGTAGCCATATTTGGAACTCCATCATTTGCAAACCTTGCTTGAGTTATTGCATGATTTGTTCATTGTATGTCATTAATGCTTCATTTGAAGTTTCTTTGTTTCAATAAATTATCAGTAAAGAGAATTCTAAAAGGTTACACAGTCTTCTTATAGAGAAGTTTTACATAGCATGACCTTTTGCAAGATTACAAAATTCAGTGATAAGCATGGCTCACTCATTTTTTAGGTTCGTTGACATTAGATAATGAAATAAATATTTTTTATTAAACGCACACTACATAATTCTGGTAGCTTCGGTAGCAAAACCTAACTCTTATTTTTTAAAGGAGCTCCCAAACTTCAAATATGTTGGTGATGATGGTACGACCTCTTGTCAAATAAAACATACATCAAATGCCATCCAAATGTCACATAATCATGTAGGTAAAAAATGTGAAGTGATGGACTGTCATGGATTGGTCATATTGCTATAATTATAAAATATCACTATATGGTGAGTCATTTAGGCATGTACTACATTGTATATCCCATGATTACCATATTTTGAATGAGTTTTGGGTACATTCTTTCATATAACTTAAAATTATAAAGTGTGTAATGTGCTTCTTTATGTTTTGAGCACGATCTCTTTGATTTTTTTGTTCAAATGTTTGTTATGCTAGCAATGGTTTCCAAAAAACAATTCTACAACAAATCTATGCATTTTGAAATTACAGAATTATGTATTCGCATAAAGGAGGTCATGTAGTCCATTGTGAACCTAAGGGAGTAGAGATTCTTAAAACTTACCAAAAGTGTGAAAGTAAATTTAAAGAGGCGGGATGGTTATTCTTTTGTGAAAGGGTACAGGGACACCATGAAGGAGTTCAATGAGCCTTTGCTGAAAGGTTTGATGTCCATCTAGAAGAAGTAGGCAATTCAACCATACAAGTGACAGAAGCATGAATAGCAGCAACTAGAAGACTACCTATCAATGGGGAGAGTCATTTTAATATCCAAGACATCATAGTAGCTAACTACAACCACATCCTCAAAGAATAATTTCAGAGCCCTGATTGGAGAAGACGTATTGCTAGGAACTGGATAAAATAAGAGTGGACTGAGTTGTTGAAGATGGTTTAGTGATACATCACTGGTGAAGGTATATATGCAATGGTTTTCCTATATCCTATGATATTTTTTATTCACCTTGGTGGATATTCTAGAATGAATCTGGCCTAAGTTTTGTGGAAGAGTCTCACCAAAATTTCCACTAAAGTTAGAGCACCGAGGTTTGATAAAATTGTTGATAATGGTGAAATTAAGAAACATTGAAAGGTCATGGAACCACTTTTTATTGTTGTTTGGTTTTGAAAATCAAGGTAGTGAATCTCAGGGTGCAGAGATAGTTTCTCTCATAAGAAGGTAAAAATTCCTAGGACACCCAAAAGCATAGGAGGAGGTGATTCAAGTGCTCAATAAGAAACTGGAATGTTACTAGGAAAAGCATAAAAAGTAAGAGAAAAGATGAATATAAAGGAGAAAATAGTTCCAAATGAAAGTTACAATTTTCCTCTGAACATGAGAGAGTAAGATTTGGTGTCAAAAATGTTTATAGTCACAAAAGGAAAAGGGAAATAATAGTCTCTAAACCAACAATTAATAAACCATATTGGAACTTGTTCTTGAGCTTGCAGACATAAAAGCGGTAGAACCTTCAGGCAACGAGTCTAGCAAGAAGAAAAACAAGAGAATTCAAAAGGACAGACATAAATTGTAGCAGATGTATGCACTCGAAAAAAAACCCATACTAAGCTAGTCAATAAATCTAGGCTAAATGAACAGTTTTGTCCTTCATTAAAAAAAAATAGAGTTATTGATATTGGGGACTGTCCACCAATGAAGGAGAAAAAAATTGAAAAAGCAAAATTATCAAAAACAATATCCAAGGTTATGAAGAAAAGAAGAAGCCTTAGGCTTGAAAAATTAAAAGAACCAAAGGTATACAAACTTAATCGAGGAAAAGGATTATAATCCTCAAAGTACAACTCCAATGAAGAGATTGATCCATATTTTGAAAAGGAGGATAAAATTGTTTTGTCTTGAAACCATTGAAAGGACACTTAATGAATTTCGAAAATTGCCAGAAATTAGTCCTCATGGCCAAACTTATCCAAGAGAGGAGAAATGAATAGAAAAGGTTGTCTCAATTTCACCCTGTCACGCTAAATAAAAAAGGAAGAATGTAATGAATCTTCCATATTCAGATAGTGAAGACTCAGAATATGGACATAATGAACCCATCAAGGAGACAGGGATAGATGAAGCTACCTTACTAAATCATCCAAAGAACAAGGAGACCAAGACAAGAAATTTTTTCCAAAGAAAGGTTAAGAATACCAAGGAGGTGATTAAGCATTTGAAGCAAGAAAATAAAAAAAAATTAGAAGGAGAATGCTAAATTCAAAAAGAGAATGAGAAAACTTGTAACTAAGCATAACAAACTTTGTGATCTAACACAAAAATTGACAAAAGATGAAAAAAGAAACTATTAAATCAGGGAAGATGATGGAGGGTGAAATGGTTCTAGGAAAAGCACAGAGGCCAAACATGTAACAAGTTATACCTACTAGCAGAGGTAGTGTCATAGGTTTGACATAGCACACTCCAAATTTTGATGATCAAGGCATGGAGGGGATTCATAAGGCCACTTCATGAATGCTACCAATTTTGGAGAGAAAGCATGTTTTTTTAACGAGTTTGTAATGTTTTGAAACTAAAACGCTACTGTAAAAAAAAACACAATTTCATGTACAAGTTGTAAGACCGCTATGGGAAATCCAGATATTCTATCATGCTTTACACACAAGAATTTGCAATATCATCATATAATCTCATGTAAGTTGAATTTTCACCCTGTTTGAGAAATTCTAGTTTTCTTTACGATTTTTAAGGATGTTAATTCCAAAGTAACTTTTAGTTACATTTATTATGTTAGTAAACATCAAGTATACTCTCCTATTTGGATCAAATGGCGAAGATAGTGTTGGTTGAAGCTTCCCTAGATTATTGGATCTAATATAAAAATAGATTTTATAGTTACCGTTATACAATCTAGTTATATCAATGTAGATATTATCATAAATATTTAAATAGAGATGAATCCACTTTTATAAGATATGAGATCCAAATTTGATGTATTTTGTATCTATAAGAAAAAAAATGTAAAAAGTAAGGGGGTTGGAGTAGTAAGGTCTAAGAAGGCCGAGATAAAGACCAATTTTTTTACAAATAAGTTAATATATCAACAAGAAAAGAGATCAATATTACTGTGGTTTACATTGTTCTTCCTTTTATGTTCAATTCACTTCTTCTTATTTTGAATAAAGAGATGTTTCTTGCACTACATTGAATGTCATGTATGTTTAAGATCTAATAGCAATCAATATTTTATTGTGAATTGCAGGAAACCTGCAATCTTTATTCTAATATTATATTCTAATTCAAGACATTATTTTGAGTTTGAATGTATTCCTTGTGAATGTATGAGTTGAACAATTTGCTAACTTATATATTTACATCTTCATCTTGATTCTTCTTTCGCACAATTGATTAAATGTTTAGCTCCACAAAATGTATGCCTATGAAACTATGATGTATTTATCATTGACTTAATATATGTTTGATTTCCTTTATTAAACATACTAGCCCTTGGAGCTACTTAAATTATAATCAAATCTAAACCAATATCACAACTGAGGTGCCCTAATTCTGAACTATCGCAACCTAGTGCAGACTCTAGGGAACATATTTTAGTGTTGTTGTTGGGGAACTGAGTAACAAAATATTTTTCCCTGGGTTGTATTACAGTGACTAGATCTTATTTTTTATGGTGAATAAAAGTCATACACTAAAACTTGACTACATATTTTTCACCCGGTGACTTTGCTAAAGTAGTCTTGTCTCCAAACAAGGTTGGAACTTGAGCAAATCGTCAATCACCTAGCCTTTAAACTTGATCAGATCTAGAGAAGATTTTTAAACAAGCAAAGGTTCTTCAAAAGTATGCTTTGTCATCTTCATGATCTACCTCTAATCAGATTTTGACCCCTCTTGTTAGGAAATTTGTAGAACAAGAAGTCACTTTTCATGGTGACCCAATGTAAGGTTTGCCCCTTTTTTTAGAAGAGGAAAAGAAAAAAAATATCATTCTCTATTCCTTCACCTCAAGTTAGCAAGTCTGAAAGTGATATTGCATGTTTAAAGGTTTTCATTGATCCTCTTGCATTAGAGAATAATAACGTGGAATTTTAGAGATTTGAAGAAGTTGATTTCCAAAATCTTGTAGTTCCCGTGTCAAACCTAATATACAACTTTGTTTTTAAGTTCAGTCTCAAGTTTCTTCTTGTATGGAAAATCAACCCCAAAATAGGATGAATTCCATAGTGGGTTCTAGGTATGCTCCACTTGTTCTTTCCAAAAACTTTAACCCTTTAAATGTTGGATACTTCCTGAAATATCTACCTAAGTTTAATGGAGAGGGTGAATTTACTTTAGAGGAGAAATTAGTAGCATAATATAGCTATGCAAATAGTCAAAATATAGAACACGAAGATGTTTGGTTGAGTGTCTTTGTGTAGAGTCTTGATGGCAATGTTAGAAAATGGTTTAGGTTATTTCCTGCTAATTCTATCAATGGTATTGATGTTATGGATTAGACTATAGGGATAACATATTTTAGTGTTGTTGCCGAGGAACTGAGTAAGAAAATATTTTTTCTTGGGATGTATTACAGTGTATAGATCTGATTTTTTATGGTGAACAAAAGTCATACACTGAAACTTGAATACATATTTTTCACCTGGTGACTCTACTAAAGTAGCCATGGCTCTAAATAAGGTTGGAAATCGAGCAAATCCTCAATCACCTATCCTTTCAACTTCATTAGATCCGGAGAATATTTTTAAATAAGCAAAGGTTCTTCAAAAGTATGCTCCGTCATCTTCATCTACCTCTAAGAAGATTTTGACCCCTCATGTTAGGAAAGTTGCAGAACAAGAATTCACTTTTCTTGGTACCCCAATGAAAGGTTTTCCTCCTTTTTCAGAAGAGGAAAAAAAATATCATTCTCTATTCCTTCACCTCAAGTTAGCAAGTCTGAAAGTGATAGTGCAACTTTAAAGGTTTTCATTGATCCTCTTTCAATAGAGTATATTAAAGAGGAATTTCATAGATGTGAAGAAGTTGATTTCCAAAATCTTGTAGTTCATGTGTCAATCCCTAATATACCACTTTCTTCTCAATATCAGTATCAAGTTTCTTATAGTATGGAAAATCAACCCCCAAATAGGATGAATGCCATAGTGGGTTCTAGGTATGCTCCACTTGTCCTTCCCCAAAACTTAAACCCTTTAAATGTTTGATACTTCTTGAAACATCTAGCTAGGTTTAATGTAGAGGGTGAGTTTACTTCAGAGGATTATTTGGAAGCATACCATAGCTATGCAGATAGTAAAAATATAGAACATGAAGATGTTCGGTTGAGGGTATTTTTGTAGAGTCTTGATGGTGAAGTTAGAAAATGGTTTATGGAATTTCCTGGTAATTCTATCAATGGTATTGATGCTTTTAGTGTTATTGTTGGGGAACTGAGTAACCAAATATTTTTCCCTAGGATCTATTACAGTGACTAGATCTGATTTTTTATGGTGAAAAAAAATCATACACTGAAACTTGACTACATAGTTTTCACCTTGTGACTCTACTAAAGTAGTTGTGGCTCCAAACAATGTTGGAACTCGAGCAAATCCTCAATCACCTAGCCTTTCAACTTGATTAGATACAGATAATATTTTTAAATAAGAAATGGTTCTTCAAAAGTAGGCTCCATCATCTTCAAATACATCTAAGAATATTTTGACCACTCATATTAGGAAAGTTGTAGAAAATCAATTCACTTTTCTTGGTACCCTAATGAAAATTTTCCCTCCATTTTCAGAAGAGGAATTTTTTTTTTTGTCATTCTCTATTTCTTCACCTCAACTTAGCAGGTCTTAAAGTGATAGTGCGGTTTTAAAGGTTTTCATTGATCCTATTGCATTAGAGTAGATTAAAGAGGAATTTTAGAGATTTGAAGAATTTGATTTCCAAAAGCTTGTAGTTCCCATGTCAATCCCTAATATACCACTTTCTTCTCAAGTTCAGTCTCAAGTTACCTCTAGTATGGAAAAATCTACCCCAAAATAATATGAATGCCATTGTGGGTGTTAGGTATTCTCCACTTGTCCTTCCCCATAACTTAAACCCTTCAACTATTGGATACTTCCTGAAATATCTACCTAGGTTTAATGGAGAGGGTGAATTTACTTCAAAGGATCATTTAGTAGCATACTACAACTATGAAAATAGTAAAAATATAAAACATGAAGATGTTTGGTTGAGGTTATTTGTGTAGAGTCTTAATGGCAAAGTCATAAAATGGTTTAGCGAATTTCCTGCTAATTCTATCAATGGTATTGATGCTTTTGATGAAGTTTTTATGAAACATTGGGGAGATAAGAAGGACTACTTGCATTGCATAAAAAGATTTGGAGCATTGAAGAGAAAAGCTAATGAATCAGTGGATGAGTTTACAAAAATATTTAGCAAAATGTATAACAAGATCCCTACTGATATTAATCATGATGAAACCTTAGCTAAACACGCTTTTAATAATGCTTTGGATGCTGATTTTTCATTGTTAATATAAAGTAGAGTTATAACCTTGGTGAATATGCAAGAGGATTCCCTAGAAGTTGAGTCTGATATCTTAGAAATAGAAAGGATTAGAGTTAATCCAAATCATGGAGATAGAGATAAGAGGAAGAAGAAAAAAGAGAAAGGCCCAACTGCATCTAGATCACAATATCATGAAGGAAAGGTTGAATAAATGACTAAGATGATAAATAACCTATCATCAAAACTTACCAAAATAGAGAGGGAAGTTAAGAGTTATAATAGACCCATTCAAAAAAGGGGTAATAAAAACCCTAATAAATTTAGGATACCTTTTAATCCATATTTCATGCAGAAAGAAATGAGGAATTTCCTCCACATTTGTTCATTACATTTAGAGTCCATGATAAAATTATTCACAATTTTATTTTGGACTCAAATGATACTCATAACCCGATGCCCAAGTTAGTTATAGAAGCATTGGGATTGAATGTTACCAGGCCATACCATGATTTGTACTCTTTTGATTCTAAGGCTATAAAATTTATAGGGGTAATAAAGGACTTAATATTTAGCCTGAACCAACTCCCTATGAGGAGTGTCATCATGGATTATAGTTTTTGGAATTCCCCAAAATTTTGGTATGCTCCTATCAAACAACTGGACCAAACAATTGGGTGGAATATTTTAATTGGACTTAACATATGCCACTATTCATGTGTTTGGAGAGGATAAAAGAAGGTTATATAGGGAAATCTAGTTAGAATACATTGTTAGTGACCATTATAATATGACAAATGATCTTATTTATGTTTTCCAAGAAGATATTGGATCTTGTATTATACACGTTGGTGATGGTATTTCAAACTGTACAGAGGTTATGAATAGATATGCAATTAAATAGAAAAAAAATGTCATATGGAAAATGTTTTTTGACAGATAAACTTCTAGAGAATAATGTCAGAGTTGTTCTAGTGTCACCATTAGATGAATTTGTTTCCTTGATGTATAAACTAGTATTTTAAAAATACCAAAAATTTTGTTGGGTTATAGGCTTTGGTGTTAGGATAGAGGGTTGCTAAGAACATGAATATTCATAAATTGGTTGTTTATGGTGATTTTGAGTTGATCATTTAGAAAATTAGGAATTTTTATAAAACTAAGTATCAGAGGTTGAAGCTCTATAGAAATGAGTTATGGGATTTAAATGAGAACATATATTCATATTTTAATATTACACTCATACCAAGGAGAAAATTATTTATCCCTAATAGCTTTCAAATCTTCCATTGATACCCAACTTAGATACAAAGTTGAAATGATACATAGGCCTTTGATTCCAGACAATATTAAGCATTAGAAGGTTTTCATTGATGATTAGGAAGTCAGGAAGTTCTTGGAAAAAATGGAATATTTTTTGCTTCGTATATTGATCATGATGAACATGTGGAGGAGGAGTGAATAAATTCCCATTTACTAAATATAGTTTTTGATCATGACATCATAGAACTGAAAGGTAATTTATTCCCTAAAGGTTTAGTTCCATTGTAAAGGCTTTTAAATAATAATGATGTGTTGTTAAAACCTTCAATTCAGTCTTGAAAAGATGATTTGGTAAGATGCAATATTGGGAGTGAGTCTAAGCAATAGTTAGTCAAGTTGTCATAGGATTAATCGGATGAACAAAGGAAAAGGTATGTAGAACTCATGAAATAATTTGTAGATGTTTTTGCATGGTCTTATGAAAACCTTACAACCTATAATACTATCGTTGTTGAACATAAGATTCCCTTAAAACATGGTATAAATCCCTTTAGGAATAAGTTGACGCAAGTAAATACAGTTTTTCTTCCTGTGTTTGAAAAGGACGTGAAGAAGACATTGGATGGTAAAGTAATTATTCCTTTTAGGTTTTCAACTTGGCTATCAAGTATTGTTCTGGTTAGGAAGAAAAATTGGAAAATCATGTTGTTTGTAGAATTTCAAAATATAAACAGATGCTCGTCAAACACCAATTATCCTTTGTCAAAAATGGATCAAATTCTACATAGGGTGGTTGGTGCCCAAAAGATTTCTATGATTGGTTGGTTTTATAGTTACAACCATATTTCATTTCATGAGGACGATAAAGATAAAACAACCTTTGTTACTCCATGAGGAACCTTTATATATGATAAGATTCCCTTTGTCTTAATGAATACAGGAGAAACCTTCCAAAGAGTTATGGACATAGCATTTTTTGGTGAGAGAGATAAATTTATTATGATTTATTTATATGACAATATTGTATTTTCTAATTCAAATGAAGAACATTTAATGCACCTTAAACAAACATTTATGAAGTGTAGAAAATATGTGCTATCTCTAAACCCAAATATAAATCGCGCTTTGGTATGCAGGAACAAAAGCTTCTAGGGAATATTGTTTCCCTAGAGGGTGTCAAAATTAATCCTTCAAAGGTGGAAGCTATACAAAAAATTGATCTTCCTAGAAACAAAAAGGGAATATACACTCATTTTTGGGGAACATAAATTTTATACAAAGGTTTATACCTAATTTTGCTGAAACCATCAAGCAATTTATAGGTATGTTGAATAAATACCATGAAGATATATGGAATAATGAGGCCAAATGTTATTTTGAGAATACAAAGCAGCCTTTGACACATGATCCTATGCTTATCAATCCGTATTATTCTAAGGAATTTTTGGCTTTTTCTTTTTCTTTAGAGGATACAATTGTTGGTGTATTGTTACAAAGGAACTCTAAAGGGTATGAACAAACAATTTTCTTTTTCGATAGGGATTTAATGGATGTAGAGATGAAATATGGTATAATGGAAAAGTATACCTATACTTTGGTTAAGGCATTGAAATATTTATGGGTTTATATATTGCAGTTAAAGGAAATTGTGTATGTTCCTTGTAGTTCTATAAAAGAAAAATTAGTACAAAAAGATAGTGAAGGAAAAGGGGTAAAGGGATAGAAAAATATTAGAGTATAATATAGGGATTAGGCCTACTAAGTTGATCAAAGTACATGGATTGGAAATGTTTCTTGCAAATTCAAATTGCAAAGCTCTTGGAATGAACTGTATTTTAAACCAATTAGTTGCAACATAATCACATAATCAAGATGGTCACTTACAAGTACTAGAAAAGTATTCCTCCTCACCTTGGTACATGGACATACCTTATTTCTTTCAAAATTTCCAGTTCCCATCAAATTTAAATAAATCCAAAGCTATATCTTTGAAATTAAAAGTTGTAAAATATTGTATTGTTAATAAAGGTCTATTATGGAAGGATATCGATGGCATTATACTTATTTGTGTTGATGAGAATGGATCACAAAATATTATGAATGATATGCATAAAGTTGTTTGTGGCGGACATCAGTACTGGAAATATACAACATTCAAAATACTAAGATCTAGGTACTATTGTCCCACTATATTTCATTACATGTTTTCTAAGATTAGAGCATGCAAGCAATGCTGAATGTTTTCCAGAAAGTAGAAATTATTGTCTTTTCCTTTGAATCCAGTCATTAGTAATGGCCGTTTTCAACATTGGGGCTATACATAGGAATGGTACATCCTCCTTCCAGTGGGAAACATAGGTGGGTCCTCACAACTACAGATACGTCACATAGTGAATTGAAGCTATTCTTACAAGAAATTAAACTAACAAGGTAATTATGAATTTATTGGACGAATATGTTTGTTTCTAGATTTGGTTATCCTAGGAAATTAATTATAGATAATTCCCATTCTTTCAAATATGCTACACGGGTTCAATTTTGTGAAAATTACAATATTATCTTTTTGCATTTTACTCCCTTCTATCAACTGGGTAATGAGATAGCATAATCTCTAACAAGATTCTAATCAGAACTATAAAAAATTTCTATTAGAAAATAAAAGAGATCAAGAATCTAAATTGAAGTATGCTTTGTGGGATTAAAGGATTAGTACCAAGAATCTATTGGAAACTATCCATTTCAGTTGGTTTATGGAACATATGTTGTATTCCTAACCCATTTTGGGCTACCTATAATGATTTTTTTGAAAATTGAGATGGAATAACCTAATGATATGCAGAGGGGAATTTATAAATTTTTAGAGGTTCAACAAACTAGGGATATGCTTAATGAAAAGGCACAATAGTATCATAGAAAAGTTAAAGCTTCGTTTGATAAGAAAACTAAGGAGGCTAATTTTCAACCAAGAGATTTAGTTTTAAGGTGGGATGCAAGGAGAGAAGACAAATCAAACCATGGGAAATTTGACCACATTTGGTTTGGGAATTTATATGTTGCTAGATTCTTAAAGAACAACATCTTTGTCTTAAATAATCCTGATGATGATGATCTTCTTGGAGGCCTAGTGAATGGGTGTTTCTTGAAACATCCTTTTGTCTATTGATCATTTATGGATTAATCTCACTGTAAATATTGAATTTCAACTTATGTGCAATAGATTAGAAGACTCCATAGCCCAATGGATAGAAACTTTGACAAGTTTTCAGATTAATGATTTATGTGTGGTTTTAGCATTCATTACAGATTTAGATTTTTAGGATTTTGAGTGTGTGATTTTTTAGCTGAAATAAACAAAGTAGATCTACAGAAATAGTTTTCAAGAAATTTTATCAGCAACGTAAAAGAAAATGAACAGGTCTGCAAGTTCTTGATGCCTCATAGGGAATACACCATCCCTAGTTGGAGCCAATGTTAGCACCTAAACCTTCCTTCCAAAATTTCCATTCCCATAAGCCTAAAATAGTTTTGGTAGTCATATTTGGAACTACATCATTCGCAAATATATCCTGAGTTATCACATGATATGTTCATTGTATGTCGTTAATGATTTTTTTGAAGTTTCTTTGTTTCAATAAGTTATTGCTAAATGAAGGGTTGTATATTATTGTTATAGATCACTTTTACTTAGCATGACCTTTTGTAAGATTACCGAATTCAATGACAAGAATGGCTCACTCATTTTTTAGGGTTTTTTACATTTGGTATAAAAATAAGTAATTTTCATTAAAGGTACGCTATCGAATTTTGTCAGTCTTGGTAGCAAAACCTAACTCTTATTTTATAAAGGTGCTCCTAAATTTAAAATATGTAGGTGATAATGGGCCGAACTCTTATCAAATCAAACTTACTTACAACACAATCCAAATCTTGCATAATCATGTAGGTAAAGAACGAGAAGTGACAGATTATCATGGATTTGGTCAGTATGCTATAATTATATCATATTTCCATATAGCAAGATGCATGTACTTCCATGTATATCCCATTATTACCATATTTTGAAAGAGAGCTGGATGCATTCCTTCATATAAAGTAAAATTATGAAGTGTGTGATCTGTTTCTTTATGTTTTGAGCATGATATCTTTCAACGTTTGTTCAAATGTTTGTTATGTTAGAAAGGGTTAAAAAAATAATTCTGCAACAAATCTATGTGATTTTCAAATTAAAGAAGTATGTCTTCATAGAAAGGAGGTCTTGTAGTCTGTTGTAAACCTCGGGGAGTAGAGATTCTTAAGACCTACCTAGAGTGTGAAAATAAATTTAAAGAAGCGGGACGATTATGATTTTGTGAAATATTATAGGGACACCATGAAGGATTTTCTTAAGCCTTTGCTAAAAGGTTTGATGGTCATTAGGAAGAAGTAGGATATTTAACCATCAAAATGACAGAAGCATCAATAAAAAAGACTAGAAGACCACATATGGATGGGGAGTGTTGGTTTAATAACCAATATATCACAATATCTAACTGCAATGAGTTCCTCAAATAATAATTTCAGATCCCTAATTGGAGAAGAGGAATTCCTAGGGCCTGGTTAAAAGAAGTGTGGAATAAGATGTTGAAGATGGTTCAACGATATATCATTGGTGAAGGAAGATATGCAATGGTTTCCTATATCATATGATATTTTGTTGCACATTAGTGGATATTATAGAATGAATATCCCCTATGTTTTGCTGAATATTCTCTACAAAATTTTCACTAAATTATGAGATCACCCAAATAGTACACAACACAATGTTATTCACCAAGATTTGATCAAAATGTTGATAATGGAGGAATTAAGTAAAACTAAAAGATCATGGAACCATTTTTAGTTTGTTTTGTTTCTAAAACTCAGGGTAGTGAATATCAGGGTTTACAGACAATTACTCCCATAAAGGTCAAAAACTCCTACGACACATAAAAGCATAGGAGGAGGCAATTCAGGTGCACAAAAGGAAACTTGAACTATTACTAGGAAAAGTAGAAAAATTAAGAGAAAAGTTGAATCTTAAGGATAAATCATTTCCAAAAGAAAGTTACGGTTTGCCCCTGAGTATGAGAGAGTAAGTCTTATAGTCAAAAAAAAGAAAAGGGAAATAATAGTATCTGAACTACTAGTTAAGAAAACTAGATTAGAAGTTGTACCTAATCTTACAGACATAGAAGTGGTAGAATATTCAAGCATTCAATCAAGCAAGAAGATACAAAAGAGAATTCAAAAGGAAAAATGGAAATTGCAACAGATGTATCTACTTAGAAAACCCCATATCGAGCTAATCAATAAATTTAGTCTAAAAGAAAATTTCTATTTTTTATCCTCCATGAAAGAAAAACACAGTTATATATATTAAGGACTCTCCACTAGAGAGAGAGAAAAAAATCAAAAAGTCAAAATTATAAAAAATAATACTTGAGGCTATGAAGAAAAGAAGAATCCTTAGGATTGAGAAATTAAAAGAAATAGAGGCATTCAAACTTAATTAAGGAAAATGATTAGAATCCTCAAAGTCCAATTTTGATGAAGAGATTGATCCATCTTTTGAAAAGGAGGATAAATATGCTTATGTCCTGGAAACCATTGAAAGGGAACTTAATGAATTTCTAGAATTTCCAGGAATTAGTCCTCATGACCAAACTTATTCAGGGGAGGAGAAATAAATAGAAAAGGTTGTTTCAATTTCATCTCGGCAGATTGAGTAAAAAGGGAAGAATGTACTTAATCTACCATATTCAGATAGTGAAGACTCAGAATCTATATAGAATGAGCATAGCAAGGAAACATGGATAGATGGAGTTGCGTAACTACATCAGATAAATAAAAAGGAGACCAAGACAAGAAATATTTTCCAAAGAAAGCTCAAGAATACCAAGGAGGTGATTAAGCATTTGAAGCAAGAAAATGAAAAATTTTAGAAGGAGAATGAGAAAACTTGTAACTGAGCATAACAAACTTTGTGATTTGACTCAGAAATTGACAAAAGATAAAAAATAAATAAACTATTCAAGCAAGGAAGATGGTGGAGGGTGAAATGGCTCTAGTAAAAGCACACAGGCCAAACATGTAACAGGTTATACCTATTGGCATATTTGGTGTCACATGTTTTAGAGAATACACTACAAATTTTGATGATCAAGGCATGGAGGGGATTCATGAGTCCACTTCATGGATGCTACCAATTTTGGAGACAAAGCATGTTTTTGCAATGCGTTAGTAATGTTTTGAAACTAAAAAGCTACTAAAAAAGCAGCACAAGTTTAGATGCAAGTTGTAAGACTGTTATAGGAAATCCAGATATTTTGTAGCATCTTACACACATGAATTTGCAAGATCACTGTAGAATCTCTTGTAGCATAATTTTTCCCCCTGTTTGAGAAATTTTGTTTTTCCTTCAAGATTTCCAAGGATATTAAGTTCAAAGTAACTTTTAGTTACATTTTCTTATGTTAGTGAACACCAAGTATATATGCTCATATTTGGATTAAATGACAAATATAGTGTTGGTAAAAGCTTCGCTAGAATATTGGATCTAATATCAAAATCATATTTTTATACTTCCAATTATAAAATCTAATTATATCGATGTAGATGTTATCATAAATCTTTAGATAGAAATCAATCTGCTTTTATAGGATATGAGATCCAAATTTGATGTATTTTGTACCTATACGAAATAAAATTAAAAGGAAAGTGGGGTTGGAGTAGTAAGTTCAGAGAAAGTCGAGTTAAATATTGGGTTTTGTACAAACAAGTTAATATATCAACAATATTTCATGCTTAGAGATCGATCATATTGTGGGTTAGACTATGCTTCCTTTAATGTTCTATTCACTTCTTATTTTTAATATAGATATGTTTCCTGCACTAGATTGAAGCCAAGGTAGGAGCCATGCAAGAAATTAGCTCTTGCAGTTGTGTGTAAGAAAATGTGGTAAAAATGAGTAAAAAGAAGTAAAGTCTAAACTATGCAAAATCAAACATAGGAAACAAACCTAAGTGGACATGCAAAAACTTAGTGTTGGGGATGCAAGGGAAATCATTGTAGATACAATCACTCAAAATTGATGAGGTAATCACCAAAAATATATGGACGAGGAAGGAATACCCATGCTTGTATCAATGTGCTCATATACATAAATGGTGAGGACTATATGGGGACCTAAAGAATACATAAATCATTGTTGTGTACACCATGAGGGTCCAATGAGGACTGATACATTAACTAGGATGGTGGTCCAAATCACTGTTGAGATGAAGAGATGAAAGTGGAAACAATGCGATGCACTGATGGTGCATGACCAAAACTGGTGTGCTAGAATGACCAACAACTAGTGAAATTCAGGCCATTGAGAATGCTAAATCTCATAGGTTCAATATACTGCAATTGGAACTGAATGTACTATGAACCATAAAGGGATTCAAAACACGGTCTCCAATGCATCCCAAATATACTAAGGAACATGATAATAACTATGTTCTAGAGTGACTCACCAATGTGCTAGAGCCAAAGGACATCTGATATCTTCAACCAATAATGACTAGACAAAAATAATGTATGAATATCAATGATGCGAGTAAGGAGTTGAAGTCGAGCATGTGAGAAACAAAAACCTAAATGGGTAATAAGGTTTCCCTTCCAAATGGAAAATAGGAACTCACCGATAATGGTGATGAGGCTAAGGTACATGGACCTTTCAGTATATCATTTGGAATAAATGTGTTGACATCGACAGAGGGAGACCCACAACTACCAATGAAATGATGGTTCTTTGATAGGAGCACGAGGTGTACAATCAACAAGTAGCAGGAATATGATGGTGAACTGAGACATTGGAGGTAGGTACGAGGGTCACTAATTAATGACACTCAAACTTCATTTGTTTAGAGTATGACAGTGGGGCTAACCTAGAAGCATATGTAAATGATCTCAGGGGGGAGGAAACATAGCTGGGGGGGGGATTACACTGGGAGGACCTCAAAGGGGAAAACATGCTAAGAATGATGTAGGGGGGATCCAAAGGTGATTCCAAGGGCGAATCAATTGCATAGTACTCTAAATAAAGACGAACAAGAATGTTTCCAACACAAGGTACTGGATGTGATATGAAAAAATAACTAGTTTGGGACTTATTCATGGTTTCAGGATCTCTAAGAAGGTGTAGAATTATGCTCTAAGTGGTGTCATCCCATTGGTTTTAACAAGCATGGGTTAGTTCACGCTCATTGCTATTTTCAATTTTAGAGACTCTAAAAATAGTAAGAAGAATCTCGTGGTTATATTTTTCGTAAATTTAGCCTCTATGGCCCAAAAAAAATAAAATTGTACAATGGAGAACTCTTCTAGTCAAAAGGGACTAGAGTATTCTTTTTTCGTAAATAGTTGATCTAGATCAAAAAAGGGATATTTTATACCAAATGGACCTCCTTTTAATTCCTTTAACGAGTTTGAAAGAGATAAGATCACTTGATAATCTTTTCATTGTTTAAGGAGTAAAAAAAGAGCTTAATGAAAACTCCAAGTTGGGAGTCCAGGGGAAATGGCCAATAAGTGATGATGTGAGGAAATACATGAGGCTTCAACTCAATATGTCAAACTATACGGATTCATGATCCTAAGGGGATGTGAATGGCATGGGTTTCAAATGCAACGGGTGCTAAAAGATGGTCACCCATGTGGGGGGGTCTCTACTGCCAAGGAAGAGAAAATACAAGGGGTGGATGGGAGGGCCACTTACTTGGACAGAGGTGTGGGGATCCTATAGGATTGAGGGGAAATAAATGGAGTCAATTCATCAACTCGACTGATGGGGAGGATGTCCTATATGCCAGTTAAGAGATTATACCTATATAGGTGGTCGATAGCACAAGTAGGCATGCAACTGTAACATGTAACTTGTATCTGTACACATAATGAAGATGCCCAAGCATAAATGTGCATCTGGGATATAAAATATGCATACAAACACATGTAATACATGACTCGCATGATGGAACACAAATAAAGGAATGCCTATAAGGTGGACCGACGAAAGATCAATGATCATGAGAAAGGTCCCATTAATCACAAAAGGTGTGGAATAGTGATTATGGCAATGCAAATGGTGAAAAAAATAGATGCAGTATGACATGTGACCTCAAGAAATAGTCAAGATCATGCATGTGAAAAAGTGAGCAGGGTTAAGGACTTTCCCCTATGCTTTGGGCATGGGGTTTGTGATTATGGATCACATATATGTGGTGATGAGCTATGTGCTCATTGAAGTACCAAGATAGATGTGATGAGGTAGGGTCAAAATGAACGAGTCTTCCCCCTATTCCAAGGTCAAGGTAGCCAATCATTCCCCCTAGTCCAAGAGTGTCGACGGAGTACATATTCTCTTATGAAGAGATATTGATTGGGCATTAAACAACTGGTGGGAGAGGGGTGTATTATGAGTTTGATAGCCGAAGGAATCCTCCAATCAGTGATATGATGATGGGGGATTCCTCCATCAAGGTGGATGCCCCCAGTATTTCCAACGGGGATGATGAGAATGAGTAGGAAGGTCTCGATTCCTTCCCCCCTGTTGTCATCATGAGATTTTCTCATTAGTTCGGGAGGGTCAAATAGAGAGATTGGATGGACTCATTTTCATCGACAAACTTGAAGAAGTCACTGGAGGATGAACGTATTCAATAACTATGACTTGTTGTTCTATGGATATTTTACGCAAGTCATCCAACACAGATCGGTACCCAAGAAGATCCAGGAAATGGTGAGAGTAGTGGCCATAAAGACCACACACCGAACAAGGGTGGTTTGTGTGAAGGGAATTGTTTTGGGGTTTGCATTATCCAAAAAGTGGATGACTGATACCTTCTCTAGAGGATCATCATCTAACATCTAGATATGAGTCCGTAAGATGGGAAACTTGGGGCAATTCTAGGTGGTTTGACCCATAAGGTCACATAACACATAAGGGGGTGGAGTGCAAGTTGAAGAAGAAGATGATGTGCTTTCAGAATTACTTTGTTTGGTATTGAATGAGGTTCCCCTAGTATTTTATTTGGGGGATGTGGGGAATTTCAAGGTGATGGATGAGGGTCCATCCGAAACATGTAGATCACTTCTAAATTTCTACATAATGCGAATCCATAATCTTGCACACAATAAAAGTATTTATTGGATGGGTGTGGCTCCCCACTTATTACTGGGTATTTGACTTAGGGTGGGACCTAGTTTTGGTTGATTTTATCGTTGTTGGAATGCTAAGGTTTGATATTTGGGGCACTGCTAGGGGTGATGGAAATGCTGAGAAATTGGTCGTCATGGGTGTTCTTGGAAAACAACTAAGGAAATGGGGAGTAAATGTTTTGTATCACATTATCTACCATGGGGAGTACGTTATCTAGAGTGGTTGGTCATTTAGGGTCATAGTACGTGAGTTGGTCAATTTTGACTATCATTTTGTCGTGAGGAAATATCATAGTGCAAAAAAAATTCGACGTAATGACCTTCATCACATACATGTAACTACACCCTAGAAGGAGGTTATAATTGAGTTTTGTGTTGACCACTTCAATGTCTATAAGGACAATTTTGCTAGATAACTTAACTGGTACATTGGGAATGAGTACTTAAGGTTGGGAAACACATCCATCATAAGCATGCAAGGATGTTGAAGACAACTCTAACTTGGGAGATCTGATATTTTTCCAGAATAAGGTTGACATGACACCTGTGGATGTACCCTTGTTGATAATGCATCAGTGAATGACAAGATTTCAGATGGTAACGAGTATTTGGAAATCCATTGATGAAGGCATCCATGGATCGGAGTAATCAAGGTCAAATGTCATCAAACGTGCATCGGTAGGATCGATGGTGCCTAATGCAGACAATAATGATTTGCACCATGTTGGACAGTTCCTAAGAACTTCCAAAGTCAATATGGTGGTGGGAGACTAGGCCAAATCATTGATGATGTTATAATTGGGTGTAGTGCAGGAATTAACATTAGATGTGAAACATCTTAATGGAAAATTTGGAGCGTTTCAGTTTACATCAGCAAGGGGCAGAGGGTAAGGCAAGGCTAGTGGAAGAAGGGTCACTAGAATTTTCGGTATACACAGTATTAGCTGAACTATACTATTTTCGACGTGTTTGGAGGTTGATCTCTTCTTCTTTTTACATGGTGAACAAATGTTGAACACTTGATTTAGGAGGTTGGCTAGACGATGCAACATACTGTGTTACAGGTTTCACTGTGACTACCCCCTAAGTTGGTAGAGGGTTTTACAACACCATTGGAGGTGGGGTTGGTTGAGGTGGGGGGGATGGTGCCTGAGGGGTCGTTGTAGGATCACGATGGTTAGCCTCATCCCAAATATGGAGATATCTAGCTAAGTGTGGATAATGATGTTTGTAGTGTCTATAGACATTACAAAAGTGCATGGGTGGTTATTCTTTAAATGTGGGGTTTTTCCTTTCCCATGAGAGTGATTAGTGTTCTAGTTGGATAGATTGGATCCATTATTTATTGGGGGCTTAGGAGGTTGTCCTCCCTCACCCCGAAGTTGGTTATTCCCATGGTTATGATTGTGTCTTCCATTCTATTGGGATTGTACTACTCCAGAACTAGATGTAAGCTAGGACAGGTCAAGACCATAGCCTAAAATAGGAAGAGGTCCCATCATCTGTGATGCAGAACTCGATCGAGCGTTGTATGAAGGAGTAACCATAGGATGCATGTGAGTGTAAGGGTGAACTATGGATGTGACCAAGCCAATGATACTATTGGTGACATGTGATTCCTCGGGTGGGTCCTTGCGAGTGAAATCTCTATGAGGAGCATCTGGAAAAATAGTATAAAGGTAACCAAAATGGGCATATATAAAATCAAACTGTTGGGATTTAAGGATATCCTCCACCTCCATATGTGGGTGTTTGGATTCAACATCCTTGGTGATGGCGGTGATGAGGGACTTGAGAAAGCAATAAAGGAATATCCTATCGTCTAACTTAATCTTACGTAGACTCTATCATATATGACATTCATGGATGTGGTCCATGAATTGGTAGAAATGTTCTAGCGAGATAAAAGGACATTAATGTCATATTCATATCTAACTGTCAGCTGGAAAAACTACAAAATGTTAGATGTTAGGGATGAAAAGGTGGAATGGGTTCCATGTGGCTGATCAATGTACCACTCATCCTCAATGCAAGTAAAGGTACTTTGGAGGAGGCAGATTCTAACTGAATTGTCAACTATGGAGTTGGATGAACACCATAGATGAAAGGACATGATGTGGTTTTGGGGATCTTCATTAGGCTTCCTCTCGAATTTGGGGATATATGAAGGATTTGGTAGGCATGGGTGGTCAGGTAGGATCATGACAAATGGGTTCATTGGTCAAACATGCTAGATATGGGAGATTAAGGCTATCCATGAAGGAAAAGTTACAAGATTAGAAGCTCCGTGCGGAGGTACAAGTAGTGAAGGGTTCCCGAGGGGAGAATTTCCTACACGGGGGTTGCAAGATGAGGGGTTTCCCATGGAAAAGTAACTTGTGTGTGGTTTCCCCGCAATGACATTTTAGTAAGTGGGTTATCAATGTGGATGTTTCCAGAAGGAAGGATTCCTAAGGATGGATTTCCTGTGGGAATATTCCCAATATATGGGTTCCCAAGGGGGGGAATTCCCATTAGGTTGGTTCTCAGTAGGTAGGTTCCCAGAAGTGTCAATGTTTGAGAAATATGAAGATACTCAAAATTTAAAAATTTTGATAAAAAATCAAGTACATGTAGATCTCATAAAACAATTCAAACAAATGATTATTCAAACCATAAGACACATGATGTACCTTGGGAAAATCCTCAAAATACGGAGGAGGAAAAACCCAACAAAGAATCCTTGAGTATGATAGATAATGTCAGAGAATGATTTTACAACACTTGCAGATTGCTTGATAAGAGATATCTAAGCAACACTAGAGAATATATACCACTTGGAATATTGTCATAACCTTTCCAAGTGCATAGCACTCTAATAACAAGTTTATTATATCATACAATGAAGGTAGCAAATGGTTTCATGCCTTTTGGGCATTGTGAACACTATACACCCTATGTGCACCCTTCCCACATTACCTATTGCACCTTTCTTAACCTGGTGCCAAGTTCTTACCTCATAAATACCTCCTTGCACCCACAATTAATTCACTAGTGTTAGATACCTCTATCTGAGTGTTAATTGATTGAACTGAATTGAACTGAATGTAACTCAATTGAACTGAATAGAACTGAATGTAATTGGACAGAACTCAATGTAACTGAACTGATCAAAATTGATTAGAACTGAATGTGAACTGAATAAATAATTACTTTACCATCAATGTCATCTTCAACAACCACTTTGCATAAATTAAGGAGTAGATTCCTTAATTAACTGAAACTTGTTTTCCACAACTTGGAATTAACTGATGTCTTTGCAATTCGAGTTCACTGGAGGTATGACATAGGAAATTTGAATGTTCACTCTATATCTGTGATCATCTCATTTATCATGTAATTACATCTTCATGGTTTAGTGTTTAATTAATTAATCATCTTTATCATATCATACTCAGAATAATTGTTTCCAACCTATGATCCTATGTAATACCTTACGTCATATAGCCATATGCCAAAGTAAATCACTTTAGGGGTAGCTAATACCTCAAGGAAACTTATAGCATCTGGTGACCATGACTAGCCATACATCACATAGTAGATCTAGTCTTGATTCAACACAAGACTCATGAACTTAATACAACATACGTTCCATACTTGGTACAACATAAGGTCCCAATATTAATACACCATAAGATCCTGATCTTAATACAACATAAGATCATAGTACAGACATCTCTCATACCCTCAACAACCTAGCTTGATACAACACAAGCTTTTAACTTAATACAACATGAGTTTCGGACTTGATACAACACAAGTATCATGAAGAGGTTTATAAACTTAATACAACATAAATTCTAGACTTGATACAACACAAGTCTCATGGAGAATAGCTCTTGATGTTTTACATTTAACAAGAAGGTAGGTTCCCAATAGGTATTGACCCACTACCAGATGGTGGATTTTGGCCAGCCATGGGGCTATGTGGAGGTGATGGATCTCAAATATAGGAATCTATTTCAAACGTGAATCTCTTAAAAAAAGAAACCGAGGAAAGTGAATGATGTCGACTAGTGGTGTGACAAAATCCATCTAAGGAACCAAACTATGGTGACTACCCCCAAAGTCCATGAGAATATCTTGGAGGAGAAATGGTGGTGGAGTAACATGACTGTAAAAAGTGATATATGAAAAAGGCTCATGATGATCATCATTCATCATCCATCATCATCATCCTCTTATTCAAATGAGTTCTAAACTCTATTAGGATTTCATTACACATAAGATCCATTGAAGAAGGATAATATCCAATCCACAAATCCCTGGTTCGTTCAACCAATTCATCCAGTTTTGGAAATACAGGCATAACATGAATTCTGAAAATTTAATCTTCTAAGAATTGATCGTATCTCTCAAACAATTGTGAATGTTTTAAATATGCTCACGAATAAAATAAATAATCCCATTTGGGAAGTGGGTTTTCAACAATTTTAGTTGATTCCTCATGCATTGACCATAAATTCTCCACAAAATTTGTCTCCTGAAAAGTGACGAGAAGGGTGCATATTGATTTTTTCTTTAATCCACCCTGCATTGGATAAAGGATCCTCTCTCACTGAGGTCACGCTGGAATCTAAGTCATGCTCCTCAATAATGCTTAACACCCTTTACTTCCATGTGTTGAATTTGGAAGTACCTTCAAGTCGGTCCTTTGGTTGGACGAAGATCGATGCCATGGCTCCAAGATTTTGCTCAAGTCCTTAAGATCACGTAGGATTTATTTTTTTATGAGAAAAACTAAGCTCCTTCATGCCCTATGCTATGATACCATGTTAATGTTTTTAGCAAAAATGAATATTATTGAACTTTAAAACTTGTATCAATTATATGTTGAGGACCTGTAATAATTAACAATTCAATCACACACCAAAATTCATCCAAAACACAAGATGTACCCTCGAGGTAATTCTCATAACAGAGAGGATGAAAAACCCCAACAATTCTTCAGAGTATAATAGATAGATTGCAAAGAATGACCTTTACAACATAAGTATATTTCTCGATTAGGGAGAATACAGAGCAATAGACAAGAGAGATCCACTGTAACAACTGTAATTAACTTGCCATATGCCTAACATATTAATAACAAGCCATAATGATTGCCATGAAAACCTAGTGAATGGTTGCATGATAATTAGCTATACAAGCATTGCAATTTCGAATTACGTTTTTGGAATCATCAAGCCATGCATTGAATATTCATCTTGTACAACTAATGCACCATACCTTCAATGATGGATATTAATTGATAGTTGACTGACATTGGAGTGAACTCAATCTTTAATTGAATAATGATGAATTAGTTACCAGGCTAACATAAGTTTCATATTGCAATAACTCAAGTGTCGCATGAAACACACTTTCTTAACTAAAGTGTTATCCTTTCATTAACTTAAGTGTCTTCTATTAGTCTAACTAAAGTGTAAACACTTTAGTTAACTAGTCCGTCTTTCTTTAATCACATAGTTAACCATTATTAACTAAATCTAGTTGATTGATGAACATTGAGGTCTTCTTTACTTAATTGAATGTTGATCATTAATATTTCAACTAATTCTTTAACTAAAGCACTGATTGAGGCATTCATATTTAACTGAATCTTTATAAATTGAGTTCACTTAGGCATCTACATGGGAAATTCAAATTCTCTTTCTCTCATAATCTCTTTATTTCTTAGCTCTATATCTTACTACATGGCCTATGTCTAATCATCTATCATGTCATATTATACTCAGAGGAATTGTCACATTCTATGATATTATTATATTAACCCGGACCATATAGTCATAAGATAAAGTAATTCACTCTAGAGGTGACTAGTATCTAGAGGATACTTAATAGTTTTATCCATCTCGAATGACCATGGTTAGTAATATATCACATAACATTTGTTCTCTAAGAACTCCACCCCATAGACTAACATCTATGAGAATATTTGACTTAATATTACTCACAAGTCCGACTTGATATTACACACAAGTCTATAGTCTTGATTTTACCCACAAGAATTTAGTCTTGATATTACCCACATGATCCAACTTGATATTACTCACAATATTACCTCCATAATTGAAGGTCCATCTCATAGGGTCCTGTCTATGAGAATACTTGACTTGATTTTACTCACAAGTCCAACTTGATATTACACAGAAGTCTACAGTCTTGATATTACTCACAAGAATTTACAGTATGTGCATCACCACCTCAATCATATGAGGATATAGATAAGACTTGATATGACTCACAAGTCCAAAGAATGACTCTTGAAGCAATACAATCAACATAAAACCCTCTAACTTAGGGGTGATAAAATAAGGATAAATATTTTCATTTCTAACTTTAAATTTTCATCTTTCCATTTACCCCCAACTGCATCCTAGATCTTATAGTTATACCAAGGCTTATCCTAGTCAATCTCATCGATATTTTCTTGTTGGATTATTCCCATCCATGCATCTATCTCTATCATATGCTCTTTATCATGCATATTTTTGGTTATTGGTTCAATAGTATTCAACTTGATGTAGTCCCGAGTGAAACATATCATCCTCCTTTTCATTTGGTTCTGCCAATGTATGAATATACTTCCTTGTCATTATGTCCTCAAGTTCTAAGTACCAACTAAGAGGCAGGAACCCGCAACCAAAGATCCAAATTTTCCACTTACACAATGAAGATCCAACCTTAATGCCCCTACTCTCTATATATTTCAAAATGAACTAGTGTAGAGAGGTAGGACTAAAAAACTCAAAACTCTGGCTAGAAAATTTCCCTTTCTAAAAGTCACAATGGATTTTTGAAATAGTAAAACTCATAAACCAAAGTAAGAACATAACATTGATACACATATTGGAAGGTTAGTTCTTCCCACCTATTATACTATAACCCATCCAAATGTATGATATTCCACTCCATGTCTATATCCTCCTTCTTTTTCATGGAATTAATGTTTTTTAAATGCTTAGGAGAGATGCCATTGCTGAAAATTATGTCATTATACCTCGTATCCATTCGCTATAAAACTCTATCCACCCACACCTATTGGTGAATATGTTCCCACATATTTCCTTCATACCTATTAATGGAGAACTAGCTACCAAATGGCTCCTCCCACCACGTAGTCATGAAAAGGACCCTTTTTTATATCACATAACTCATCCTTGGCACCCTGTCTAGGTCACCAAGGTCTTGATTAGGGATCTTAAGGAAATCTAGTTTGAGCTAGAGTGTTGAAGAATTTTCCAAGTTATATCTTGATCGCGTATTGTTCTTATTACCACTTCATTTTCTATCACACATTCAAAAAAATTGGTGGCTTTCCTTCTAACATGTGAGGTAACAAGGGTTGATATCCTAAGTGACTTGCTTAAGACATTTTCCCAAAGAGACATCATTCTCCCATTCTAAGATATTTTCCTTGTCCTAGTACCATTCAATATTCACCTTAGGGCCTCGATTAGAAGTAAGAAATCAACTTCCATTATTACTCTGTTGTAGCCTTGATTTATAGCTATTTGTAGCCATTTTTCCAATTCTTAGATTTTTGACAAGGAGTTGTTGTCAATGCATATAAATATTGTAAATATTCATAGGATTCTACTTATATGATCCCTAAATACTCCACCTGCACCAACCAAATCAAGACTTCCTTTGGAGAGACCCCAAAGTTCAATTTGATATAGACTTTTTAGGGATAGGACCATTAATTTGGGGAGTGTTAACACCATAAATTTGTCCACCTAGCTCACTACCTTGGTCATCATACCTTGACACTTATTTTCCTAAGTCTTAGCCTCCATCAATAAAAAATACTATCTTTTTTACCACATTTAAAGAAAAATACTCGTTTTCCCATAATAATAAAAAATAAAATATTCCCCCAAATACATAAAACAAAAAGAAAAATGGGAAAGAAATCCAAAAATAAAAAAAAGATGGAAAATACCAATACCATAAAAAATACCATGTGTCACATAATGCCTATGGTAAGGTTACCTATAATACCATGGAACAATACCTTGGGTAATAAAAAACAATGGACAAACATACATTGGTAAAAAATTGCTATAAATACAAGTGTGGAGACCCTCATTCAATATACTCAATTGAAGCACTGTTACTGTGCCGAATTTCCCTGGAATCCTCTAACACATAGAGTGTTTATTCATTTAACACTAGAATAACCAAATAAATCATTTAAACAAGAATACATTATGATTAATTGTTTCTCACATTCAAGTACATTGGCACTCTATTTATTTATATAAATAATGTTTTAACATATATTGACCATACTTACATACTTACATCTTTATATAAACATACTTGAATGTCATTAACTCCAATACACTAACCAGCAACTACTCAAGTGAATGAATGTAATCCTCTAAACCAACATATTCTACAAAATAGGGGATCATGTATCTTTCACAAAATAGGGATCATGTGCCCATTGTCATCAATCCAAAACAAAACATTTAACACACCATTAACTGGCCAATCCCTTAGCAACAGTCTTTCACAAAATAGAGGATCATGTATCATATACTTAGTATAGAGGATCATATATCATATACTTGGTTATTTGTCCCTATGTGCCAATTGTCATGAATCCAACAAAGTACATTAAACCTAATTTTAAAATTATTTCTAGCATAGTGACACCTCATACTTCCATCAAACCAAAGAGGCCAATAAAATTGATTAAAATAATAAAAAGTTGGAACTTATAATAAACATTAAAAAATGATTTATGTGATTATTGAAGACAAGATTCAAAGATGATTTCATTGATTTTCAAGATAAGATTTAAAAAATGATTTATGTGATTTTTGAAGACAAGATTCAAAGATGATTTTCATTGATTTCATTGATTTTCAAGATAAGAGATGATTTCAACTTTTTTTAGGTATAGATTACTCATGTATCTATGAAACTTAATGTGATTTTGAATAAATAATTTTTAAACCTATAAAAGAATCAACATAAACGACATATATTATTTTGTCCCTTATGAAGAAGTGTAACAATGGGATACCCTTTATATATATATAAGGATGTTTTTGGGGAGTTGAACACTGGTATACTCTTTATTCAAGGAGGGACTTTGACTGGATGTTGGTATCTTATTATTAAAGAATTATCCTGATGTATGTTTTCTTGAATAAAAAAAAAGGGTAGAAATACAATACCAACATCTATATATATTATATAGAAATATATGTAATAGTTTTTTTTTAATAAGATTATAGTTATGTAATCTTGGGTCATGTTGAAAATATATCAATTTTTGGAAATAAAAGATTTTATTTTGAGATAGTGTACTTTGAAATGATATGAAAAGACTAAAATATAAAAGTATAAAAAGATGTTATATTTGATGTATAAAAGTGTAATTTTTTTTAATATAAAAAAATAATATATATTTAACACATATAAATAGAAAGCAAGAAATCACATTTATAGAAAGTAGAGGGCAAGACTATTGTAGGCTCCAAAATAATTGTACTTTTCATGTTATTTTTCAAAAATAGTTGTACTTTCCCATGTTTGTTAAAACAACCACTCAAACAATCCTGGGGCATAGCCACCTATTGAAAGTTTGTTTAAAAACCACCCAAAAGAGGCTTGGGAAATAACTAACTTTAGAAATTATATGACTTATACTTGATGGAAAACTTGAATATGTTTAATTTTTAATTTTTCAACCATTAATAAAGGTATTGCAGGCATGGCTTGATGATAACAATTATGGAATTGAGGTTTTGATAATGTTTAGGATATTTATAGCAAGGTGTGTAAATTTAATAATTATTTTTAACTTAAAAGTTATGGTATTCATTATCTTAATTATAAATTTGTTTAAAAAACTATAAAAACTCGGTAAATAATTAATTATATCAATTATATTACTTATACTTGGTTTAAAAGTAAGATGTCTTATTTCTAATTTTTCAACTATAACAAAGAGAGTTGTGGACATGGTTTAATAAACAACAAGCATGAAATTGATGCTTTAATCATATTTAAGATATTCATATCAAGATGTGTGAATTTAACAATTATTTTTAACTCAGATCATGGTATTCATTATTTTGTTAGACATTAAATAAATTTCCAACCAAGTTTATGACATTTGAGTTACTATATATATATATATATATATACGAAAAAAGACTATATATATAGTGTGCATGTTCACACCGGGTAAGTAAGGGAATTATAACAAGTACATGTAAGATGAGAGAGGCAATTAGGCTAGGTTAATATGGTTGGTGGTGGGTAGCAAAGATAAAGATGTAGAAATGTAATGTCTGTAATTTATAAAAAATAATAATAATATTACAATAAAATAAATATGAAAATTTGATGATGATGGTGGTGGTGGTGGTTATTAACATCCACTATTAAGACCAATTTGGTTTACGACACCTTAAGGAAAAAAATGTTCGAATTGTTTTAGAATTTATGTTTGTTTTCGAAAATCTTGATGAAAAGCATTCCTAATTTAGTATAGTTTTGTGAACTAAAAGGTTATGAAAGTCATTATTGTAACAAATATTTTGAATTGAGATCTAATATTGGTTTACACATGGCAATGTAAGAGGAAGTGTTTTCCATCCTCAACTTTCTTAGTTTCACATAGATGACCAATTATATCTACCCACAATGTATTAAAAATTGTCCAATGCCCAACTTCACTATGGAGCTCATGATAATATGTTCTTACTTTAAAAATGTTGATTTTATTCTTTATACTAGTTAAAACAAAGAGATATTGTTGATCTTCAAAATTGGGGCTAATCACTTCCTTATAGTATCTTACTTTTATCTTATTCTTTAATTATTTATCTTACCACAATTTCCTACAAAGTGACATCTTCCTTCATACCCAATGATTTATCCAAGAGTTCACATATTTAAGTTAGTCTTATATGAGCCACAAATGATTTAGATTAGAATTTAAAGTAATCTTAGAAATCCTCTTGAGAAATAGACCTGATTCTACGAGGAAGATCAAATAAAATATATTATACTATTAATTTTTAAAGTATCTAAATAAATAAATTTTATATTTATTAATTAATTTTTATAAAAAAAATCATTTAAAAAATATATCATAATGTTTCTTCAAATTACTATCGTCATGAAGGGGATTTTTTTTTAATTCCCTAATTGTAGAGTTATGCAATCTCTATCGTTTCCCTTATGCAATCTCTAGAGTTATGCCTTATTCTTTTAATATTTATCCAAATTTTCTAATCGTTTCCCTAAATATAAATTTTCGATAGTTCTCATTTTCATTCTCCAAACTGTTTGTCCAAAGAGATGTTTTTTAAAGTATTAATATTGTTTTGCGTCAAACATTTCAAAAGCATGGTTAGACGAAGACAAAAAACCATTGTTAAATTAAAATTATCTCCACCACATCATATAGTTCAATAAGGTCATATATCATATGAATTAACTATTGCTCGCACAATAAATATTGAAATCAACTTATCTAATTGACGATTCTTGAAAAAGAGATTATTAGAATATTTACTTGTAATTTCTCTTGAAGGTACAAAACAACACCTTAAAAATGAAATGTGTTAGAATTGAATAATGTTTTATGATTTTGAGAACAAATATAAAAAATTTATGTTATCTTGTTTCTTTTCTTCCATCATTAAATGGTAATTAGATGTTTATTTTTCAATATATGTGAAAAAGTGCCCAATTCCATGTTATATGGTTTGTGGTAGGAACATAATAAGAATACTCTATATATCAGAGTTTCAATTCTAAATTAAATTATTATTAGTGTAAGGTATTTTTATTATAAATTATTATTATAAAGTATAGTTATTATATCTTTTAAAATGTTTTTAAATTTTAATTGTATTGTTTTTAGTGTGAGGTATTTTTATTATAAATTATTATTATTAAAAAGTATAGTTATTATATCTTTTAAAATGTTTTTAAATTTTAATTGTATTATTTTTTTTTCCTTTTATTTATATATCATATAAGAAGGTAGTAGAAGGTAGTAGGATTAGACATTATGATTATAGATATTAAATTAAGGAATAATATTGTATTTTTAATCTTGACCTAAATATATTTAAATCCTATTTTCATTATGAACAATTCATTTATTGACATTCATTAAAACACAAATGAGTGTTATTATTTATTACCTCGTATAGAAACATTATACCTAAACTCTCAAGAACAATTGTTCATAAATGTTTTTGATTTATGAATTAAATCAACAACCTATATAATTGATTTATTAAATAATAACATTTAATATATACCACTAAAATTCATAAAATGTTTCATATACAACATTTCAATTTTTTAATTATACTTTTACTTTCTTTACCTTACAAATAAAAATAATACTTACATGAAATGAATACAATATAATAATAGCATTTCAATTCTTAATTATACTTATGCTTCTTTTACCTTACAAATAAAAATAATACTTGCATGAAACAATTACATTATTATATTAGTACACTTTCATGGAACACATACAATATAAGATATAGTGAGCGAAAATTAATATCAAATATCTAAAAAAATAATTTAGGGAGGATCTCATCATTACATCACAATATCATGTTCTTCATTATAAAGTTAAATAGAATTAACAAATATGACTATTAGATAAGGTGTAAATTAATTTTATATGTATCTTTACTTTTTTTTTTATTCGATGTTGAATTTTTACTCTTACATTCAACATGGTATATTTATAAATGTCATTTTCAATAAATTTATTGATATCAATTAAAATAGTAAAATATTTGATTGTTTATATATTTTTATAATTTATTTATTTTTATTAACTTACTTTAACAACTTGTTATTATTTTAATTCTACTTTTTCAAATTTTATATATATATAAAACAATCCAGTAAGATATAACAATGACATTTATATATTATTATATATTTATATTCCTAAAATAATTTGCATTAATAAAATATAAACAAAACACATTATTTAAAAACTTGTAAGCTTGAAGTGAGTGTATAAACACCAAATATCATTGTTCAAAGAGTAGGTAGAAACCATAAACTTCATCATAAAACACCATATTACAAAGCAACAAAAATGTACATTAAGATATATTGTTATATCTATTTATAATTCCAAAATAAAACTTATATTATAAAATAGTTGTATTTAATTATATTAAATATATATATTTATAATTGTATAGCTGTATTTTATTATATTATTTTATTTATAGTATAATATCATTTTATATATGATATTTATTTTTATTTTTGAAAGAAAGATTATGTGTTTTTGTTTTCCTCATTTAAGATTTAATCCAAGTATTAATTTGAAATGATTTGCATTCACTCATATGTCTTGAAGTATACTCACATCACATGCTTTTTAATTCATGTGAGAAATGAATGTTATGGGAATTGGAAGTGTTATGGCTTAAGAAGGTGGGATAATATTATTTATCTCAACATTTTATTCTCTCATGGAATGATTTAGAGGAGGCAATGAACTCAAGAAACCAAGCTTTTAGAATTGTTTTTACTAAACAATGGATGATTAACTTGTGATGGTTTTTTTTAGCAGAAAGCTAGTGTTATGATAGCATCTAGACCTCTTGATTCCCTCTCTTTTGAATCAATTTAGGGTCAAGAATCAAAGAGGATCATAATCACACTTTTGTCCATGTCAAACAACAAAAACAAGGAAACCATTGAGGTGTTAGAAGTAAAGTCAAGGGGTTACCTATATTTACTTGTTCAATTTGAATAGTAAGGTGTATAATTAGGAAGAAGCCTAGAAATTCAAGCATGTAGATATTTTGGAGACCATGAAAAATAAGGGAAAGTGTATAGAAATGTTAGAGGTTCAATGTAGAATGTTGTACAAGTTGGTATTGAGCTTAACTAAGAGATGTTCTACAATTTCTCTTAAAAATTAGTCAATTGGGCTTGTTCCAGTAACCCAATAGAGGAGGAAACAATACAACAAGATCAGTGGCATGGAAATGGAGTAAGTGGATCAAGAACAATAAGGAGAAAACAAGAATCCAATTGTGATCATGCATTCCTTTAACTTCAAGCTATTCTCATATATTACAAAACAATTTTGTTATTAAGACAATATAGAAAGATATATAATAGTAGAAGTTCAAGATAAGTATATTTGAACTTTAAAACTACTGGTATACTAGGAATACATTTTATAATCAAAATTTTTATATCCAAACTTATAGTAGATATGTTACTTTTTGTTTGTATTACTATGCTATATGAGTATTATGAGCATGGTTGTAACATTATTTTAATGGGTATTATATATGTTTCAAACTTATATATATATATATATATA
>LPNX010736628.1:0-10920 GCA_001517045.1 Pseudotsuga menziesii
AAAGATATAAAGTGGTCCAAAGGGGCTAATGAGTCTGCAGCGGGATAAGGGAAGGCCATACAATGTGTGATTCACCTAGTGTGGTGAAATCCGCTATAACACCAGTCTAAGAATTGCTCAGATCACTGGGTTGACAGACACAGACACGACAAATGAAAGGCTAGCGCAGTTGCTTTCCTTAGAGGAAGACAGGTTCATCATCGGATTCCATCAGAAAGTGCATAAGGCACAAGAGAAAGCTTGGCATGACAGGCATGTAAAGAACAAGATTTTTCGAATAGGAGACCTAGTCCTCCTCTACGACAGTAAGTTTGTAAAGTTTCTAGGAAAATTCAAGACGCATTGGTTGGGGCCATACCAGATTCAGCAAGTTACAGAGGGAGGAGCCGTTCAGCTCAGCAAACTGAATGGGGAGCTTCTTCCCATTTTCATCAATGGCAGTAGGCTTAAGCTTTACAATGATAGCCACTCCATGTCCTAGCCTTAAATCAGACAGTTATGAAAGTGCAGATGTCTAGTGTAGTTGAAAGGAGGCATCGCACTGGGAATTAGTATACACCGGTAGGTATACTAAGTACAGGGAATCGAATTAAGACAGTTCATTTTGCACAAGTCATAAGCGGCTTGGGAAACAAAAAAAACGTTTGGAGTAAATTGTTTGCACGGGTGATGCGGTGAGGCAGCGCAGCAAGGTGATGTTTCCCTGTGCCACGTATCCAGTTTTGAAAAAGGACAGAGGGCCAGTCAATTCACCTTCTGACAGGAAGTTAATGAAGAAATGACTGGTATACCTTACCATAGATTTGGCAACAGCAGAATGATTTTTCCAGATTTAGTAAATCTTCAACGAGATCGGCACCTGCACACAGGTTTTGAGGGAAATTTGATCAGATTTCAGCATTTAATGAGGATTGAAACAATGGGTGTGGTCTCCTCCATGCAAGTAATATCACCGATGGGTTCAGCCTAGATGACCGTTGCCTCCGGGAGCATAGCCTTCAGCATAAAATCAGAGATCATTCATACAGGACAGTTACTTTTGCAAGATCCGAGAGCTATAGAGTAAGTTGTTAAGTTTTCCCTATGAAGATCTAATTTCGTTACAGAGTGCTGTGATTTCCCTGTTTTGCAGCCATTTCCAATCCAGAGTATTGCACTGAGTGGGTTCTGTCCAAGGAGGAACCCTTAGAAGACATTGTGAGACGATTCGAGCATGGTGGCCTTGCGTTCGCTATGGCAACACCACCCAAGGTTGTGAAACCAAGTTCATCACAGGTCAGACAACCACCAAGGATGAAGAGTCAAGTGAAGGATGTAGAAGATGTCATCAAACTCTTATCTATAGAGAAGCAGAAAGACGAGCCGATCACTGAAGATAAGAAAGCGGAGCAGAAGAATGATGAGAAGAAATCTCCAGCCAGGAAGAAAGTAAAAATGAGAAAAAGAGGGCAACGAGATAAGGGAGATGACCTATCTCATTAGCTAAGAGAAGAACAAGAGGTTCCAAAGGTAAAGAATAAAAATATGCGAAACCCAAGTAGCGTGAATATCTGGAGCGAGTTGCTGAGAAGAAAAGTGAAAGGGAAAACAAACCGAACAAGCAGAACTTCAAGATGTAGACAAAGGCTTGTTCTCGAAATGGAATTCCTGGTTTGTATACCTTTTGCATAAGAAGGCTCCAGACTGAATGAAATGTTTGAGAAGGCTGGAGGATACATATTTTCCTTGTGATAAAAGTTCTAACCCAAATAAAGAGGAAAGGATATCTGTGGAAGACTTCTCAAAACCTGAAGATCCTTAAAAGGTCTCACAAGCGATGAGAGCGAGAGCATGACAATAAAGGAAGGAAAGATGAGAGAGACCAACGAACTAAGTTACAGAAACTATGGAAAAAGAAGCTGCAACACTTCAGCAAAAATTTAAAAAGACGTCACAGGAAGCCGAGGAGAAGCTACAGCAGGAGAATCCTACTGGTAGTGGCTCGAGGACGAGCCACAAGTAAGTGTTAGGGGACTGTTGGAGTAGGGTCCCGCAGCTATAGGAGAAGCTACCATTTTGGTGGATAGATAGTTTTGCAGACATATAAGAGATAAGGTAAAGCTATGACGTTGTAGCATGTTTCTAGCTGCAGATCAGAGCCGGAGACTGTGACTATCGAGACAGAGAAGTCAACGAAGATGACAGTACCTCAGCGGCTGAGAGGAGAGAGCTCACCCACTGCATTCAAGGTAGCGACTGAGAAGAGAGAGCTCACCCACTGCATTGAAGGCAGCGGCAGAAGACAAGAGGGCTCAGCTACCCTCATCAAGGAAAAAGGGTAACAAGGCCAAGGTATTGAAGACGAAGGATAGAAAGGGAAGCGGCGCCTAGTACCCATGGTCAGCGCTGGGAAGCATGGAAGACTGCAGAGAGCAGTGGTGTGACGGAAAGTGGCTACTCCAAGTACATATACACCGACTGTCACTCGTTAGGGTTTTGGGTTATTGTTGGGATAGGCCCACAGTGTTGTAATGGCGAGACCTTCGGGCCGCCTATAAAGGGATGTATTTTGTATTGTAAAAGGTTAGCTAGTTGGATAACCTGTAGCCAGTTAGCCGTTGGGTCATTTAGTTATTTTGTATTGTAATAGAGTCGAGCTCTAGTTTTGTATTCAGTCTGTAGTATCTTACTGTAACCAGCAGCTGGCTCATAGAAATATATATGTAACAATCCGCAGGGATTGATAGAGAGATAGAGAGAGAGAATATTGTAAGAAGGAAATATAGAGGAAGAAAAGAGATCTAGGAGAGAAGGGCTCCCGGCAGTGAGTGCGGAGTTACCCAGAAGATCTCTAGCTGCACATCAGATTGCAGCAGAACTGTGTACTCTCTCAAGATATAATAAACACAGTTCTGTGGACGCAGCTTCTACCCTGGAAGTGAACCACGTAAAAACAGTGTGTTATGTGATTATTTCATGTGATTGCGCATTACTTAGTTGATATCTGTTATCTGTTACATCAATGTTGTTTATCAGTTAGTAAATGTCTGTATGTCTCATTCAGTTACAGCATTATTGAAGGTTAAAGGTAGATTTACATGCACCGAGCATCTGCATATGACTTTCTCAATGCTTGTTTCACACAGTAATAAGTCATTCTGTTAAGTGTTTCCAATATACTTATTCGGCCAGTTGAGTATAGTTGAGGAAGAGTGTGTTGAACTGTGGAAGTTCAAGTCAGAGTGTTACTATCTTGTTGAAAGTTAGCCAAGTCATTCCATCTAGTACGATAGCCTTTGGACCGTGAGGGTCGTAGTGGGCCATACTATAGTAGATATCGCATGGACAGTAGGCGATATCGCACCGACAGAGGAGCTGCGGTGTAATATAGTGTAAATCGCGGGTTAAGCGGAAGACAGAGTTGCGCATCGCCAGAGTCGTTGTGATGTGATAGGATTTCTTCCCCTGTCAGAACCCGCAAGTAAGAGAGACTGTGCATCGCAGAGAGAGACCTCGCTAGCTAAGAAGAGCTGAGAGACCCTAGGATGCTACAGAACCTGGTCAAAGACACTTGAGTCTTTTGTCCAACCCATTATAATCACTTCGGGTGAGACTTCAGGCCGCTCTGCGGTCTGTCGCTAAAAGGGCCAGTGATCTAGGGGTGTTGTTGGTACATTATAGTAAACCAGGGTCTGGCGAGAGAGCCAACATGGAGAAAACCCCACAACTTCCTCGGAGATAGAATCAGCACAAGATGTAAAACCCCAAAAGAGTAAGATGCAATCCCGACAGCAGTAGTCTTCTTCTTATCTAGTCCCAGTGTCTTTCCTTCCTCAACTATGCGCTACACATGAGTGAGTGAGTGATGTGTGTCATAAATAGAGAGGCTCACTCTCTATTTATATTCTTTCATTCACTTGAAGTGCACTCCAACATGTCTTCCTCACTTAACAATTACTTACTAGAGCCGACATCTCTAGGAGTGTCTAATAACCCTAGTGCCCCAGAACTATGGGGACTTTAACCCTTACACAATCAGAGGGTTACTCACTATGAATTGACATGACTTGTTTACATTATTGATCCTCCCGATCAAAACATCGGGGGATGACAACATGACTCAAATCCATAATAGATACATCCCAGAATAAACATCGGGTTACAATACATAAGATATATAGATGAATACATTCTGAAGTTACAAATACATCAAAATAGAAAAGATAAATAACACAGATTATACCTCATAAGCATTTGACAATCACCATCCACACATGAAGAGCATTACACCATATATCTTGCCTCCAAAGCTTCTTTATTCCAGAATAATAAACAATAACAATAGTACAATAAAAACAACACCTCAATTCTAGTTCTAACTAGCTTAGAAGAGGTGAGATGAGCTTTATTTATACAAGAAATAGGAGATCCATCCCAGGGGGGCCAAATCCCAAGGAGAAAGACCACTGTAGCTGAAGGAGAGTCCATCAATGCATGATATGAAGCTTAATTAAGCTTCTACTGAGCCTACTTATCAATTGGGGGCTGATTGAGCTGACACATCAACCATAGGGATTCCAGAAGAGCCCACACATGTGGAGCAGATTGAGGGCATAATTCCCCATAAAGGAGGCTAAAGTTCAATGCTGGATCTATCTAGATCACCTCCTTCAGTCAAGGATTTGTCAGATCCAATCAATCTGGTGCAGATATGACTAATTTCAATCAAATCGGTTGAGAATCCACTGATCTAGAATTTTGGATTTTCTCCATTATTCATCAATTTATTAATTAAAATAATCAATAATTGATTTTTTGGGGCTTTCTGACCTGAGTGATGGAAAATCACTCAAAACTAGGAAATAGTGGGTGTATAGGTTTACTGGGTGCTCTTAGCTTGAAAATGAGCACCTACATGACTGAATCTAACTTCTGATCCCATTTTTATTACAAAACCAATTTTCCCAATTAAACTATTAAAAAATAGCCTAAGTTTTGGAAATATTAAATTTTAATAGAAAACACTGAAAAAATTTTAAAAACCTAGGGAGACTTAGACATGTTCATATGACTCAACCGTAATGCCTAGCATTTTATACATCAACACATAGACTCTAATAACATCAATAGGCCTAAATGCCAAGCCGACCACCCCAACTTTGGAGGTATTGAGTGAAAAAACTCAAAAATTATTAGTCATTTATTCAACAACCAATAATAACCAAGGGAAAAAACACACTGGGCTGATCGGATTAACAAATAAAGTCTAAGAGATCGAGTCTTTTACAGACACTATCATGCTAGAACATTTATTACAACTCCCCCAAGGGGGTATGAACATGTGATATAGTACAACAAAGTTTCCCTGAAACAAGACTGAAGGTCTTCTAAAGTTCGGATAAGTTATCCTTGTCCATTTCACCAAGCTCACTTGATAAAAAACCACTAAGTATAACTTAGGTGGTAACATTCTGGCTCCAACTATGGGACATGTGCTCGATCTAGTCTCTAAGGCAAGGAGAGGATACGAGAACACCAGAATCTGTGGTTTATATACCCTATAAAAACATCTCAACTTGACAATAAAACCTTAGTAGCACAAGCTTTATATAAAAACCAAATGAACCATTAAATTGATTTATTTAAACAAAATAAATGTAATTAACTAATAAAAAAAAAGTTTTATTATAGCTAAGTACAAAACATAAATGTAGAAAGTAAATGCTCTCTTTTAGGAGCTTATTTTCCTACTCTAAGCATGATATAAAAAATGTTAAGTGTAATAAAAAATCCAATGTAACCATCTAAGCATTTTATTAACATAAATTTTTTTTCCTTGTCTTTGGTTACCAACCAAAGTAAGGATACCTTATTCAGAAAATGCAAACTTGTGTGATGATTCAGAATGGGTGGGATGGATGGGAGATCATAGGCATGAATAATGTCATAACAATTGTTCCCCAAATTGTATGTTCTCATGCAGGATGCTTCTATCCATGACTGGATAGGACTGATATACCAATCAGAATGATGGGGCAGACTGACTACATCATTAAGCTAAGCACCAAGGCTTATCAAATGATAACTCGTTGCACAAGCCCTGTTAACCCAAAAAATCCCTTACTAAGCTCTCTATTACCTACCACCACCTAAGGACACCACTTCATGACCCTCCATTAGACCCCCACACCCTCAACATAGCCTAAGGATGAAGAAAAGGGCTTAAAAACCCCAAAAAGGAGCCCAAAATACTCTCCTAAAAGCTAAAGCCCCCCAAAAGGGGCTAAAACCATAAAAGGAGCTAAAATTAGGGTGGAAGGGGCTAAAATCCCAAAAAAGGGGCTAAATCCCAGACCAAGGGCTTAAAACCCTAAAACCCCAAAAAAGCTATGAAAGGAAGGTGGGGGGTCACTCTCAAAACACTTCTCCCTTGCATACTGTTATGCTTCCTGTGGATATCTTGAGACACATTTTTTTCTCAAGCCACCCACATTCCCTCTCCTCCATTTCCATTGAGCCATCGCTCCCCTCATTCAAGAGAGGTACTTCCTTAAGCTAGGACATGGTGGCCCATTTCCACCAGAGAAGTTATAGCTTGTCATTCTTGCTTTGTTTCTTTGCTTCTTAGTTTTCTTTTCTTTCTAACCCATGTTTCATTTGCAAGTTTATGGTTAACATTGTTTTGCAGGTATTTAGGTTTATTATTGCTTACAATTTGTTTGCAGGTCTTTGGAAGCGGAACCCTAACTTGTGTTTGCAGAGGGGTTCACCATTGTTTCCATCATTTCTCCATTTTCTTCTTTCTGTTCTTAGTTTGGTTTCTGTCCCTTTACATTCCTTTTTTATTTTCAGCATTTATCCACGTAGGAACCTACCCTTCTATCCTATAGGCCGAAGGGATCCATTCTTTCCCCTGTAGCAAGGAGAAATCCCTGCTACAAAACTGGCGACCATACCAGGTTGATCCCATAGGATCCATGGGCCAAATTTTTAGAAATTTCATGTTTTTCAACTTTTCCCTAGTTTTTCAAATTTCATGTTAAATCCAATTTAAATCCAGTTTATTTTTAGTTATCAGTACTGTCGAAGCCTTTGCTAGGCAAAATCAAGTCAGTTTGGCCACAATACAAGTTACAGTCGGCTGGATCTGACTCTGGATCTCAAAAAACCCCAAATCCGGGGTAGGTCGCTCTTATCGGGCCTAAAAGTGAGGTGAGGGCACACTTAGTGGCCAAACAGGTGTGCCCAGGGTGCAATTAATCCCCTAATAAGTGTGACTTCACTCAGAATCATAGTCCGCAACTGTTTCTGCATTCTATGTGACCCCCTCGCTTGTTTCTGAAAAAATCTTGCGTCCCCCTCGCCAGATCTGATTAGAAATGTGTGGCTTGTCAAAAAGAAATTCAATTTTAGTTTAATAGAGGTTAAATTTTAGTTTCATAGGGACTGTCAGTGCGGCTCAGCCGCCTCTATCCAGCACTACAAGTCAATTTCAGTTTTTGTTTCAATTTCATGCAATTTATTTTACAAACAATGTGTTAATTCCAAGTAAATCTTAATGGCTTAATCAAATGAATGTAGCTCAACTAAAATTAACCTAAAACTAAATGTCTTGCTTACCCTTCCTCCTCTACCCAGTCATCACCCTCTGGGGTATTCTAGGATATGATGAAGGGAAAGCTCGTATAGATCTAGGAACTCCACTAATATTGTTCCAAACCATTAAAACCGGATGACCTGGAAGGTAGAGGGGGTAGAGAAGGAGGGCTTCTCATGGTGCTAAGTGTCCTCCTTATTGACCAACCTTGCATCTGGTAGGTGACCTGAGGATCTACGAATGGGCTTAGTCCCATTGTGTTAAGAGCCCAGTACCTTCTCCTGGTTGAAGAGGAATATTAGTATGAGGTAGACATCTAGTTAGGCCATCAACATTCAGGGTTAAAAATTGTATTTGTTCATAATTTTTGATTATTCAATGCATGCATACACAATAACATGAAATCTACCATGACGAATTCATAAACCATTTGCAACAACCAAATACCAAAAAAAAAAAAAACAAATACACCATACCAACTAATTAACCAACTCAGTTCATGATGCTGAGTGAGCCTTAAAATTTACCAATTTACACTAAGTACTAACAAATTTGCAGTCTTTGAGGACATAAATCACTGACTACTTCAATTGTGGGAAGTACTTGGGCTCTACCCGGAAACTCATTGTGAGGAGTACCACGGGAACCCCAAAGTAGCTAGCCGCTGAGAGGAATTTCCAAGCGAAATGGGGAACAACCCCTTCTGATTGAGTAGAAACTCCTGTGAGAAACAAGCCAAGCGTTGTCTTCTGGCAGACTTGGTGGCCAAGTGACCACCTACAGCCAATAGGGAGCCACTAAAATTGGGGTCCAAATATCATTCCCACCAGTTTCTTACATAAAAGCAAACACAATTGATCCTCCACGCTCTTCCTCACGCCTAAGAGGCGAACCACCAAAATTTGGAACACTCAATCGACACCTTCGAAACTGTTAGGTATAACTCTCGATTCAATATTATTCCCTTACTAATGCATATATTTATACAATTCATAGGACGGTTGAGTTTCACCTTCCGCTCATCCTTTTCGGCTTCCTACATCAGTTTTATTTATTTATTTACAAAATATATAATCCCTACGGATTATATTCTAACAATCCCCCTCTTAATCCGAAGGGGTGTTCGTAAGTCCGAGCATGGTTCTGAATCTTTCAAACTTTTCTCATCCAAGCGCTTTGGTGAAGATGTCTGCAACTTGATCATTTGTGGAACAATGTCAAAGATGGGCTGTCTTAGCCTCTACATGATGTCGAATCAAATGATACTTTGTGTTGATGTGTTTGGTTCGATCATGGAATCTAGGATTCTTAGCCAGCTTGATTGCAGAAGTATTGTCGACAAACAATGGAGTGGATTTCTCTTGTTTTTCTTGCAAATCTTCAAGTATCTTCTTGAGCCATACTATTTCTTTCGTTGCTTCAGCTGTAGCCACATATTCTGCTTCTGTTGTTGAATCTACTGGAACTGACTATTTGCGTGATCTCCATGAGACAGCTGCTGATCCAAGACTCATAGTGTATCCAGAAGTTGATACTCCTGTCTCCTTATCGCCATCAAAATCTGATTCTGAGTACCCAATAAGTTTGAAGTCATCCACTTTAGAGTACTTGAGTCGAACGTCTTGAGTCCCCTTCAAGTATCTTAGAACTCTTTTTGCAACTGACCAGTGTCCTTCACAAGGTTTATGCATGAACCTTGAAAGTATGCTAACAACATAAGAAATATCTGGTCTAGTTGTTGTAAGGTAGATAAGACTTCCTACAATTTGTCGATACTTGGTCGCATCCTCAAATTCTTTTCCTTCGCTTGATGTGAGCTTCATTTTCTGTTCCATTGGAGTAGATATAGGGTTGCATTCTGTCATGCAAAATTTGTTTAGTAGTTCTCCAACATATTTTTTCTGAGATAGGAATATGTACTTAGGATGTTGAGTGACTTCAATTCCTAAGTAATAGTGGAGATGTCCCATATCTGTCATTTCAAAGATCTTTTTCAAATCTTTCTTTATGGATGATATATAGCTCTCATTGTTCCCTGTCATCCAAATATCATCTACATACACCACAAGATACACAACAGATCTTCCAACTTTCTTTATAAACAGTGTTGCATCATCAAGATCAAAATGTTCAAAATTTAACTTCAAAAGATGCTCGGTTAACTTTTCATACCATGCGCGAGGTGCTTGTTTTAGGCCATACAAGGATTTGACAAGCTTGCATACCTTTTGTTCTTTTCCTTTCACAACAAATCCTTCTGGATGAGACATGAAGACATTCTCTTTCAAGTCTCCATTCAAGAAAGTAGTCTTCACATCCATTTGATGAACTTTCCACCCTTTCTGAGCAGCTAAAGAGAGTAAGGTACGCATGGTAGCCCATTTTGCTGTAGGAGAAAATGTTTCTTCATAGTCAATTCCTTCTTTCTGTGCATAGCCTTTTGGTACAAGCCTCACTTTGTGCTTTTCAAGTGAGCCATATGATCTGTATTTGTTCTTGTACACCCACGTGTAGCCAATTGGTTTGGTTCCAACTGGAGGGTCAACCAGCTTCCAAGTTCCATTCTTCATGAGTGCATCATACTCATTCTGCATAGCTTCTTTCCACTCAACCCGAGTAGAAGCTTCTTCAAAGGAAGTTGGTTCAAAGTTAGCAGATAAATTAAATTCACAATCAAATGATACATCCATGTCATCACCTGAATTATCTGCTCCTCCTCCATGTCTTTTTGAACTTCTTGTTCCTATCTTTCCAACTTCATCCGGATGGACACTTTCAAGTGTCTTTGTGGCCCATTTAGGAATATTCCGTGATGGCCCTGGTTGATCAGCTGATGGTGCTTCATCATTGATTGAGAGTCTTTCAATTCTCTCAATCACATCATCCAGTTGAACCTCTTGTTCAAGTGAAGTAGAAGGAACTTCTTCGTGCGGGGGAGTTGGTGCTTCATATGGAAATTCCAAAGGTTGATCCATAATAGGAATCCCCCCTTCAAGGTTTGGAATTTCATATTCATTTTCAGAATATGTCTTTGGATGAGGATAACTTTCCAAATGATCAATCTGTCTCTCAATGGACTGGTCATTTTTATTAGTCTCAAGAAAAATGACATCTCTGGAAATAACAAATTTCTTGTTTACCTCATCATACAGACGGTATGCCTTGGATTATTCTTCGTACCCCAGGAAAATGCATCTTCTGCTTCGAGCACCAATCTTGTTTCTTTGCTCCTTTGGAATCAAGGAATAATAGGTGGAACCAAAAAATCTGAGATGCCTGACTGAAGGGAGATGGCCAAACCACATTTCATGTGGAGTCTTGTTATCAAGAGCATTTGAGGGACT
>LPNX010736638.1:0-23942 GCA_001517045.1 Pseudotsuga menziesii
AATAAATATCTATTAAAATACAAATATCTTTGTAAAGAAGTTATAAACTCATTTATTTACTTTATTATCATGTCATATATTTTTATGTTTAGATGATTTAATCTTTAATAAAGTTGTGCATCTAAAGAAACTATGCTTCCTATAAAAACTTGAGACCCATACCATACATCTAAGGAAACTATGCTTTCTATAAAACTTAGACACAATACAATACTTAAAAATGTTGGGTGACCTTTACGAGTATATATAGAACAAAATTATGTTCAAAATATTTCTATAACCATAAAATTGTTAGAATTATCTCTAAGTTTGAAAAGTGTATGTGTTTTACGATACAATACTTAAAAATGTTGGTTGACTTTACTAGTATACATAAAAAAAAATTATGTTCAAAAGATTTCTATAACCATAAAATTATAATTGTCAGAATTATCGTTAAGTATGAAAAGTGTACGTGTTTTTCAAAATGTAGTATTTTATCAATGGATAAATTAAGTCAAATTTGGTTGAAATTTTAGTATCTGTCATAAAGATTTGAATATTGACAAAGCAGCAATGACCAATTATGATCATTATTGTTTTCCAAACAAGCACATTGATCCAAACAAAAATGAAAGCAAACAAAAAACCTGATATTTTTTCATTCAAAGAAAATTAAAACCAAAGGATTTTATAACATGTAGTACAATTAGCATATAAGCTAGTTGGAGTTGATTCCGTTATAGAGCAATAAAGATACAAATACTATTCAAAAATGTTTTTTGCACAACTCTTGACAGAAAGCTTCAACCGAGCTGTACCGTTTGTCTCTATGAATCAACGTAATTTAAGGATCATTATATGACATAGACTTAGCACAAAATGGACAAGAGAGCAAGCTAGTTTGGCATTGTATCGATTGTGAACGAGATAGGGATAGTCAATACTGGAGAAAGGTTACTCAAAAAAGGAATTGATGAAACAATTTTGCAATGACATACAAAATGATGAACATGTCTAAATGAATACAAATACAGAAATTGTTTCAATAGGATTTGTACAACACTTGAGAAAAGGCTGTATCCCAACTGTACCATTTGCCTTGGAAACTTGTTTTAACAAATGGTTTGCCCAGCACTCGAGAAAAAGCTTCATCCCAGCTGTACATTTACCTTGGAAATGTTCCAATAAAGGGCTTGCATAGCCCTAGAGATGGTGAGAAAGCTTTGTTTCAGCTGTTCACTGTTCGTGAAGGGAGAAGGGCTTCCAAAAAAATGGATGAGCTGCGAGTATTTTCCAGTTACATACAAAATGGTGGAGATCTCTAAATGAATACAAAGAAGTCAATTAGAGAAATACCTACCATTATTAACAAAGAGCACTGATCTCCATCGGGGAAAAGGTTGTTCGAACAAGGCAGGTCCTACAGCATAGCTCATTCTCCCTTATTCCTCTATCACTCTTAAATTGAGGGCATTAAACTCCAAGCAAAGGTCATTCCAGAGTAAGTAGAACACAGTCGATTCCGGCGTCGAGCAGAGCATAGCGTTGTAGAAGTAGTTCCAAATCCATCTCTTATCCAGTCCAACTTCTTCCTCTGTCACATACAAACAGAATAAAATGTCTGAATATTTCAGATTCATAAGCCCATGTCGCGCGCGCGTCTCTATTGAACAGATAGAGTAAGCGCGCCAAAGCTTTATCAGTTCCAATGGACAGGATTGGCGCGTCGAGTGAAGAAAAAGAGATATAAACTTTGTAAGAAAGACCAGAATTGAGGTTTTCATGAAAAGACCAGAATTGAGGTTTCTAATTTCAAAAATGCATACATAAATATAAATGTGGGAGTGTTGTATTTGAAGTTGTTTATGCATGTGACAGTTTTTTGTTTTGTTTTGTTATGGAGTGTTGTATTTGAAGTTGTTTATGCATGTGACAGTTTTTTGTTTTGTTTTGTTATGGAGTGTTGTATTTGAAGTTTTTTAATGTAGGTGATAGTTTTTTGTTTTGTTTTGTTTTGTTTTGTTATGGTTAGTTATTATTATTTTTTTATAAATACTATGATATTGCTTGATTTGTTTTAGAAAATGAAAATGAATAGGTAATCTTATGATGTTTTTAAACCAGGGTTACAATAAACTATATTATTGGTTTATATGTTATTTGTAAGTTTTATATGTTAATAATTTCTTTTACTATTAATTATTGAATTCACAAAAGCTTGACATTAAAACCTTATGTACGGGTGCAACACTTTGGGGGGGAAATTAATGAAATCCTTGATTTCTAAATATAAGATCGTAGAGCTTGATCTTGTCTAGTGCACCATATAGTTTTTTTGGGAAATGATGATGGAAATCAAAAGTTATATAACAAACAATCGATGTATGTATTTTCGAAAACTCACATGTGTCATTTAGAAAAATAATTATAAATAAATAAAACATAGTTTTAAAGGAAAAAAATACATATTCAGAATTGTCATTTCGTACTCTACAATATCCTATATTTTCATAAAAAAATATTGTGTATGTCATATCAAAACACACCATCTAAACTCAACATATTGATAGAGTTCTAAAAGACAAGCAATAGCCCTCGTTGATTTTTCCTAGCCAATAGATTCGGTATTCCGAAGTTGCTTCCAAACCTAATTCCAAACCTTAATCCCACCAATTATTTAAATTTTAAAATAATGCATATGCGATATAACGCATATGTGATATAGCTTATCCATATCGCATATGCGTTATATCACATATGCGATATAACGCCTATGCGATATGAATAAGCTATAACGTATATGCGATGTAACGCATATGTGATATAGCTTATTCATATCGCATATGCTATAATGCATATGTGTAAATTATGTTGTGATGACATGAGTACCACTTGAAATTGTAGGGAGTAATTAGACTGTTCCTTTTTTGTAGTCATAACTTTCACCTACAGACTGTGTTTGATAAAAACAAACCATTGTTGGAAAGATATTGGTATGTATAATTCACTAAGGGAACTAAAGACATATGTACTCCACATCTAAGCCTTAACATTTCACTACTTTGATCCTCCAAGGAAGGATTTACCATTAGGGTATGTTAATACAATTGTTAGGTTCTAACCAAAACTAACCCTTGTATGTCTCATGTTAAATATTATCAATTCTATAGAATCAATTTAAGGTCGTATGGTAACTATGTAAAATCATTTTGGATAGTCTTCATAATGCAATTAATTTAAATGCCTGTGCAACTTTTATAAATTGATTTTCCTTCCTACTTTTGTGTCCCTTTAGTTGCCTAGTTGAATAACAATTTTATGTATTATTTATCATGTGTAACATCAATTAGATCAAAAACATATTTTGATATTCTCAATTTCTTGAAAAGGTTTATTGTGCTCAAAACTCGACTAAAATTAAAATCACACTCAACTAAGGTGTTTGATAGAATTATGTTCAGAGCTAATTTATGTGGCATGGCTTCTAGATTCACAATGTCACTAGATACTTGGAAGTTGTATGGGTGGTGGGTTTGCACTATATCTTACTTCATGGAAGTTCTCTAATGTTGCTATCATAATTGAACTAGGTAAAATCTAATGGTGCTATAGGTAAATTTTAACTAATTTGTTTTTTTCCTAACACATCATTGTTCATCACCCTCATCCTCATCATCATCACCACCCTAATCCTCATCATCATCATAATCACCCTCATCTTCATCCTCATCATCATCATCATAGTCATCCTCCTCCTCCTCCACATCATCATCACCATTGTTCATCATCATCGTCATCACCATCACCCTCATCAACTTCATCATCATCATCATCACCCTCATCCTCATTAGCTTCATCATCACCCTCATCCTCATCATCATCATCATCATGACCCTTATCCTCATTAGCATCATCATGGTCATCATCATCTTCATCATCATCCTCATCATCATCATCATCAACACCGTCATCCTCATCAGCATCATCATGGTCATCATCGTCGTCATCATCATCATCATCATCAACCTCATCCTCATCCTCATCATCATCCTCATCATCCTCATCCTCATCATCATCATCATCATCACCCTCATCCTCATCATTGTCATCATCGTCGTCGTCATCATCATCATCACCGTCATCATCATCATCACCCTCATCCTCATCAGCTTCATCATGGTCATCATCATCATCATCAATAGCATCATTACTCTCATCATCCTCATCCTCATCCTCATCATCATCATTGTCAACTTCATCATCATCATCACCCTCATACTCATCATCATCATCATCACCCTCATCCTAATCATCATCATCATGGTCATCATCATCATCATCATCATCATCATCACCCTCATCCTCATTACCATCATCATCATCCACATTTTCATCATCATCATCATGGTCATCACCCTCATCCTCATCAGCCTCATCATGGCCATCATCATCATCATCACCATCATCATCCTCATCCTCATCCTCATCATCATCATCGTCAACCGCATCATCATCATCATCACCCTCATCCTCATCATCATCATCATCATTACCCTCATCTTCCTCCTCCTCCTCATCATCCTCATCCATCATCATCCTCATCCTCATCCTCATCATCATCATCATCATCATCACCCTCATCCTCATCAGCTTCATCATGGTCATCATCGTCATAGTCATCATCCTCCTCATCATCACCCTCATCCTCATCATCATCATCATGGTCATCATCATCATCATCATCATCACCCTCATCATCATCATCATCGTTCATCACCCTCATCCTCACCATCATCATCATCTTAATCGACACCCTCATCCTCATCATCATCATCATATTCATCAACCTCCTCATCATCACCATCATCCTCATCATCCTCACCATCATCAACCTCGATCCTCCTCATCATCGTTTATCACCGTCGCCCTCGTCCTCCTCATCATCATCATGGTCATCATCATCATCACCCTCATTCTCATCATCATCATCATAGTCATCATCTTCCTCATCGTCACCCTCATCCTCCTCCTCCTCCTCCTCCTCCTCATCATCCTCGTCTTCATCGACACCCTCATCCTCAACATCATCAGCATCCTCATCATCATCATCATCATCATCATCATAATCCTTTTCCTCATCATCATCACCACCATCCTCATCATCATCATCATCATCATCACCATCCTTGTCATCATCATCATCATCATCATCATCATCACCCTCATCCTCAACATCATCATCACCCTCATCCTCCTCCTTTTCCTCTTCATCCTCATCCTCATCCTCATTGTCTTCATTGACACCCTCATCCTCAACATCATCAACATCCTCATCGTCATCATCATCATCATAATCCTCATCCTCCTCCTCATCATCATCATCACCCTCATCTTCATCATCATCATCATGGTCATCATCATCATCATTATCATCACCCTCATCCTCATCATCATAGTCATCATCCTCCTCATCATCACCATCATTGTTCACCATCATCTTCATCATCACCATCATCCTCATCATCATCACCATCCTCGTCATCATCATAATCATCATCATCATCATCATCATCATCGTCATCATCATCACCCTCATCCCCATCATCATCATCATAATCATCATCCTCATCCTCATCATCATTGTTCATCGGCCTCATCCTCACCATCATCAACACCCTCATCCTTATCATCATCGACACCCTCACCCTCATCCTCAACATCATCATCCTCGTCATCATCATCATCATCATCATCATCCCTCATCCTCATCATCACCATCACCCTCATCCTCATCATCATCATCATCATGGCCATCATCATCATCGTCATCATCATCCTTATCCTCATCCTTATCATCCTCCTCATCCTTATCATCATCCTCATCGTCATCACTATCCTCATCCTCATCATCATTGTTCATCATCCTCATCCTCACCATCATCAACACCCTCACCCTCATCATCATCGACACCCTCACCCTCATCCTCATTGACACCCTCATCCGCATCGACACCCTCACCCTCATACTCATCATCATCATGCTCATGGACACCCTCATCCTCATCATATCTAGATAAATGTAAATTGCACATTTTCATTGAGCACTAAATCGCATATGCGATAGATCTCATATGCGCTAAATCACATATGCGATATATCGACAATGCGTTATGGAAAACATGTGAAAACCTGCCCGTTCATTAAAAAGATGGAATTCAATATCACATATGCGATATATTGAAGGTGCATTATATCGCATATGCGATATGTGTTTTATAGAAAATGTAGGGTGGCGTCCTGTTGGCCACCTTTAACGTATCAAAAGACATAATTCGTCTGAACCCGCACACAGAGAAATGTTCGACATGCAATTTTTTATCATTACTTACATAATTCCATAGTTTTGTATAGGTTTGGGTGGATTTCAATGGGGAATGTATGTAATAGAGGACGAAAGTCAGCAAGGAAGGTGCTTACACCAAAAGAAGCAGAAAATAGAAAACAAAAAAAGGGAAGATTCAAGAAATTGTCGGCATTCATTACATTAGCAAATAGTTCCCAATCCCCCTGAAGAGATACTTGATGTAGAGGCTAAGGAAGATAATGCAACATTAAAAGAAGCTGGTTATATGGAAGTTAATATTATTCATCCATTATTAGATGGAAAATCTTGTGAAGAGTTCAATAATTATGTTACTCCCGATGTAAATGTGACTTAGCAACAACCATGTTCGGTGGTTCAATCTCCTAATCGAAGTTGTGAGCCGGTAGTGGATGTAAATGTCACTCCAGCATTTCAAATGGCAAGAAATTTTGCATCAAAATGAAAGAGAACTCCTAAATGAATACAAGTGGATGAGAGCAAATTGACTTCCATGGAAGGTAAGGTGGCTAAACGCACTATCCTTCGTCATTCTTCTCAAATAATGCAACAATATTTTGATAAAAAATCCGAAGCCAGTAAATGCCAACAGTTTTTAGCTTTGCTTAAATCTAGAAATATGGCAATTGTTAGAAGAAATTTAAGCATAACAACAATGAAGAATATGGAATCAAGTAATCACATTGTTAAATCTTTTGCTGTCGCATTCACATCGATTGGTAAAAAAACTCATTCAAAAGACTATAATGTGGCTCGTCGTGTATTGGCTGAATCAATTGTATGTATATGCACAAGACAATGTCCTTTACTTAAATGCACATCACAAATTGTTCATTTACATCCAAAGACACTTAAAAAATATTTAGTAAGAAGAGACAACCTTGATGTAGAGGGACAAATGGAAACATTATGGGCGTTTAGTGGTAGGTTGCCCCGCAAAGACATGAAGTTAGTCGAAGTAGTGAAGGGCCTAGTGCAAACGCTTTCGCATGATAACACTAGGCCTTCTTCTAACATGAAGAATGTGTTAAAACATTGTAGGGTTTCTTGAAACATTGAACCTCATGTTAAGCATTATCTTGACATGACACAAACTCAACTATTCGAAATGTTTAAAGTTTCCCACGTAGAGCTAAGGCTCGGGCAAAGTTCTTTTGAAAAATGCAAGCCTTGGTATGTTAGAATGAATACCATCCAGAACACTTGTTGTTGTATATACCACATAGAGTTTGAACTATATTACCATATATTTGCACATATACATCGTTTTTTACATCCTAACCATGTGCAGGAATGCTCAAGTACAGTACCGCCAATGTCATCCAGATATTTCATCCATAGCATCATGTGTCCAAGGCAAGCTAGGAAGACACATTACTTAAAACAATGTGTAGACGGTTCTTGCAACAATTATGGTGGGCTATCATTATGGTATGATTGCATCCATGAAAGTGAAGATCAAGCATTCGGGAATGCAATTGTCGAGAAGTAGAACTATCAGTATGAGACATATCAACTAAATGATGGGAAAGAAAGAAGGAAGATTAAATTGGTGACTTCAGAGGTGAATTGTTGAATATTGACAAATTAATATTCATGTAAACATTTTTTTATGTGGTTTATTGACATATTAATATTCATGTACCAGGTGCGAGTATGTGATTTTATTCCAGAGTTTCATGGAAATATCCAGTAGTACATTCAACATCTCGATATGGCACGGTGGCAAGATGAGCAATTCAGAATATGTTGGGACACCTTCCCTCTCGGAATAATACTATCAGTGGTTGACTTTGCGGAAAATTACACCCTATAACCACAAAATTAAATTCAATGTCAATACTATCACTTAGAGCAGGTGACCATAATGGTGCATATCACGTATCGACATGGGCAAGATAGCAATGAAGAGAAACGTGTGATACTAAAAGAAAGTCACTTCTACATAAGTGACGACCGAACAAATGACATCCATTACGTGCAACATTGCTTTAAATTATTCTATGATCACGTGATATCTATGGATATACCATTTTATTGTCATTTCATTTGGTCAAATGGTTGTACTAGACAGTTCAAGAATGCACGTGTATTTGAATGGTTGTGTTTGTTGCACATAAAATACAAGGTGCCACATGTATGGAACTACTTTGAAACTGGTCATGGAAAAGGAGAGCACGATGGTGCTGGTGCATGCATTAAAACTACCCTTCGAAGGGAAGAGATGAAGTTTACAGGTTCTTTCCTTTGAGACGCTACATCTATAGTCCAATGGTGTGTATCTGTCATGGGAGAACAAGGAACAAGGAAACACTTAGTGTGAATAATATTCTGGGAGGTTACAAATGTGGACTGATCACAAACACCTTGGGTGAACACAGTGCATGGAACTCGATAGTTTCATTCAATTAGAAGCTCAGACAACTCAGCCCTACAAATTTGGACAATATTGAAGGCTTGCTTTTGCAGTTCCTATAGCATCAGTGAATGGGGTGATTGTGAGCATACTGATACCATTGATACATGGGATCGAGTGACACTTGGCACCAATTTCAATGAGGGTAATGAAATAGACCATTTGGAAGATGATCAAAAACATATTTCTAGAGACTATGATCACATATCGAACCTCATACAGGCAGGTACATGAGTAGTACCTAAATAAGAAAATGCATTTATGTACATTGTTTACTCGACCTTTGTAGAATTTAATTTATGTAGAAATTAGAAATGCAAGACCTTATTTACAAAATGTATTGTTAACTCGACCTATTTCCTTTCACAGGTCAGATATATGCAGTGGTTTCCCCAAAAAATAATGAATTGGGTTCTGACTATTGGTTCGCACGTTGCTTAGAGGGGAAACAAACCCTTCTAGAACCTGTTACAGATGATGAAAATATTGAATTCCCAACCGGCTCAATGGTTATAAAAGGGGAGTACTTGACACTTGCAGCACAACATAAAAGGAAGGGTGGGTATGTATATCAGGATTATAGACTAGGAGGTATTGTATACAACTTCACCAACCTAGTAGTTGGTATAAAAATCAAGCTCCACACACTTGCTCACAAAAATAGGTCACATGTACGATACTTGCTACCTCATATAGAGCACGAAATATTTATGGACACCATCGATGCAAGAGATGTTCCGGATGGCCTACTTGTATGAGTGCATTGTCAGGTGCATTATTTAACCTTTTTAAAAGTGAATTCTGAAGCACAATTTCCATTATTTACCCTTACTGTATTACCAATGTAATAAACCTGTGATTGACAGATACCATTCATAGACATAATATTATTCAAAGGATACTCAACACTATAAACATGATTGTACAACCTCAGGTGAGTTATCTATAAACCATGTTTGCACATTTTCATTGGATTGTCTTTTCTTTCTTATGATGTTACTAATGTCTAGCATTTCATGTGCCTAGGATACAAACACCATCTACGGCACATTGGAGGCGCTAAGAATGGTGTCTTTAGACACCACCAAATATAGTTCAGAAAATAACAAGCTCTTGAGTTGTTGAAATTTACATTTCTTGATGTTTTAAGTTTAATATACATATAATTACATTGCCATGTACAAATCAGAATCCAACTAGAGGCTTTCATACTTGCATGCACCAATTAGGGTCAAGAAAAGGTATGAGATGGAACTAGAAACATATGAGATCACCAAGTTTCATGCTCCAACTAGGGTCAAGACAAGGTATGATATGTCCAACTAGGGTTTGGTGAGCAATCATGCAATTTAGGAGAGGGAACTAGAAACACATGATCACCAATACTTGCATGCACCAACTAGACTTTCATGAATCACCAATTTGCATGCTCCAATTAGGATCAAGACAAGGTATGAGATGTCCAACTAGGGTTTGGTGAGAAATCATGCAAGTTACGAGAGGGAACTAGAAACACATGATCACCAATACTTGCATGCACACCAACTAGGCTTTCATGAGTCACCAAGTTGCATGCTCCAAATAGGGTCAAGACAAGTTATGAGATGTCCAACTAGGGTTTGGTGAGCAATCATGCAAGTTAGGAGAGTGAACTACAAACACATTATCACCAATACTTGCATGCACCAAGTAGGCTTTCATGAGTGAGCAAGTTGTGCATGCTCCAATTAGGGTCAAGACAAGGTATGAGATGTCCAACTAGGGTTTGGTGCATAATCATGCAAGTTATGAGATGTGCTTTATGAGATGGAAAAAGGTATGAGATTTGCTTTTATTATGATTGTTAGTGGCATTGGTATGGAAAAAGAGAACTCAAAATCATCATAAAGTAATTATTTGTACATGGTCATATAGGGGATTTTGCTAGAGATGAACTTAGTTCTTAATTCTACATGAGGAAAGAACCATTATTTTGTTCAAGAAGTAATATATTTTTCAAGAATTGTCTCAAAAAGTACACTAAACACATGTACATCTAATTCTTTTCCCATGGTAGCTTACATATCAAAGTCATGGGTTTTCTTGATGGTGCATATCAAAGTGATCTGAATTTTAGTATCATAGGGAATCTTAATTTTCTTTGATATGCATGTCAGTAAGTATAAAGTTGGAACTAGCATTGGAACTCGAAAGGTATGAGATTTCCAACTAGGGTTTGGTGAGAAATCATGCAAGTTAGGAGAGTGAACTACAAACACATGATCACCAATACTTGCATGCACCAACTAGGCTTTCATGAGTCACCAAGTTGCACATGCGGACAACTAGGGTCAAGACAAGGGATGAGATGTCCAACTAGGGTTTGGTGATCAATCATGCAAGTTAGGAGAGTGAAATACAAACACATGATCACCAATACTTGCATGCACCAACTAGGCTTTCATGAGTCACCATGTTTCATCCTCCAACTAGGGTCAAGACAAGGTATGAGATGTCCAACTAGGGTTTGGTGAGAAATCATGCAAGTTAGGAGAGTGAACTATAAACACATTATCACCAATACTTTAATGCACCAACTGGGCTCTCATGAGTCACCAAGTTGCACATGCTCCAACTAGGGTAAAGACAAGGTATGAGATGTCTAACTATGGTTTGGTGAGCAATCATGCAAGTTAGGAGATTGAACTACAAACACATGGTCACCAATACTTGCATGCACCAACTAGGGTTTCATGAGTCACTAAGTTGTGTAGGCTCCAACTAGGGTCAAGACAAGGTATGAGATGTCCAACTAGGGTTTGGTGAGCAATCATGCAAGTTAGGAGAGTGAACTACAAACACATGATCACCAATACTTGCATGCACCAACTAGGGTTTCATGAGTCACCAAGTTGTGCATGCTCCAATTAGGGTCAAGAAAAGTTATGAGATGTCCAACTAGGGTTTGGTGGGCAATCATGCAAGTTAGGAGAGTGAACTACAAACACATGATCACCAATACTTGCATGCACCAACTAGGCTTTCATGAGTCACCAAGTTGCATGCTCCAACTAGGATCAAGACAAGGTATGGGATGTCCAACTAGGGTTTGGTGAGCAATCATGCAAGTTAGGAGAGTGAGCTACAAACACATGATCACCAATACTTGCATACACCAACTAGGCTTTCATGAGTCACCAAGTTGCATGCTCCAATTAGGGTCAAGACAAGGTATGAGATGTCCAACTAGGGTTTGGTGAGCAATCATGCAAGTTATGAGATATGCTTTATGAGACGGAACAAGGTATGAGATGTGCTTTTATTATGATTGTTAGTGGCATTGGTATGGAAAAAGAGAACTCAAAATTTTTAAAGTAAATATTTGTACATGTTCATATGGGGGATTTGGCTAGGGATGAACTTAGTTCTTAATTCTACTTGAGGAAAAGACCATTCTTTTGTTCAAGAATTAATCTCTTATTCAAGCATTGTCTGAAAAAGTACACTAAACACATGTACATCTAATTCTTTTCCCTTGGTATCTTACATATCAAATTCATGGGTTTCCTTGATAGTGCATATCAAAGTGATCCGAATTTTAGTATCACGGGGCATCTTATTTTTCTTTGATATGCATGTGAGTAAGTATAAAGTTGGAACTAGCATTGGAACAAACAACTTTGGATAATTAATGGCCTCAATGCTCTTGATGAAATGTGCTTTCAATGCTGGTGTAAAAACTCTCTAGGTTTTTGTTGACTAGTATCTCACTAAAAATTGGATGTTAAACAAGACCTAATTGTCAAATACTGCTACTCTTTAGTACATTTATTTTCAGCATGTTTTTGGGAACTAAACATTATTGTTGATTCCCTTCCTTAAGCAAGTCAAATTCTGGAAGATAGGGAGTTAGAAGAGATAATTGAAGGGCCCTATTTGGTTTCTTCCTTGTGATTCAAATAAAGGTGACCTGTAATATCTATGTATATATTTCACTATTTTGGCTGAGTTAGATAATCTTTTGGTTCATACAGTTTTTTGGATGTATAAGACTGTGTGTGTTTTTGGATATTTTCAATAATAATATTATTATTATTTTTTGGAAAATTTTTGAAATTGACACATTTGCAAAGATCATGTAGTATTTTGTCTGCTATTATCTATTGGGGTATTTTGATGAGATGGAATTAAAGGCCCATGGTGGAACTAGGGTTACCAAGGTATGAGATGGAACTAGGATTTGGTGATCAATTTGCAAGTTAAGAGAGGGAACTATAAACACATTATCACAAATACTTGCATGCACCAAGTAGGCTTTCATGAACAACAATTTGCATGCTCCAACTAGGGTTACCAAGGTATGAGATGGAACTAGGGTTTAGTGAGCAATCATGCAAGTTAGAAGAGGGAACTAGAAACACATGATCACCAATACCTACATGCACCAACTAGGCTTTCATAAACACAAATTTGCATGCACCAACTAGGGTTTACTTCAACCAATTTAGGGTTTGCAGGACCTACATGATGTATGTTAGTATGGTATGATGAACTAGTATCATAGGGTATTGTAGGGTATGATATGGTATATATTACACATGCATGCATGACTTAGTGTTAAATGGTACGTATTGTTAGTATGTTATGTTATGGTACATGTTATTGTATCATAGTATGGTATGATGTTAGTGTCGTAGGGTAATGTAGAGTATGTTATTGTGTGTGTGTTAGAATTGTAGAGTATGTTAGTGTGTGTTACTGTGTGTAAATTAGGGTATGTTATTGTATGTTAGAATTGTATGATGTTAAAAAGTTGATGAGTCGTTTAAATTATTCCTTTAAGTATTGGAAATCAATTTAAGTTAGCACACATGCATGAACGACACATATCATTATATCACATAGGTGAACCACACATATCATGTTCCAAGACCAAGTCAACCATGATATCATCTTCCAAGATCAAGTCAACCATATATATGTATAAATTTGAACCTTGCTTTATATTATATATGTATAGAAATAATGTTGTACAAAAATTGCCATGCCACATGGCCATCATACAAAATAGGGGATCAAAAAGTACATCTGTGTGTACATATGAACAAAAAGATACATCTATCTATGCCCCCTATACATTTTTTCTAGTTATCCCCTATTTTGCTGCCACTGCGAGAGTCTTCAGAGAAGTGTAGCTTTCTTTTGCAACTGCTCGCTAGTGATCCCCATCGTTGAACAACAGGGATAGGTCTCATCAGTGGAGATTACAGAAAAACCAACATTTGTAAGTTAATTTACCAACCTTTAAAAATTATATGTACATTTGTTCAAATTCAAAAAAAAAAAAACATTTATACTTACCATACGTGAGTAAGTAATCACATGTCCTGGTGCCTCACTAACAGCAACCCTGATTGGGTGCTCTTCTTGCACCACTTGCTCACTATCAAGCTGCATATATATATATATATATTCCAATGTCAACAAATATACATGTACCTTGGGGGGGGAGAGGGTCACCAATTTGGGTTTCTTCAAGCACCAAATCAGAGAAAGATATGCACACAAACATAGAAAGAAAGAGATCTACATAAACATACCTATTGGCTCGTCAAATGTGGGCCACCGATTTGGTTCTCTTCACGCAACAATGCCTCACTAGGGGCCTGCATATAAAGTAGCATATATATGTCAATTTCATATAAAATAGTGAATCAGAGACATATATACTACCTGGAAAGAAAATGATGAACTACCAAAGAAAGCGAAACATCATACTTGTCTAGGGGGAAGAGGTGGGTTGACAACAACCTCGCTTTGGTGCTCTTTAAGCACCACTGTCACGATAGGTTCCTGCATAAAGTAACATATGTCAAAGCGATACAAGTTAGAAAATGATTTTTCCAAACAAAGTGAAATATAATTCAAAGGATGTAATTAAAAGCATATTTCAAATAATACATGTGTGTGTGAATCTACCTCTAAATGAGAGGGAATAGGCTGCGATACAATATACTCATCCTGGAAAACCTGCATAAAACATGTTGTATCAAAATTAGGATACATATTGAATGTTACAATCAAGATATGTACACAAATGTACAAATAAAGTGATCTACATAAACATACTTGTTGGCTAATCAAAGGTGGGCCACAATTTTGGTGCTCTTCACGCACAGGTGCCTCACTAGGGGCCTACATATAAAGTAACATATATATGTCAATCTCATATAAAATAGTGAATAAGAGACATATATAATACCTGGAAGGAAAATGATGAACTACCAAAGAAATCAAAACATACATAGGTCTATCTGGGGGGAAGAGGTGGGTTGACAACAACCTCTCTTTGGTGCTCTTCAAGCACCACTGTCACAATAGGTTCCTGCATAAAGTAACATATGTCAAAGCGATACAAGTTACAAAATGATTTTTCCAAAGAAAACAAAACATAATTAAAAACATATAATTAAAATCATATTTCAAATAATACCTGTGTCTGCGAATCTACCTCTACATGAGAGGGAATAGGCTGCGATACAATATACTCATCCTGGGCAACCTGCATAAAACATGTTGTATCAAAATTAGGATGTACATATTGAATATTACAATCTATACTATAAATATGTAAATAAAGTTGACAAATTAACAAGTATAGTTATTACCCCTATTGGTGAAGAACCAAACCCATAAGCAATATTGACAGCCACATCAATGTTCTCAACGTTGATCGATGGACTATGTGACTGTGGTGTGCCATGGGACACCAGCTGTATATTTGTTCACATAATTTGTTAGATAGTTAAATAGAAATAAATTGCGAAGAAATTGAACATTTTGACATGAAACAAAATATAATATTAAAATAATGAGTTTTACTTACAAAGCGAAGTAATCCATTGTCTTGGAAGTCAGAAGCAGCGCCATAGAAGATGCCTCCACATGATGTGCAAGGGTGTGTAGTAACATGATGCTATGAAGACTCTACATCTCCTATGTGATCTGTAGATGAGCCCGTCATAGAAGTGCCAGCCCCTTGGTCTACATTGCCTTGGACATCAGTCCCATGCTCAAGCAATCTATCTGCCATGTCAAATAATGCCTCCTGCGTATACTCAATCACAGGACCTGCAGGAGGATATACCTGAGGGGGTTTTGGTGTGCATGGTGGGAGTGGCACATAGTTAGGATCTATCCTGGCACCTTCCCTATCTTGGGGCATCCCATGACCAACACCTTGTTTGCCTAAGAGATCTAAGTAGTTAACATGTTTCCCTAGGATGAGTTCTGCATACAACTTCCTAAGGAAATAAAATGGGATGTCCCTATTCCCATGGGGGTCTTCATCGAATACCATATACCAACGATCCATCCAATTGGCATTTATATTTGGTTCAATGCACCAGTCTATGGAAATGTGTGCTCGACTGGTGGGTGGAACCAATCCGGTGCTAGGGTCCCAGAATAATGAAAATAACTGGTCTTTTGTAATTTTAAGTGTTTTGATGTCTTTATGAGTCAATCCATCGGAGTAGTATTGCCTCTTGGATTCTCTGTATGAGGTAGTGTTGTATAGAGCTCCTTGGGCATCAGAAATTATGTTTGTTATTGTGTCCAAGGCATCGGCTAAAGACTCTCTCAAATGACCCCCCCTCTAATAGATGAGCTAAGGCGCCTTAATGATGCCAAGCGCGCAATAATCTGTGCATTTCTATCTTGTTCCCCCTACGGGTTTGGGTTTGGTTGTGGGTTAGGTTGTTGTGGGTTATTAGAGGGTTGGTTTTCCACATTGTGTTGTTCATTTGTGTTGTCTGTTAATATTTAAACAAAAAAATACAAGTTATTTTACTTATAATCATTATTTGATTGAACATTCAATTATTTTTTTAAATTTGTTCAAAATAATTATAAAAACAATGAAATTATGGAAAAAATTAAAGAATGGAAGACTAAGTGAAAAGGATAATATAGCGTTTACCTGCCATTGGAGCAATCCACCTCGTACTCGACCTCGACCTTGAAAAGATAAAACGCAAATCGCACTTGCGCTATTTCACATTTAAGTTTTTTCGTTGTCCCGATCTTGTGAAAATGAGATTTGGGGGGCCCCTGCGGCCTCTGTTTTATTTTATTTTTTTCTTTTCAATATCGCATATGCGATATATTGCATATGCGATATTGAAAAGTAAGGAAATAAGGATTTTTTTTAGCTAAGTGTATGTTGTCTCATGGGAAGTGCATCCCTCTTGTGCTTGTTTCTATCATACCTTGGATGATTCTGCTTCCATTCAATGTTGCTATATTCATTTCAATTAGGGATTTTAAAGGAATTTGTGTTGATTTTAGTCTTCTCCTCAATTCACTTGAATATTTCTTCAACGGTGTTATGATTGTTGTCAAAACAAAGCATTAGAGAAAATTTGGGGTCTAAAATCGGCCTTATAAAAAATTGTGCCATGGATGAGCTAGATTGAGTTGAATTTTTAAACCAATAGAATTTCAATATCTTTGGTCAACCATTATGGTTGAATTGGACACATAATGCTTATGTGTCATATTTTTATTTAACAATAGCTAACTCCATATCAACCTCACCTTGGTTAAGTTGTTGAAAAGATCACCTTGAAATAAGATAAATAAACTTTAGCTAATAAATATAGAATATTTTATTTGATCACTACTTCCAACTCCTCTAAAACATAACCTTCGCATTAATTAAAACTGTAGTGGAAGCATTTTGAAATACTAAAAACATTTATTAATCCTTTTTAGAAAGGAAACTAAATAATATTCAATTTTAAATACTTATCTTGAAATACTAAATAAAAGATATTTGGTATTTTTAATATTATTTAATAATATTTAAAAAATAAATATATTTAATTATTACATCCAAAAATAAATAAAAGATTTAAATACTAACAAAATAAAAAATAAAAACTATTTTTAATGTTACTAAAATTATAATAAAATTTGATTTTTCTTTTTTTCTCTCTTACCTACCTCCCATTGAACCACAATTTCTTTTATATTAATATAAAAATAATATGATTATACATAGTTTATTGTTTTTTATTTTATGTGATGTAATATTTTTTATATGAATTAATATAAAATTTATATTAAAAAATAATAGTGATTTTTTTATTTTTTAATACTATTATAATTATATTTTTCATTATAAACGAATATATTTGAGTTTTACATTTATTAAATATATAAAAAGTAGTGCTCTATTCATTTTAAAAAATAATAATACAAAATTCAAAAGTTTCCTTTCGAGTATTATGTGTGCACAAGAATCTAAATATTTCATTAATATTTTTAATCAATATCTCTTAACTCTACATTAACTCAATATAGTTGTCAACTACCATTAATGAGATGATTTAGGTTGGCTTTCATTAGATTTAATCTAACATGGCATATTTGTAGTGTGATGTGGCTTTTTTTTTTTTTTTCCTTAGGAGGCCCATTTTAGACCCCAAATTTCCTCTAATGACTACGCTTTTCATGTGGAGATATTTAACAACCAAATATTTTGTCTCAAATCATGGTGCTCTTCTCAAGTTTTAAATTCGTCTCCAACTGGGAAACTATCTTATCCAAATATTCTTCTATAGAAAAGGTCTCAAACTCTTTCCTTTTAAAAAGTTATTTATTCTCTTAAAGTTGACTTTCTAGGTCTTCATCAATTTTCTTCTCATCTACTATTTGACTTTTCTTACACCAACAATGGTATTTTCAAATTATTCATGCTTCTTATGTATTTGTTTCAATTCCTTTATTAGGGAGATAATTTCATCTTCTTGCTTGCAATTTTTTTCCTTCTCCTCTAGTTTATTTGTCAGGGTTTGTTGTGTCTTTTTAATTTTTTCTTTCAATCCAATGTTAAGACCTAAATGTTGGGTGCATTTCCCTCTATTGGGCATAGTTCCCCCTATAGTGTGGCACAGTTTACCTCTTATATGGCAGTGTATTACATATTATTGATGTAGGCTTGGGTTTATTAGTTGTTATTGTACACATATGTCTTCTATATATAGTAAGGGGATATTCTCATATTAGTAAGCATTGGATATTGTCTTGTCTTGGGTACATAATTACATTGTGTAAGGAGGTTCCTCCCTAAAAGAGGATTGTTATTTATCTATGTTCTTCATTATTCAGGCATGGATTACTCTTGTTTATCATGTTTCTACTATTTGTGTGTTATTTATGGGACTTGGTTGCATAACATCCAAAACTAATCTTTTAGTCCCTTCTTTTCAAATATAATATTCATCTTGATACTTTTGCAATTGCTCCATTAATGATTGGTTTTCTCTTTCATCTTTCCTTAGTTCACATAGAGAAATAAAAAGTTCTTCCTCTAGATATACTTATTCTTTGGTTTTAAAGTATTCTTTATCTTTGGAGAATTTGCTTTTTCTCTCAATGGCTTCATCATTTGTTTTGGGTTGTACCTCATTTTATTGATAGAGTTTATTTTGAATAAAAATAGTATATATTCTCCTAGAGCTATGTAGTTTAATTCCGTTGCCCCATTTTGTTCTTCTCACAATATGATAGGCCATTCAAAATTGGATTCATTTTCTTTGGATTGTCTTTGTGTAGATTATTTGTTATTGAACCTTTTGGTTGATTCTTTGGATTTGTGTATCCATTATGAAATACAGTCCAAATGTCAAGCAAAAAAACTTGCATTTATGCCTCTATTCTTATGCTCCATGGTACATAATCTATTCCATTTAAAAAGGGAACTTTTTTAGGATCTACTAATTGAAAATCCATGAGTAATCTATGGGATATGTCGTCTAGTTATCAAACTATGTGAATAAAACATGCTTTGACACCAATTGTTTGAATATTTATAGATGTTGAGATTAGGGGGGGGTTAATCGGTATTAGACACTTCTACTCATTTTAACTTCATCACTTCAAGTAATAATCACAAGTGCGATATATCGCATATGTGTTTTGTAAATGTTGCATATCGCATATGCGATATATCACATATGCAATATGCAACATTTACAAAATGCATATGCAATATATCGCACTTGCGATATATCAGATATGCATTTTGTAAATGTTGCATATCGCATATGTGATATTTAACATTACAAAATGCATATACGATATATCGCATACACGATATGTTTTCATGAACCTTCGCCTTGTGTTTGAGCTTGGGTTATTCCGAACGTACCATCAATAACGCATATGCGTTCTTCATTTGCACTTCGAAAGTGCGTTTCTGATTTGCTATGTGGCACCAAAAAGTGGAACCAACTTCGTGTGAGCGCACAAACTTCCTATGAGAACTTGAATCAATTTGTTGTCTCATCATGGTGAGAAGAAGAACCCGTGAACGAAAAAACTTCCAATTTCCCCACATTCAGTTCCAGCTTTTCATATTTTATTTCCAAGTCTTCTAGCATCCATGTGAGTGCCTATTTGGTTAGGGAGATAGAACGGGAAAATTCCTTTCTCAGTTGAACTATATCCCTCTCAATTATTTCCAGATGATGCCCTCCCTCAGTATCCATTTTGTTGAGGTATCGATTCATCCTTTTGATCTTCTTCCTTATGTTCCTAATATCAGATTCAATGGACTGGACTGGTGCAGAAGACGCCGTGGACTCTGAGGACATTTCCATTTTGGTGAGGACAACCTAAATAAAAATAATATCAGTGAAATCCTTGCTAGTGCATATGAACCAGAGTTGGAGTCTGCGGGCATTACAATAGCTCTGAATTATAACCTTACCACCCTTCACAATCATTTCTCCCAAATTTGTCGTACTATCCACCATAGACTTCACGCAGAGAAGATGGGACATGGTGCATTCATAAACTCGTCACTGCCTTGGATGAGACCCGGAGCTGTACTCCCCCTTTAATACTTGGGCCTAGTTTTCATGCGTGAACCCATGCACCCACCTCAGCCTAGTAGATTCACCATGAGTTGAGGAGCTCAGCACCGTGCACCATGTGGGAGGAGCATGTCGCGAGCCCCAAGGACCATAAGCCCTGGTACTATGGGATTTAGAAAAAATGGCTAGAATAATTCTTCACTAGGAGTCCTTTGCTGATGGTAGGGGCTGTATTTTCAGCATGATCCACTTTACCATTGAGTTTCCTTAGGACATGAAAGAAACCAATTTTACGAAAAGAGTAGATAGACTTTGAATTTTCCTGATCAGCTGTCGGATCTTCATCTGAGACGATAATGAGTTGTCAGAGAGAGATTGGATTATTAATCTTGAATATATGAGCACTATCAACTCATTGATGCCCTAGTTTCTAGCTAGAAGGAGGCCTCTGTAGAGGGCCAGCTCTTTCGCTACATTTTTTGTTTCACATCCTAGACCCTAAGAGTAAGTCGTTTCCATTTTTCCATCCGGGGTGATGAGAACCCCTTCCCCCCTACTACCCCTTGTGATTGTTTTATTATTCAAAGCACCCCTCCTTATATAGGGAAGTAAAGCCAACATTCTCTATATTGGCCTTGAACTCAAGGGAATACATGTTTTCTAACCATGTCAATTTTGGCTGAAAAATGAGGCTTTGAAAATTATCTAAATGGTGTAACTTAACCTAGAGGAAGGGAGGTGGCATCTCCACTAGTTATGGCACCATTGTCATTCTCAAGGTAGATGCTTATATAAATCTTATTGAATTCCAAGAAATTATTCAATTGTCCCCAATAATGATCCTTTTCTAGTGAAAGGGGCTACAAATACAATGGAAAAGTCAATCTAAACTCATGTTTTACTATTTATACTTTCTAGGAAATTGCATATCAAGCATTTGTTACACTTGAGTGGTGGGACTTATCTTAAGTTGATGAGTTGTTATTAAGAAACAACCAACCAAATACGTTGGTATTCAATAAGGGAAAGATTTTGTGTTATTACAACATGTCTTACACATGGTTTTAACGTCATGGCTCCCTTTTTGTTTTTTGGCCATATCTTAGAATTGAGCTCTTTATATTTTTTTCCCATAATATTTTTCCATTTGAACATTTTCAATCCTTTCAACTTGATCTATAAGTAAATAATCTTGAATTGGATGGAGTAAGGTTTGATATTACAAATATTTACCCATGTGTGTTTGTAAGTGGCTTGTATCCTTTTTGAAAAAGATTTTCAAACTTCCAAAGTGACCAATTTTGGCTTCTTTGTTGCATAATTCTGCTAATATGCATAGAGCCTTCTAGGCTATTCTCTTTTAATCATGAAAGGATTAAACTTCTTTGTTATCTATCTAAATGAAAGGTCCAAAATTAATACAGATTGTATCTTGAGATCCTATTCTCTTTTGGGGAAATCCAAACTTTAAGTGTAGTTCTTTTCTCATTAACTATCAATCTTTGCAAATCAAATTTTTTTGAAAGCAACACCACTACCAACTATATTACAAATTCCTAATTTATGTTTATATCCACTAGATGTGTATCATTTTGAATGCAATGTTGTACAATAATATGTTAAGATCCATTGCACTAATCACCCTAACAATCCATTCCATTGCTAAAAAAAAAAATTGCTCCCTAGTGTCATATATCAATTAAATTGAGAATTGGGCCAACCTTATTTGGAAAACTATAAATGTCGAATGAGAACCATTGAATACTTCTAGTCATTGTCTACTTTTCCATATGAATGATTGTCAAATAAATTATACAATAGTTATGCTTCTTGAAAGTGGTATGTATAAGCGAAACCATCTTTGAATCTTCTCCCAAACTTGTTCAAGACCTAATATGACAAGTCCTTTAGAGATGTATCAATTCCAAAGACAATATCCAAGTATCTAAAAAATTGACCTTGTGCAATATTCTTCTACTTAAAAAAAATCAATTTGGAAAGTTTTCTAATCAATAAACTATGTCTTCTCCTTAATCACCCATTATCGAATGCTTTAGCATAGATGTCTATGTATATTGCATTTTTCCTTCGATAGAGCTTTGAGTGGGATTGGGGATAAGATTAGATTGATAAACAAAAGGAAGATTATGTAATTGTACATCATTTGAAAGAAGAATGCCTTGAACCTTTGCTTACATTTGAGTAGCTTCAAGAAGATAACCAAATGCATATGTGGAAATATAATTGTCATGGAATCAAGGTGCTAAAGCTTCAATCATTTCTTGATGGATATTTGGAGTGGAATCACCTATGAAAAATGACCATGAATATAAACTATGGTTGATGCATTTGAGAAAATACTTGAGACTACCCACTACTTGAGTAAAAAAACTTCCAAACCTTGACCAAAAGGTCAAATTAAGGAAGGAAATTCTTTCAACCATGTTGCACCTTCATCAAATTAAATCATCAAGAAGAGATCCTTTTCAATGGTCCCTTACTATTTCAATGTTTTTCCATGTTTGATAAGCATTTTTAGCATGAATTGACCATTAATCAAACCCATTCGTCCATGCTGAACAATCCTGTCAACGGTTAAATGCTGTTGGATAAAAATTTAGCTCTTGGACATTATATGATATATCAAGCAATCTAATTAGGGGCCAACCTCTTATAGTGTTTCTATTTTGTTCATTTTAGGAGTAATCTTGATCAACCCCATATCCACTTCGTGACCCATATGCTCCATTTCTAATTTTGTATACATATGATTAGAATATCATCACCAACTATGCTCGAAGAATCATAAAAAGTCATAAGGATGCACATCTAAGTTGGAGAGATTTTCCCTCAACCATATCATGTAAAGCCTAAAGAATCCCAATTTTATCCAAAGTTCAAGGAAGAAATTACTTCTCAAATATGGGGATTTTAATAGGCACAACCTAACTAATGAGTATTTTTTCCTCATTTCAAGTGACATCACAATCCCGGGTGAATCCGTGGACCTGGGTAACACTTTTTGGCAAGCGCATTTCGGAAAAAACAGAAAAACGCACCTCGGTCGAGGGCTTGTTAAGCCCTCGACCGAGGTCTTAATACCTCAACCGAGGTTTTATCAAGCCCTCGACCGAGGTATTTAGGGATTTACAAACCCTCGGTCGAGGTCTTGTTAATACCTCGACCGAGGTATTTAAATAACTCGGTCGAGGGCTTAAAAAAACAGACTTAGCCCTCATTCAAACAAATGAAAAATTTCCTGTGCCTTGTAGAGGTGTAAACCCTGCCATTCCTAGCACAT
>LPNX010736696.1:0-17310 GCA_001517045.1 Pseudotsuga menziesii
TTAACCACGTGACAAACATTGGTGTATTGATCTGTGATCTATTTGTGTGAAGCGGCTATTCTTGGTGTTCGGTCCTTTGGGAGTACCCTTTGAACCCTAACAGTTTGATGTTCCAGATTATTTTTTGGGCTCTCATAGGGAGAATGTCCACCATAGGGCGAAATTGGACAAAATGGCCAAAACAAAAGTGTATAAATCAAGTTGTATATTTAGAAATATGTATGGGGGTGTTAATGACCCCCCTGTTGATGTATTTGTAACTTCGAAATGTATTCACTTGTATATCTTATGTATGTACCCCGATGTTTATTCCGGGAAGTATCTATAATGTAATTGAGTCATGTCATGCCCCGATGTTCCGATCGGGAGATTTAATAATGTAAACAAGTCATGTAAAGTCATTGAGGTTAACCCTCCATTGTAAGTCGGGGCAATAGTCCCCACAATTGAGTCAAGGTTAACCCTCCTTGTTGATCGGAGGGCAAAGTCCCCACAGTTGTGGGGCACTAGGGTTATTAGACTCTCCTAGAGAAGTCAGCCCTAGTAAGTAATTGTTAAGTGAGGCCGACTTGTTGGAGTGGACATAAAGTGAACGAAAGAATATAAATAGAAGTGAGGCTCTCCTTATTTCTTCACATCACACACACACTCACTCACTGGGGCGCATGAGTGAGAGAAGAGAAGCTCTCTCAAGTGAAAGAGAGAGAACAACTGTTGGAGATCATCTTTTGTGTCTTTGGGTTTTATTGCTGCCATTGGTGCTCATTCTATCTCTGAGGAAGTTGCGGGGTTTTTTCCTTTATGGTTTTCCCGAGGAAAATTCATTGTGTCTCTTGTTTCTTGTGTTTATTGTTGTGCATGTTATTCTCAGATAATATCCTAAGATCATATTGCTTAAATGATAAAAATCTAACACCCTCCATGTCCCCCAAGTGTCAAACTTGCAAAAATAAAGATTTATCATGTTGTGAAAATGGGCTTTATGAGGTAATTCATCCCCCTCTTGACTTGGTCATCTTGATCCATGTATTGATCCATGTAAAAGTAATCTCCACCATTTATGATGTTATAATCTCAACCGTTGGATGAAAAAGTAAGTTAGGGTTTGCGTCTCTCAAAAGCTATATAAAGGTGAGACCCGCATCGGGTAATTTGGCACCATTGGCTCTTTAAGTATAATAGAGAAAATATTTATGGGATTTCTTTTCTTTTGTGGATGATTGAAGAATGTTCTTTGTGCTTGACTGACATTTTTTCTCGCTTGCATTGGAGATCATCGGTAAATCTGTAGCATATTTTTCTAGATCCATTTGTTTGACAGGGAAGGCGATTTGGAGAGGGGCGCACCTGTGGGAGGCACCCACCTTGCTCTTATTTTCGGATTGGGGGATATCAAGTTCTATAATCTGGTTAACTCTCTGTTCCATCTCATCCTTTTTTGCTTCATAGTCACTTAGCATTCTAAATATAGGTATTTGCATGCTGAGTGGCAAGGTTGCTATAATACCGTGTTAGCACATATATAGTAGTTGGGCTACCATATTCTATTTTTCAGACAGTACACTTTTCAGCCAGATCATCTACATATGAGATGCTGAGATAAGCAGTTTTGACGGATCATTATTGTGTTAGTGGATTATTTTACTCTCCCATGTCAGGACTGAGTCTCAGGACACTCAGATTTGAGGACCGATGTAGCCATTTAGTCATTACAGAGCAGTTATTGATACCTAGTTTTATATCATTACTTTCTCATTGGACAGATGGTGTTTTAGATGGTTTATATTGCATGATTATGACTCAGCTTTTTATATGGTGTTATGGTTATCATTGCTCTTATACTGATTTTTGTGACATGTATTAACGTGTGGTGTCATGATCTGGCGGTCATAATTATATGGACTTAAATGTATTTGAATTTATGTATTGATGTCCCTACTCTGACTTTGAAGTTCTTGATCTATACTCATTGGTTTTACCCTCCTTAGGGAGAATAGAGGTAGTCATTCCCACCATTGTTTTGGCTTGCTAGTGTTGGATTCATCATTCATTGTCTCCACCCATCCATTACCTTCCATTTTAGTTTTCAACCCGACCGACTTCTTGACTTATGGCATGGAGGACCTTTTTCCCCGCTAAGAACCTTTGTTGGACAAGCTTCCCTGTTTATATTGTGTCTCGGCTCTGAGTTGGTGACAAAACTTGCCTTTGGTGAGTTGGATTGTATGCCTAAATCATTCTGGTCAGTTATCCCGATGTTTGGCACTGTGCAGAACTCCCCCTGGTCACTTGAGATGTTGTTGGCTAAAACTGAAGCTCATGTACTACTGGTATTGGAAATGTTTGTATGCGCCCATGGAAAATGAAAATGCTAAACTGTGTTTCTTAACATATGTAAAGAGGGCAAGAGCAATTAAATGCTAAAATACCCCTTGAAGGGTATAAGAAAAGGTCCAAAAAGCAATGGTTAAATATATGTTGACCTTATAAATTTGAATATGTCCCGAATGAAAGCTGCGATTAGCTATGCTTTTAAGCACTAGTGAAGTCCCAAAGGGTCATATAGGCCAAAAAGGCCATGGAAATAAAATTGATGATCCTAATGAAACTGGATCAAGCTTGATGTAGTCATGATGCCTAAGTTGAATAAGCACTCTCTAAACAACTCAACCATTTGTGAGGCATTGCCATTCCTTGTGTTGTTGTTTGTCTGACATTGGTTTTAGTGAGTTTTTCCTTTCCATATCCAAAGTGTCATGATGTTCAGTAGGAAGTCATCCTTTGCCCTAGCCTTGTAAAATTTCACCCTTCACCCTTCACTAGCAAATTGACTACAACTATGAAGTGAGTATAGCCCTAAAAGTCTAGTCTGAGTAATAATAAATAAAGCCTTATATATGTATTTGTTGATGTACCACCAGTAAAATGACTGCTACTTGTTGTGATTATTGCCTAAATGAGTTGTAGAGCATGTCTTAGCCTTATAACACTTGCAGCAAATGGATGATAGTCTGAGTTATATTATTGGTATCTGATCATTTACAGATGGGTATATTGTCTATTGGATATGGTTGATGATCAAGAAGAGACCTGAGAGGGATATGAGTATACACCCTAGATGGATTGAGACTCTCTGAGTCTAATGAGACAGTTTATTTCCAGTTCCCGACACTTGCAGAGATGATTAGGCTCATTTTGCCTCTCTGATGCAGTTTTGCTTCACAGGTTGATTAGTCTAAGCAGGGAGATGTTTCAGTCGGATCTCCTAGGGCGTTGTATGGAACATAGGGTGTGCAACCACTTGTTTGTACCATAGTACCCCCATCCCAGAGAGCCTGGTGGGCTCAGTTTGACAATGCAGGCACCCTATGAGGTTGTTTTAGCAGGTTCACGTTTCTCGAGGTAGATTAAAAAATGATTAAATGGCTATTAAAGAAATCAATTTGGGCTACTGAGGCCAGGAAATGACATGGGATGAGTCATGATGATGAAAGTGATGTCCTCCACACCTTCTCCAGCAGTTGCAGCACCTGATTGGGCCCACACCTATTTTTTGGGGGCATTTTATATTATTTTCTGGAGCTTTTAGGAGGCTCACGATTTCCTCAAGGAGGCACAAAGTCAAAGAATTAAAATATTATATTATTTTATTGTGCCATGGGGACACCCAGAGGGAGTTAATCAACACTCCATGGACCCACCATGTGCTTCATTTATTTCTTGTTGAGTGGGGTACCCTCTCGTTGGGTGTTTTAGTCCACTTTGGTACTTTATGGTTATATTGATCCATGTATTGTATGTTGAGCTCATCTCAACCATTGATTAAAATATTTTATCTTTTAATCTTAGCCACTCATTTTGAAAGTGGTTAGGATTCGGTTATGATTGTGGTTCTCTCATTTCTATTTAAAGAAGAGAGCTTCTCATTTGTAAGGGGTCTTTGGCTCTTAGATCTGAATAATAGAAAGATTTTTCTATGGATATTTTCTAGATTTGCTTTGCATCTAATGTTCTCAAATGGTGATTGGATAGTCTTCTGCTTCCTAGCATTGTGGAAATTCATGTGAGATCTATATTTTTTCTGCTATCATTGTCTTGTCTACAGGAGGGCATTTTGGTTGGAGCGTTTTTGCAAAGGGATCTCAACTCGTTCGGTTTTCTTCGTCTTGGATCAGGGGGTTTTCATTAGTTTCATTGTGATCTATGATTACTTCGTTTTACTTTCCTGTAGCATTTGGTTTATTTATCTTGTATTGGCAAATCTGATATTGTTGACGTTTGTTCATGCAGGGTAGGGGGTGCATTGGTGGCTTGGGGCTTACATCCGTCATAGAAATCACTTGGATCTTCCAGAATTGATCGGGATAGCAAGGATCATCACTGTTAAGACTTCTACAAGCATTTACACGTATGATCCAACAGGTAACTCTCTTCTCTTTAATAGATCTGAATCCATTGTACCTGTTTTCCTTCCATTTTTCTGAAAATCCTTAAAATACTTAAAAACCCTAAAAAGTACTAAATCTGGGAACCGTCCAATCTTTGGCCAAACCACTGTTGGGTTTCATACATCGGGCATCCCCTTCACTGAATCTACTGCAACGCTAGTCAAATTCCTGCTGGTTTGACCTAGATCTGATTTTTAGCCTGAAAACTACATAGCGCCCCCACTGAAAATTTGACCTGCTAGGGTTTTGACTTTTTCTGATTTCTGACTTCATAGACTGATAGATCGGGCCCCAAGCAGTCCAAATCACCCTCAATGCTGTCCAGATTCATGGCAGTTTGACCTAGATCTGAGTTTTAGACTGAAAACAGTCCTAGCGCCTTCACTGAAAAATTGGATCTTTCCGGAGTTTACTTTTTCCGAAATCTGACAGGCTAGGCTGATAGATCAGGGCCTGAGCACTCTAGAACACCCCCAACGTTGAGCTAGTTCCTACCAGGTTTCCCTAGATTTGAAAAACTGACTTTCAGCCCCCCAGTCCCCCTCATCAGATTTTGACTTTTCCAGATCTGATTTTTCCTGAAATTTTCTCACTTGGGTTTGTAGATTGGGCCATCCTAATCTCATTTCCCCTCCAACGCTGAGCTGATAGTCTCCTGGTAGCTCTAGATCTGCAGATCTGCCTCTCCAAACCCTAGCGCTAGCCCTCCTACTACTGATTTCTCTGTAACCTAAATCTTCTGGGCCAAATCCTTTTCTAGGTCCATAGATCAGGGCATATCCCAGGTGGGTTCACTGAAACATTGTGCTGATACTGACTCCATTTCCCAATGCATGAAAGGAACTGATCTCCCATCTCTAGCGCTAGCCCTGAATTGACCTTTTTCCCCAAGCTATACTCCCGTTCTCTTTGCCAACATTCCTTGATAACTCAAGTTACGTGATACTTTCATATCTTTCACCGAGTCTATCTACTTGGTACTAGACAGTCCCAACTATGTCCTTGCTCACCCTGTCACAGTTACGTTTCCCAAGACAGTGGTCATCTTCATCAGTTGTTAGTACTTAAACCCTAGAGCTAGGGTTTCCATCTACCTTACACCTTACATACCTCAAAGCCACATTTGATCTATTCTGGTGTCTAGGTCTGATCTCTCCTATCAGGAGTAGATCCGGGTCTCCCCTGTTGTTGTCTTTGACTTAGATAACATAAAGTGAAGACTACCTTGATTGACGTGACAACCATCCATTTCGGAATCTAAGCAGTCTTGGTTCCACCTCCTTAGTTGCTTGCCCCTCTACCATCCATCCTGGATCCACCTCACACAAGCAACTACAAGGTTGGTGATAACATACCGTAGACTAGCTCAAAAGGAGTCTTTCCAGTAGAGTTCTTCTTGGTGATCTTGTCTGCCCATAGAGCATACTTGATTTTGCTACCCCAAGATCTTTTGTTGTCACCCACAGTTTTCTTAAGAATGGTCATCAGGTTTTTGTTGGAGGACTTAGCAAGTCCATTTCCCTGTGGGTAATAATTGGATGAATGGGATAGTACAATGCCATACTTGAAGCAAAAATCATACATTTCTTGCGAGCTGAAAGCCTTGGCATTATCAGTTGTTATCTTGAGAGGGGTACCAAATCGTGTGATGATTTTGTCTTCAATGAAGTCCATAACAACTGTCTCAGTGGCTTTTTTGGTGGGTATGGCCTCTACCCACTTGTTGAAATAGTCGGTTGCCGTGAGAATCCAGCGAAATCCATTGCTGGAATTATCTTTGAATTTCCCGATAAAGTCAAGGCCCCATTGCTGAAAGGGGGCAAAGACAACTACCGGTGTAAGGGGAAGAGCAGCCAACTTCTGCTTCTCTATATAGAGCTGACAGTCTTGGCAACACTTGACATGTATATGCACATCTGCAAAGATGGTTGGCCAATAGTATCCAGCTCGAAGGATCTTATGGGCAGTTGTATTCGCTGCATAATGGCCCCCACAAAATCCTGAATGGAATTCAGTCAAGATTTGTTTAGAATCTTGTTCATGCACACATCTAAGTATCACATTGTCTGGGTTCCTCCAACCCAAACCCTCTTGAGTGAGGCAATACCTAGCGGCTTTTAATCTTAGTGCCCTTCGTTTATGTCCTTTAAGGTAATCAAAGCAACATAAGTGCAACAGGAAATATATAATATCTGAGTACCAATGATTATCAAGCTCCCGTAATGCTGGTGTCATGTGTGATTCAGGCCCACTATTTTCACAAATCATATCAATAGCCTCCTCATTCTTTTGGGTTGACATCTTAGCTAGGCCTTGTCCTTTTACTAGTTTGGTAGGCTTAATCTCTAGATCATATTCCTGGATCTTAGATACCCATGTGCCTCTTGTTCCTAAGCAATCCTGTTGGGACAGGATGTCTTTCACTGCAGCATGGGGGGCATACCCTATAACTTTTGAGTAGCCAATGTATGTTCTAAAGTGCTTTAGATATTTTACTAAGGCATAGGCTTGCTTTTCCATGATAGTATATTTTAATTCTGAATTTTGTAGGGCTCTACTCATGAAGCCAATTGGTTGCTCGAACCCTTCGAAGTTCTTCTGGAGCAACACCCCGGCAATAGTTTGGAATCTTTTGTGTAGTTTGGACTAACCAATACAGGTGATCTAGTGATAGCATCTTTTATGGTTGAAAAAGCCTCTCTCCCTTCATCAGTCCATACAAACGTAGCATCCTTCTTGAGTAACCGTTGCATGGGTTTCATTAACTCAGCTAAGTTTGGGATGAACCTCCTAATGAAATTGATATGTCCATTAAAGGATTGAAGACTCTTAACATTTTTTGGAAGAGGTATCTTTTTTATTGCTTCAATTCTCTTAGGGTCGATCTTGACCCCGTCTTTTGATATGATGTGACCAAGAAGCTTCCCCTCATCTATCCCTAGGACAGATTTGGCTGGATTCAAGGAAATACCAAATTCTCTGCATTGATCAAATACCTTCCTAAGATGATCAATATGGCTGGATCTCTCCTTTGAGAAAACAGTTAAATCATCTTGGTATATTTCAATGATTTTTCCTATCAATTCCTTGAAAGCATAATCCATGGCCCTTTGAAAAGTGGCCCCAGCATTTGTAAGACCAAAGGGCATTCTCGAATACTCAAAGGTTCCCCAAGGGGTTGTGAAAGTTGTTTTGTGTCAATCCTCATCTTTAATGACAACTTGGTTATATCCTAAAAATCCATCAAGCATAGACATCATTGTAGACCCAGTGACCCGTCGGAGGAGGGTCTCCATGTTAGGGAGTGGATAATTATCTTTTTGACAGGCTATGGTAAGATTTCTGAAGTCAATGCATATCCTGATGCTCCCATTCTTCTTTCTAACCACAACTAAGTTGGAGCACCATGATGAATGTCGAGTGGGTGCTATAATACTTGTTGCCAACATCTTTTCTAATTCCTGCTTGACAATAGGGGCCAACTTAGGGTTTATTTGCCTAAGTTTTTGTCGGAAAGGCTTAACATTTTGCATTTCAGGTTTAAGGGGGATGGTGTGTTGAAACACATCCTCCCTATAAGCTTTTAACTCATCATAAGTAAATGCAAATACATCCCTATATTCTTTGACTAAGTTTATCAATGCATTCCTTTCCTTTTCAAATGTCCCTTTTCCAATTTTTATAATTTTTGGATTTGTTTCCGACCCAATATTTATTTCAATGTAATCTCCCGGTTTCATCTGGTCGATGTTATTTTTCTTCCCATCTTGCCTGTCAAAGATGTTTTCCAGTTTAGTAAAGCCACGTGATATTGGATTGATGGGCTGGCTGTCTTCCTGATACTGCTTTCCTTCCTCCGGTTTATTTATGTTGAAATTTGAGAACTCATTTACGTTATGAATAAATTTCAAGATGTGTTCATCATTTTTGAAAACCTGCAATTGGTTCATGTTATCTAGGATTGATGGTCTATAGTTAATTTCAAGGGTACAGTCCCCATTCAACATCTCATCCGATGGTTGGAGGGTGGATGCCGCAACTACCAATCTATCTGCCACACTATTCTGCTCTCTAGGGATTGCTTCTATGTTTAGTGCATCAAAATATTCCATAGTGTCCCAAATTGCATTTCTATATCTTTTAAGTCTCTGACACTTGCATGCAAATTGACCTTTAATTTGTTGCACTATTAAATCTGAATCTCCTTTTATACTAAGCAATTTTATACCCATGTCCTTGGCAACTTCAACGCCTAGCAGAAGTGCTTCTTACTCTGCTACATTGTTCGTGGCCTCAAACTCTAACCTAAAAGCAAAGTTGAAAATCTTACCCTTGGGTGAGGTTATGATTATGCTAGCCCCTTTTCCAGCTCTAGAATATGCACCATCAAAGTTCATTCTCCACAACTCATCAACCTTTTCATCCTTTATCTCTTCATGGATGGGGTCCAAAAAGGTGGAGTTGATTTGATAGGTTCCGTGCTCATCAGTGTTGTAAACATACTCGTTCACTGGTCTTTGAGGGTTTTCAACATGGTATCTTTTTTCTTTTTCGGAATACAATTTAACAAGTGAAAACTCAGATGTTGGCACAGTGTCATAGGTCCAATCCATTTGGATTGATCCTCCTAAAGTGGCACCCCATTTCCTAGAAAGCAACATCCCCCACTTGTCTGGCACATCAATAACAAGGATGTCCATGGTGATCTGGATATCTGGATACTTAGCCAATCTAACTAACTGATTCTCAATCATCCCTTCAACTTTAACCGGTCTAGATTCCATGGCACATACATTTTGGTATGGCCTTGTAGTTCTTGAGTCAAGCTGCTGCATGACCTTTTTGGTCATAATGCTAGAACTAGATCCTGAGTTTAACATACAATTGTGTAGAAGAAGATCACCCATCATCAATGATACATATAAAGGGGAATGATCTTCTTTTCTTGGGTTCCTAGTATGTAGAACTATGGGAGGAGCGGCAAAGACATTATTTGAGGTTCGCTCCACAGTATCAGAAAAAGTGACCTTCTTAGGGGTAGGGGGCTTTACAGGACTTAGAGGGCTTGGATCAGTTTGAGGATCAACATCACTTTGAGGCTCTAGGATTTTCAAGAGTTTCTCTCTTTGGCCAAGGATTTTGCATAATTCAAGGACTAGAATAGGAACTTTTGTATTTGCTAGCCAATTACCTAAGTCAAAACTTAAATCAACAATTTCTTTAGTTTCTACTTCTTTGGGAGGATTAGGAGTTGTTACCTTGGGAACATTCTGTGCAGAAGACGCATCTCTTGCTTTTCTTTGGTAAGTTATTCCTTTGAAGTTTTGAGTGTTGTTGATCTGCTAGGCTGAAGGCATCTCACCATAGTATTGAGTTAAATTGTCAACCTTCCTTTCATAATGGTTGGCCTGTGGCCAATTTTCTGTGGAGATGCTAGGGATGTCATCTATGTTGTTGATGTAATCAAGCTCGCTTGTTGACGTACTAGGACCACAACCTTCAAGATGACCATGCTCTTGAACATAGCATGCATAGTGGCAACCAGATTCTTCGTGGAAGTCTCTACATGCCCTACAGAATGGCTTGTAATTATTAACCATGTTAGCAGCCTGTAGCTGATGAGGAGGCCTCTGTTCATGGTTGGGAGGCTTTCTTTGCCAAGTTGGCTTGGTAGGAAAGGTTCTTGGAGCAGGCTGAGTTTGAGTTCTTTCCATAGTTATCACCCTATTCTGTAATTCCTTCAACTGCGCTAAGTGTTTCTGTTCAGCTTCTTCCATGTCTTTCTTCATTTCCCTTTTCATTTCAATCATCTGCTTTTCATAAGCATCCTTCATAGCTGACAAAGGATCCTTATCTTTGGGTTCATTAATTTTCACAGGCGTTGAAGACCTTGAATAAACTTGGAGATTGGATTCCCTTGATGATTACATGTTCAAGTCAATTTTAATTGCCATTTCTTGAGCTTGGACCAAAGTAGTGGGCTCCTTGTCTCTTATCTGGTACTGCATCTTGCCAGTAAGTGCCTCAATGTAATAGACCAGAATGGTTGGTGCAGTTGGGGCATAAGCAGCAGGGATAGCTTTTGACAATTCAATGAATCTAGTGTTGAACTCATCCATCGTTTCAATATCTTTCTTTTTGATATTGGTCAGAGATGCAAGTTGATGCCGAGGTTCTTTCTTTTCACCGAACTTATTGGTGAAAGAGGTTTTCAAAGCAGCTAGAGTAGCAAAAGCGTTGTCTGGTAAATTGTTGTACCAGTCGCCGGCTTTTCCATCCAAAGATAGAGCAAATAACTTCATGTGGACATCATCATGCTGGCTTAAAGGATCACTGACATAGCCATTGATGCATCTGTAAAAGTTCCTGAGGTGCATGGCAGAAATTGTGGCATCAGTGCCGGTGTACATTGGGATTTTCTCGACAGCTTTGTCTGGAAGACAATGGGGTTGACCTACTATCTGAGAAAAATCAAGTTGAGTAAAATACTCACCCATTATGTCAGAAACACAAGTGTTATTGTTTTCTTGAAAATTATTTTCTAGAAATAAACTATGGATGTCCGACAAAGACTAAGATCCAAGATCTTCAAGGATCCTATGAGAAGCAAGTTTATTTAATCTCCTCCTATAAACCTTTTTAGGCTCAGGGATAAAACTAAGTAAACCTTCAGAGTTTCTTTTGGTTGAATACCTTGGTAAATTTAAAGACAGTGGGGTCGCCAAATGGATTTCAAGTCTAATATCAGTGAGTTGATTAAACTAAAAATCTATCAAACAGGTAAAAACTAGAAAAAACTAAGGTCGTCCAGGAACAAAAAATTTGTCCCCGGCAACGATGCCAAAAGATGTTGTCCACCGATTGCACACCAGCAGCAGAAATCTTTTGAAAGTTGTCTCCTCACTTGAGAAAATGGGAGAGGTGTGGCCTTGGGGGCAAGCACAGAGCCAGGTACTGTCACCTACTCCTAGCTCCTCCGTTTAGGCTAACTCCTAACGAAGTCAAGGGGGGTCATCCCTAACAAAGAGTTTTCTATGGCTCAATGTGTTTAAGTGCTTTTGATGTTATGATGCAGATAGGTGTTTTTTAGGAGTTTTTGAATGATTACAACTTTATAATAAAATGAGCAATCCAGATTGCGATTACAAAACACAAGATTTGAGACGAACAATACAAAGATGACTTGGAAATTGAAGGCATCCACAAATAGATAATGATTTAAGAAAACATTAGGGACAAATGGTCCAAATCAAGGCGATTCATGGAAGTTTAAGACCAGTGCCAAAATGGAGTCAAAAAGTGCTTATGAATGCTGGAATACAAGTCTCAATAGTAGTGTTTGTGAGATTGTTTTGCAATTGTTCTTGGTTTATTTTATTGTAAATTTTAAGGATGATCTTGCTTAAAGTGTCTAGGAAACCTAACCGGAAATACTTTCAGTGGCTTCGTTCGAAGTCATGACGGACTTGTCTGGAATCACAAGCTAGGTGTTCAAAGAATTTAACTAGCAAGTGTCCAAATTGGGTTGCCCGGTGCCCACACTTGGAATTTGCCCACTACCTGAGTATTTATCGAGATAACGTCGGTGCGTTGGTTATGGGGTGAAAGTTTTATTATGTCATCACTTGCAAGATTAAAAAATCCAATCACCATTCTAAGTATGAGTCCAACTTTGAAAGTCGGCAGAGCATACTAGGTGAGGGATAGCAACAAAGTAAATTTTAGAAAGGGGAGTGTGAGTTGCAAATTTTAAGTTAGGAGCACATAGTTCAACTCTCCGACAGAGAGCGCTCTTGACTTCGTCTTATGACGGAAGTTCAAGAGACTTTAACTATTCTATATGCCTAATGCAAGGAAAATACAAATCTAACTATGCTCTCCGACAGAAAGTGCTCTTGAATTAGGTTATGGCAAGTTCAAGAGACTTTGATTTATTTTAAGAGACAATCAAATTGTACAAAAGAAATCAAATGATAGCTCAACGAAATTGATAAACAATGACTAGCAATTAATAAACTACTTGCAAAGTGAACGAATCTAGCAATTAGTATTCTACAACAAAATGAAACTAAGCTACTAGCAGAAATAAACTAAGCTAAGAGGAAACAAACCACTCAAAGGACAATGCAAGACTTCCCCAAATGGGGGAAGTTGGGTGTGGGGGATTAAAAACCCCACTAATCAAACTTTATTATTAAGTACAGATGCCTTTGGGATTTGAAACCATTGGAAGGACTTTGAGATAAATAACTTGGAAAAAAAACTCGAAACAAGCTCTTAAGAGCTATTACAAAGGATAATGGCTAATCAATGACTTTTGGTTTGGATCATCCTTATGGTTTCTTCACTTTCTTCTTGGTTTAGATCTTTTTGTTTCAAAGCTTCTGAAGCTCTTTTCTCCTTCAAAATGCCTACACAAATGATCCAACTCAACGCACCCCTTAGTATTGGTCAAAATAAAATATGAGATCTAAACTAAGTATAAACTAGAAACTTGACAAGCAATGCAAGTCTAGTCTCAAAGATGAGATCTAAGAATTAAACTTAACAATGGAAACTAACTAACATGCAAATAACAAAACTAACTTTTTAAGGAAATCTAATGCAAACTTAACAATGAAACTATATGCCTAATCACTTTTTTAATGCAAAATTTAATTTTTTGAAGTGAGATCTAATACTAATATGAAAATGCAAACTAAGATCTAAGAAATGCAATCAAGAAGCTAACTAAAAAAAGGAAATTAACTTAACCAAGACTTTTTTTTTTGGCTCTATGGAGTTTTGAAGCAAGGAAAGAAAAACAAGCAAAAGAAAAAAAAAAGGGGGATTGGAAGAAGGGGGAGAGGAGAGCTGAAAACGAAGATAGAAGGGGCAGCCAAACAGTGGATATGGGGCAGCGAACAGTCAACAAAAGGGGTTGCAAACAGTCAAGGAATGGGGCTGCAAACAGTGAGGAAAAGGGATGAAAAAACAAAGGGAAAAAAGGTAAAAAACAAAGCTAGAAAAGAGGGCTAAGCTTGGGACAAAACTTTAGTATAGAAGAAGAAGAAGAGGAGTGGGGGAAAGATAGGCTTGTAGATCCACTACTCAACAATAAAACCAAGTAACCAAGTTTTGAGTTTTTTAAAAAAAGGACGGACTTCGAACTTAGCACTTCTTTGCCAAATCTCTAATGCTTGAGATCAACTTTGGGAGATCCTGAAATGCACATTAATGTTAGAAAGTAGGTCTTTTGAAGAGGTGAGAGATGCAACCGAGCTCAAGCCTCTCTTCAACCTATTAGATCTGCACAAGAAATTACTCACAAACACACCTTGATCAAATATTGCATGTAAAGAAAAATGGGACTAGAAGAGTATAAGTATTTCTAACTACAGTCTACTCCTTCGAAATCACATAGAACCCCAACATGAATGGACAAGTTGAACCCAAATGCCCACCCTATGGGCTTAAAAAAGCCTTCTAAGATAAATAGTAGATCAAAGTAATGAAATATGAGCAATAAACAAATTACAATATCACCTTAGAATAGATGAAGCACTTCCACAACAAGCATCAACACCAAATAGATCTCCAAAGTCGCTTTATTTCAATAATCCAATGGCTATACGATTACAAAATGGCAGAGTAAGTTTGCCCCAAAAATCCATGAAGAATAGAGCTCCGAAAGCCTCTATTTATACAAAAACCAAGCCCCAGGGGGGACTTTATGAACTCAAGAGAGAAAGTCGAATTGTACAAGAGTTTAGGAGCGAACTGTGGGATGTGATTGAGAAGTACTAAAGAAGAGGGTGCCACATATCTCAAGCGCGAAGTGTCGAAGGCTGGGTTCTTTCACGACGGCTTTGTGGAGTCGTAACCTGTGTCAATCAAGTCACAAACTATAAGTGAACTCCTGTCTTCACTTTAATGATCATATGCCGCGTTTTCATTACCAATAAAATGTGATGTTTAGTTCACATTTCAATTAAAGCATGGGTCACCACAATGACGCCAAGCTTGAGGTTAGCGAGTCCACTCAACCATAAACATTCGCTTGGTATCCACATCACCGCAAGTCCTCATGTCATATTGGTTCAGCATGAGTCCTCCTCGCGTCATCCATTAAACAACTCGCAAGCATTGGAAATATACGCCATATACACCATGGTTATATACTTGCCATATTATAATTGTGGATGGGTCCACACGCTCCCAATCACACCACCACTCACGCTAGTGTGAGTCTTCATGCTAAGCCAACGTCACATTCTCTTTGATAAATTCGATCTCACCTTCACGTCACCTCTCCATTTGAATTAATTTGAAACCATGCCTTAAACCAAAGTTTGGGTCATATCATATGTTGAAGTGGTTACATGGCATGAGAGACCCACCTCCTTGTCACCATTTACCAATAAAATATTTGATTTTGACTTTTTAAAATATTTTGACTAAGTGCATTATGTCCATTTTTAGCATTAAAATGTTATTATGAAGCTCTTTTAGCCAAATACTGCCTTACGAGGTGCTCCGGCTAACCGAGTGATGGTGAAAATGACCCCTAGGGTGAAGATGCTACTCCGGGCTTGAAAATGAGCCCAACCATGCCGAAAACGGACTCCTGATCAACGTTTTATTACATTTTGAAATTTTCCATTTAAATCATTAAAAAATGTCTTAAAAAACAGAAAAAAAAAATTATTTTTCTCAGAATCCAACGAAACTCTAGCGGGACCTAGTACATGTTCATACGACTCAAGCGGAATGCCTAGAATGACAAAAAACACTGACACGAAGGCTCTAATAAACTCCTAAGGCCGAAACATCAAGACAACTACCCCAGCTTTGGAGGAGCGAGTGAAAAATTCAGAAATTATTGGTTGCTTGTTCAACATCCAATAATAACCAAGGGAAAAAACACTCTGGGCTAGTCGGCTTGATTCCCAAGTCCGGAAAGCCGAGCCTTTAATAAAAATTTAAATGCTAGGACATTGTTTACATTTTCCCCAAGAGGGTATGAACATGTATTTTACAAAAAATAAAAAGTTCAGCCAAAAACTAGCTAACTCTAAAACACACTGAACTTCTGAACTCTAGAGATGAGCATTCATTATGCTCGATAACTAGCGGCTCAATAGGAAGTTCAACTATTGTACAAAATAGCCGGTGACAAAACCCTCTTTTAAAACCCTCATTTTGTAGATCTATAGGTTCTAGTTTGCGGCGAGCTCTAAAACTTAAAACCCACTTTGGAATAAACGTAAAACCACTAAGTCTTAATTTTCATCATCATCGGACTCCATTTTCCCATCTTAAGCACTTGTCTGCTTCTCAAGGGAAGACGCCATCCTTGGGAGGATTGGGTATTTCAGAAACAGCGATCTGGGTATTGTTGGTTTTGCTTTCATTTGCTTAATCTAATATCCATCAATCAATTTGAGTATCCAATTAGTATCCAATTTCGTTTAATTTCACCATGTTTCCCTAGATCTCATTTTTCTACTTAAAACCCTAGGGTAAAATTGGGGCATTTCACTTGGATACTCGAAATCTCTTAGTAATTGTTTTAAACTCTAATTAACTATCCCACTGAAAGATTCCACCAAGTTTCCCTGGGTCATCTACTCATTTTCCTTATTTTAGGACTATCTTAATTATAGGAACACCCCCTGGGCTTAGTATTTTCATTGAGTCTGAAGTGGCGATATCCTTGACTGGCATGACATCTAAGTTCTTTCAGAGGTTTTGGATATTGTAGGTCGCAACTTTTGTTTCCTATCCTCTGTCGTCCTGAATAGGATCACCTTATGGGGCAACTACAAGATTCGTGATAACAAATACGAGGCAGGAAGAATTGCTTCCATGACAAAGGAAGCAATCTCAGGGCCTTGTGAATCGAGATAAATGGGAAGACATCCCATATTTATAGATATTGTACATACTCCAGGATTGATGACTAACAAAAGGAGTCTAGTACTCCAGGATTGATGATTGTCAAAGGGAGGTAGCTTCAGGTCCCGAGACAACAAGATGGCTTCTGTGATAAAGGGAGCAGACTCAATGGATGTGATGTTCATGTTTGCAGTATCGGGCAGACATTCCCCTTGTATTATCCATGTGACTTGGCTAGTGGTGAATGGCCCAAAGGTAGGTAAGTATCTTCTCCAGGACACCTTATGACAGGGTGGGGAGATTGTCCCTTGCAAGATGAGTACTGTTGATGCATCGAGCATTCCCCAAATATTAGCCATGAGACTTGGCTAGGGGTGAATAGTTCAAAGTAGAGCAGTGCCTTCTTCTAGACACCCTATGACGTGGTGGGAAGAATAACCCTTAGTTGCTCATACTATCCTCCTAGAGGTTGATGCATCGAGCATTGAGCACAAATTGGGGCAGTGCTTTCTCTCAGACACCAAGGTCGGGTTGAGAGATTAGTCCCCAGATACTCAAAGTGGGGCAGTGTTTTCTCTCGGACACCGAGTTAGGGTGGAGAGATTAGTCCCCAGATGCTCAAAGTGGGACAGCACTTTCTCTCAGACACCAAGGTAGGGTGGGGAGATTAGTCCCCAAATGCTCAGAGTGGGACAACGCTTTCTCTCAAACACCGAGGTAGGATGGAGAGATTAGTCCCCAGATGCTCAGAGTGGGGTAGTCTTTTCTCTCGGACATCAAGTTAGGGTGGAGAGATTAGTCCCTAGATGCTCACTCATCACTTATGCACTCATCAGTGATCTGAGCACATGAACAAACTTCTCTAGAGAAAAAGAGCTTCAAAAAGACAAGAAGAAGACCATTGAACCATTGAAGAACGAGCAAGAAGAATACCTCCCTAGCTAAGAGGGAGTGTTGATGCTTTGGAATATATTCATGACATGTC
>LPNX010736696.1:20865-33857 GCA_001517045.1 Pseudotsuga menziesii
TTCCAATAAAATCTTGGCAGAATTTCTCTCAGGATTTTGTGGAGGCCATTATCCAGCAAATACAACTTCCCACAAGATCTTGAGAGCCGGATATTATTGGCCCACCATTTTCGCAGACGTTCATAAACATGTCAAGTGTTGCCAAGATATCAGCTTTTCACTAGGAAGCAGAAGTTGGCTGCGCTTCCCCTTACACCTGTTGTGGTCCTTGCCCCATTTCAGCAATGGGGGCTTGATTTTATCGGCAAATTTAAGGATAACTCTAGCAATGGTTTTGGTTGGATCCTTACGGCAGCCGATTATTTCACCAAGTGGGTAGAGGCCATACCCACTAAAAATGCCACTGAGAAGGTTGTTATAGATTTCATCGAGGAAAGAATCATCACCAGATTCGAAACTCCCCTAAAAATAACAACCGATAATGCCAAGGCTTTCAGTTCCGAAAAAGTAAATGATCTCTGTTTTAAATATGGCATTATCCTATCCCACTCATCTGATTATCACCCACAAGGCAATGGACTGGTTGAGTCCACAAATAAAAACCTAATGACTATCCTTAAGAAAACTGTGGGTGATAATAAAAGATCATGGGATAGCAAGATTAAGTATGTTGTGTGGGCAGATAGGATTACCAAGAAGAACTCAACTGGGAAATCCCCTTTTGAGCTAGTGTATGGACTCACAGCCACCCTTCCAGTCAGCATGCAGATTCCGATCTTCGGAATGTTAAGAGAATATGGCACAGAGCAATCAAAAATGGAACAGAGAATCAATCAGATCATAGAGTTGGATGAATCTAGAAGAGTTGCCCTTGATCAATCACTCAAACATCAAGAAAGCATGAAGGGCACTTTTGATAAGTTAGCTAGGCCGAGATCTTTCCAAATAGAGGATACTATTCTCTTATGGGATAAGAGAAGGGAGAAGCCTGGGAAGCATGGAAAGTTTGATAGCCTTTGGAAAGGCCCGTTTATCATCCGCGACACTGCTGGCACCAATTCTTTTCTCCTTAACACCATGGATGGAGAAACATTAAACTTGCCCATGAATGGCCAACACTTGAAGCCCTTCTATCGAAACAACCTCCAAGATGACCAAGGGGTCATCCCAGGGCTTTTCTAAACCCATCCTTGTTGTATTTTTTATGTACTTTAATTTTGTACCATATTTTATGTATCATATCCATGTAGAATGTTGTATCTTAACTGTTGTATATTAGCATTTGTATCAAATTTCATTTATATGCTGAAAAAGAAAAATGTTTATTTTATGCACATTGATTTGAAAAGCAAAAAATATTTTTTCTGGTATTTCATCATAGCTTATTTTTTATATTATATACATGGGACTAAGACACTTCTATTTACATACAAGTACCGGAGATTCCTGCATTCTCAGGCACACTCTTTGATCAATAAATCAAGCGAGTACTCGTCCCAGAGTTGGAGCCAGATGTTACCAACTTATTTGTACCATAGTTGGGTTACCTGAAGAGCCAACAGTAGACAAACATGATAATTGTTTGTTTCTAGTGTATCAGTTGATCCGCCTTTGTGCCTAGCCAGTTTTGGCTAGTCAGTTTTTTTTTTGAATAATTATCACCATGGCCCCGCGGGGTTTGTAATAAAATGTACTAGTAGAGTGTTTTTGAGTGGTTCAATCTCCTAAGACGTAGAGTTTTAACTAAGGTATTCCAGGGAGTTTTTTGCCCTTGACAATTATGCTTTGCCTATAGCCGAGTATAATTGACAAGGTTTTCTCCCGCTTCCTCCAAAGCTGGAATGCCCGATTTTGAATTCTAGGCCCTGGGGGGTTATTAGAGGCCAACTGAGTATGTATAAACCTACTAGACATTATTAGAATAGACTATGGTCATGTCCTAAGTCACCAGGACCCTCAGAAAAAATTCCGAAAAATTTTTTATCGGACGTGTCAATTTTTTAATTTTTTAACTTTTCCTAAATTTTTAATTAAATTTTTCCATAATTTAAATGGAAAAATTCAATTTGTAATAAGTCAGCCATCCGGGGTCCGTTTTCAGTAATTGAAGGCTCTAACTTTAAGCCAAAAATCATTCATGATCAGCCAGCCAGCTAGCACCAAGTTTCAGATCATCATTCAGCCACATAACTCATAATTTCTCAAAAAAGTCAGTTTTGGGGAAATTATTGATTAAAATAATAAAAATGATTATTTTGGAAAAAATCCAAATCTCTCCAAATTAATCCGAATTTAGCGAAATGAAATGTAGAATGACATGGCATCGGGCATTAATGATGATTGGAGTTAACAGAACTCAGCTTCAGTCAGCATTCAATGAGCATTGAGTCCTCATCCACTTGGCCAATTCGCCTCCTTCAGTGATGACCACGCTTGGGTGAGTTGGAGCTTGCTCATTGGCTGAGTGATTTGATCGAGGTTGAACTGAGACATGTATTGATGAGTTCTAGGTATGGGCTCCTCCTTACCTAGCTCTGAGCCTCTCCAAACCTTCACACCTACTCTTTCTCACCCTCATGTGTGCTCTTCCTCTCCTTCACGCCCCAGCCTTGGAAGCTCATGTTTTTGCTTATGGAGGGCTCATATGGTATGGAGATTGGTTGGTTAGGGTTGGAGTGGGGGCGCCTTGCCTAGGTGGAGGCCTCCCCTCACTCTTAACTCTTCATCTTAGGTTTGGCTCATCAAACATGCCTTGATCATTAGGTTTGTGCCCTCCCTGCGTGGTGTGGTGTTAGGGTTTTGGGCTTTCTTTCATTGTATAAATAGAGGCTCCTTTAGCTCTACTGGGATGGAACTTTTGTGCTGGAGTTACTCTGCAAAAATTGTATTAATCTTTGCTTACATTTGATTAATAAGAATTTCGACTTTGGAGGTCCATGAGCTCTTTACATGTGGTGAATATTTCATGGTTGAGGTGATACTGCTTCTAACCTGTTACTTTTTTACTTAAATGAAATCAGTTTATTGGTTAAGCTCAAGAGGGCCACTGTTGGCACGGTAGAGTAATTGTTTGTAGTTTCAAATCAATTATTTATGCAAAGTAGGTTATAATCTTGATGAATATGAGTAGTTAGTTATACGTAATATTGATCTTGGTTGAACTATCTTAGCATACTTTTCATGTGATATGATCTCACTTGTATCTGAGTTTTGGTATTAGCAAGGTTCACAGGTTGAAGAAGGGTGTGAGTTCAGCTACATCTAGCCCAAACTTCAAGCAACCGGTTGTTTAACACTTTGTGATTGCAGGGCCTACAAGGATCGTGTTCTTCTCATACGAAAGAAAGTCGGAGTCTTCTTCCATCTCTTGTGTTCCATCCACAAGAAACTTCCTTCTCTTCCCTTCTCTTTAAATATTTTTTGCATTGCTCAAAGAATAGATCCAAGCTTTCAATACTCATATTTAGATCTATCTTTTAGAGCTTTGTTAGATCTAGTTTCATTCATTAGATCTAGGGAAAATTTTGTTCTTTGCATGTAAAATTTCAAAAAAAATTCCAAGTACAAAATTTTTCCAAATTTTTTTTTTTTGCATTGTCTTTCCTATCATCTTTTAGTAACTGATTTTTTACTTTTGTGACAGGTACAGCGAAAATGCTGACGAAATTTTGAAAACTCAAGCTTAAAAAGACCCATAAATCCCCTCTTCTCTTTTCCCTTTTCTGTGGCTTGATCCAAAAGACTGCCAAGAATAAGAAAAGAAGCGAAAAAGGAACCAAAGGAAAGCATTGTAAAAAGATTAATAAAAGAGCAAGTGGGATTACGGCTCCCACGCCCCTCTTCCCCCATTTGGGGGAAGCTTGTATCATCTCCTTATTTTCATGTTTTGTTTAATAATTTGCTAAAAGTAGAACAAGATATAATAGTTTCAAATTGTTAGAATTTTGCTTCTCATTGAAGTTAGATAGTTTATTTCTGAAAAGTTCATCTTTCATAAAGTAGAAAAGATAAAAAGTTTCCGGTTTTATTGTTTAGTTAGTTCAAAGTTTTGTTTTCTTTTTTTGATATAATATTGCAAAACCTAAAAAATACCAAAATCTCTTGAATCTCACCATAAGGTGGATCAAGAGTGCTCTCTATCAAAGAGTTGCTTTTCTTTTGTTATCTTTGTTTGGTTTACTTACCCCCATGCTCTCCTAATTAGGGCCTAAAAAACCTGAAAGAGATTCATGGATAGATTAGTTCTTTAATTTTCCTTAAGATTAATCAATGAACTGCTAAAGTCTCTTTAACTTGCCATAACCCAAGTCAAGAGCACTCTCTATCAGAGAGCATAGTTAGATTTGCATTTTTTCTTGCATTAGGCATATAGATTAGCTAAGTCTCTTGAACTGTTGTCATAAGACAAAGTCAAGAGCGCTCTCTGTCGGAGAGTTTTAATTAATTTACTTAATAAAACTTTTCAACTCACATTCCCCTAATTAATTTACTTCGTTGATTCTCCTTCACCTAGTATGCTCTGTCGACTTTCGAGTTGGGCTCGTACTCAGAACGGTGAACGGACTTGCTAAGTTCGCAAAGAAAAACATAATAAAATTTTTACCCATAACCAATGCACCGGCGTTGTGGAAAATTTCCTAAGTTTTTCTTAGTAAAGGCGCCTGAACTACCCGTTGTCTAAGATTCTCAGCTAACTGGTCAATCTTCGCGATACCAACCTGGGATATTGGGCGGGCCGTCATGTCTCCAACGGATTAACTTGGAAGATTTTCTCGGCTATTGAAAACCTTTCGCTGAAGCCCTAAGCAAGATCATCTAAAAAACTTTAAAATTAACCAAGATTAAGCGCAATAAACATTCACTGGCATTATTTTGAGGTTCACATCTTTTAACGCTCGAACCATCTCTGATAAATTGACTCCATAGGCACTGGTTCTATCTTTTACACACTATTGATAATCTGGGCCATTTGTCCATTGGATGTTTTGATTAAAAGTTTATATCTATGAATGCTTGATCATTTCGTGAGTTCTCAAATTATTGTCTATCTTCTAATTCTTGTGATAGCAACGTGGATTGCTTTGTCTTGTGTTTAGAATTCATAATAAATAAACATATCTCATCATAATAACTCCTAAACAACACCCATCCGCATCCGTAACCATTAAAAACACTTAAACAACTTAAGAGCCATAGAAACTCTTTTGTAGAGACTACCCCCCTTAGCTGCGTTAGGAGTTAGCCTAAACGGAGGAGCTAGGAGTAGGTGATAGTACTTAGCTTTGTGCTTGCCCCCAAAGTCACACCTCTCCCACTTTCTCAAGTGAGGAGACAGCTTTTGGAAAGTTTCTGCTGCTGGTGTGCAATCGGTGGACAACAATGATTAATTGCAGCAAACCGTACACTATCGGACTGTACCAATCCGTACTGTTTTCACACGTGTGCACAGATTTTAAGGTGAATTTAATGAGCAGTTCGTACAATTCTATCAGAGAATTTTTGGCCGAAATTTCGTGGAAGGAATGAAATAAGTACTGTTGTGTCGGGTTTGTAAATTTTGTCTGAAAATTAATAAAAACTCTCTCACTTAGAAAACAAGTTTTCCCTTAGGGGTTTTTTCCTGGACCATTGGTCAAACACAAGCCTGTTAATTTTTCATGTGTTTAACTATCTTGAAGTTTTTGAGTTTTAAATTTCCAGTATAAAAAAAAATTCTGAATTGTTTGATTTTGAGAAAAAGAACCTCATGTGTTTCAGTCAGGTTAAATTTTGTTAAAATTTATGCATTGAAAGGGTTGGGCATTAAACCATGCAAAGAAGCCTAAAGGCTTGAAACCGGGTTGGGGAAACTTTCAAAAACTTCCAATGAAAGATTCCACCCTAGCTAGACAAGGAGGAAGATCCATCCAGGGTTTTCGCTTGAGTTTCATCTTTATGTGTTGTTGAGTGTTATCAGTGATTTGTAGTTGTTATAGCAACCAATAGATTATGTTGTTGTATCCATCCATTTCATAATAAAAATGTCAGTGTTATCTTTCCTATCTAGGGTATGATTGTTGAATCCATGAAAACTATTAAGTGTGTTGAATTCTAAATGGGATCTAAAATTCTACTTTTGAAGTCCAATGAGAATGGAACCACTCTCAAAGATCCTGAAACAATTAATGTTTATGTAAAATTTAAGTAAAAGGATATTGCCAGTTAGTGTTACCAAATACTACTTAGCGACTAAACAGAGCAGATTTTTTATTACAGTTAGCACAACCGGTTCAGGTCGGGACCCAACCGAATTGACCGGCTCGTTACCAAATTGGCACCAACTTTGCCAGTTTAGTACTGAACTGATCAACCGATCCGGTTTGAAGGCCAAGTCGACTCATTGGAAGGTCAACTCGGACAACTTGGCCAAATCCGAGTCTGAGTTGACCAACTTTTTTAAACAAAGGTTAATACCTTTCCTACTAAATTGTCATTTATATGTGTTATCACCTAAGTTACACTTAGGGGATTTCCAATGAGCCGCCAAAATATTCTTCACTGTCAGTGCTCAAAAGTTTCTTGGTTGCATCAGGACCAGTTGTGCTCCGTTCTTTTTAATAAAATGCATGTTCATACCCCTTGGAAGCGTTGTAATAAATGGTCTAACACGACAAACTTTTTGTAAAGAAGTTCGCTCCCTAGGACTTGGCTATCAGGCTGATTATTCCAAGGTTTTTTTTCCCTTGTCAATTATGCAATGCCGAATAAGCGATGTATAATTTTCGAGTTTTTCACCGCTCCTCCAAAGCTAAAATTTCCGTCTTGGTGGTTAGGCCTTGGGAGGTTATTAAAGTTCATGTGTCGATGTATATAAGCGTGTTAGGCATTGGTATTGATTTGTATGGCCATGTACTAGGTCCCCGTAGAGTTTCGTTTGTTCTGAGAAAAAAAGAATTATGTTTTTTAAGCCATTTTTAATGGTTTAAATTGAAAATTTCAAAAGGTAAAAAAAGTGTGATCTAGAGTCCGTTTTTGGCATGTTTTGGCTCGTTTTCAAGCTCAAAGCACCTCCTTCACCTCAAGACCCACTTTTCCCATGCTCCGGGCGACTGTATCATCCTGTATGGCATTATTTCGCTTAAAAGGCTACAAAACATTAAAAAAAAAGCTAAATTATGACAATTGCACAAAATCAAAAGTTTGAGAAAAGTCAAAAATCAATATTTTAAAAGAGGAAATGGCATGGCTTGTGGGTCCTTATGTCATGCAATCATTTTCGAGTTGTGATGGTAACTCAAACTTTGGGTAAAAGTTTAACATTTTGAAATGTTTAAAAGGGAGGGTGATGTCAAAATATGAAGGTTGCACTAGCAAGAGGGTGGACCCCTCTCCATGGATTAAAAATAAACTTAAAGAACTTTGGTTAGAGTTATTACTATGGATAAATCTTGGAGCTAGCGAATGCTTGTGTAAGGATGACATCAACCATCATGCTCTCACGCTAACCCAAGGTCAAAGTCACGATTATGTATTAAAGGGTGGATCCCTCTCCATTTTTGGTGATAAAAAACCTTGGTTATGTTTTGTAATATATCATGCGATTGAAATGAGGAAGAGATAGCGAATGGGTAGAAGATAAAATAGCATGTATTGAGGGATTGACGCCAACGTGTGGATTTGTGAGTTGGTTGGTGGAAAATTACATGTGTTGGAGAAGTGGCGCTTAGCCACATCCAACCAATCCCCTTTTCACTCGGTAATCTCAAGTGAACTCATGTCTACTTCAGTTGGTTGGTGCACCCCTGGGGGGTTTGTATACTCTAGAAAAGCAAGGCCTTCTTCCGCATTCCAAACGGAAGCAAGGAACCTTTGCTCAAGCAATTTGTTTATAGTTATCATTTGAATAAAGTTGAAGGCTTTGGAGGCTTACGAGTGTGATTCTGTGGGTGCATAATTTTGGTGGATGAGGTGATATTGTTCCATTTTTGTCATGCTTTATTTTTTCAAAATCGGTCTGGATTATAAGGTTATATTAAAGCACGTAGAATAAATATTTGCAGTTGTCAATTTATTTACTTACTCTTTACTCTTAGCGATTTACGAAGGCATGTTTTATTAAGTTGTAGCTCATGCCTTTTTTATTTCTAACCATGAAAAGTGCCAGATCTAATATATTTGTTGCAAGTGTGAAAGCTTTTGTTTGCAGATCACAATCCCAAGTTAAAGGTTGAGCTAAGATGCATCTTCTTTTCTTGGATCTAGACCAAAACACTTATGGTTTCACCTTTAAACTTCTAAGTTTTCCAAGAGATTCAAACTTGAGTAGTTGTTCCCGCTTCTTTCGACAAAAAACCACACTCTTTCTCAGTTACTTTATTTTTGCTAGTTAAAATCAAATCTATAAGGCTAACCATTCTTGTTTTACTCTCTCTCATTTCTAGATCTAGGAAGTGTTTCAATTTTACATTTAAAAGCTTGGATCTAGTTAGTACTTGAAGTAGCATAATAGTTCTATCTTTGCACAATTACTAAGTGTAAGTTTTTAGTGTATTTTATTGACTAACCTACTAATTTATCAATCATTAGCTCGCTGGTTTTTAGCAGGTTGAAGGAAAAAGAGGAATTGCTACCGAATTTTCATAATTTTGGTCATCCAGAGTAATCCAAAATTCCCCCTTCTTCATTCACCTTCTTTGGAAAGCTTTGTAAGCCTTTTTTATCACTTTCCAAGATCAAAAGGAAACCCCATTCATAAAAAAGCATATTGTAATAAAGTTAATAAAGAGCAAGTGGGAGAACGGCTCCCACACCCCCCTTCCCCCATTTGGGGGAGGCCTGTATTGCCCAATGTGTGATTGATCTTTGATTACCGTTTTCTTTTAAGTTCTAGATTAGTTCAAAAAAAAATTGCATCTAGTTAGATCTAATTACCAGTATTTATGTGTTTGTTTTATTTGTAGATCTAACCTAGTCTTGACCTCCGAAGTAAGGCTTTGTCCCGAAAGAGATCCCTGATTGTAGTTTCGTCTGTCAAGGGCTGCATAGATTAAATTTTCCTTTTCTTCAAAATTAGAATTAATATTTGCCATTCCGATGTATGCTCTTGCGCATCGAAGGTTCGCCCTGAGCTTTGGGATAATCAAAAGCAGGAATGCGCACTAATTGATTTCTCACATCTAACTAAGCAAACTCATTTTAATAAACAAGTAAACACATTACACTTAAAATCCTTAAAAATTTACCAAGGCTCCATTGTGTATGCTCTGCACCGTTGCGGTTCGACCGAACAATTGGATGCATCAAAAGCAACGTGGGTGACTAGCTTAATTAGTTTTCACATTCCATGTGAAAATCCAACGCCTCTATTTGATCCATTGCGGTGGAAAAATCCACAAAGGAAGTGGAAACAACCGGGTAGTGACCTCGATACACTGTTAAGCTACACCCTTGTTGGTGTAGTGTTGAACACGTCTCAGAGACTCCACCCAGCCCACATATTCTTTGCGGGGAGCCGCATTGGATAAAGGTTTTGGACATACTCCTCGAACCTTCGGGTATATTTGGAGTACCCTTTCCCCTTAAGTTAATCAACTCATCTCCATATTAATTTAAAACTAACCAAGAGCATTTGTAACACCCCTTTTACCTTTACAACAACACTCTTTATCTGTGGACTCTATTTTTGGAACTAGTTTTACATTATACAATCATTTGTTTCTATGTGCTTCACAATGCACATATCATGTGTTATTTTATATGTTGTTGTGTTTTAAATATTTATGTTAAATATCTTGTTCAATTGTTTATTTCTTGTCAAAACTCATAAAAAACAACTAAATCTTCATCACACTAAAGCCTTAACAACCTTAGCAACTAACAGGGTCTACCCCCCTTGCCTTCGTTAGGAGTTGGCCTAAACGGAGGAGTCAAGAACAAAGTGACAACCTTGACTTGAGACTTTACCCCAAGGACACACCGAGTGGCTTGAAGATTTTTGCCACGTTCCCCCTCAGGTGTGTGAAAGGCGGCAACATTTTTTTGGCGCCGTTGCCAGGGATAAATTTGTTTATTCCAGGAGTCGACTTACCTTTTTATTTTAGTAATTTTTTACCTTTAAAAATAAAATTTGATTGATCTAGTCAACCTCTGAATTGAACTTGGTCCATCTGGTGACTCCATTGCCCTTAATCCCACCAGGGTATTCTAGTAGAAGAAATTTTGAAGAATTATTTGATCTCATACTTGAGCCTGAAAGGGCTTATAGGAGGAGGCTAAATCAGCAATCTTTTCGTAGAATCCTTGAGAATTTAGGATCTGAATCGATTTTGAACATCCATCTTCTTTTTGAAGAACAAAATAGGAGTAGTAACTTGCCTGAAGAAATGACTGATTATTTCAACCCCTTGACTTTACTCGGATAGTAGGTCAGCCTCATGCTATACCGAACAAAGCTATCAAGAAACTTCCATCCTTCCAAGGAAACAGTACCAACACTGCTACTGCTCACTTACAAGCTATCTCCAAATGTTTCTTCAGTTGGGTCAGAGACGTTGCTCAACAACACGATGATGTGTATATGAAACTTTTTGCCTTATCTTTAGAAGGAGATGCTTATGATTGGTACATAGGCTTAAATGGCAATTCCTATGCTACTTATGTTGAGTTCATGGAAGGATTTAAGGAAAGATGGGGAAATAAAAAAGAACCTTGCCATCAACTAGCTGCCCTCCATACCATAAAAAGAAGTGAAAACGAAACTATGGAGGAGTTCAACAAAAAGTTTCAGGAAGTTGTGAAAAGCATCCATTCCAATTCAAGCCACTCGACAAATCCATCCTTGTGTACTACATGGAAGCCTTGAGCGGAGAACTGAGATACCAACTTAGGGATAAAGAACCAAGCGATCTTAAAAAGGCTCAAGAACTAGCAGTTAAGATTGACCAAAATATGCAAGCTTTGGGAAAATCAAACATTCTTGGATACACAAGAGCCCTTATCCCTCCTAAGCAACAAGAGATTAAGGCTAAGGATTCCACGAATCACATGCAAGAGGCTTATGACAAGAAAAAAAAGAGGTGAATGATAGGATGGAGGTCTTACAAGCCGATTATGCAAATCAACTAAAGAATATGCAAAATCGGGTAATAAACATGGAAAGAGCTCAAACCAGTAAGAAGAATTTTCCTCCTATGGGAAATTGGGTTCAAAATAAATCCCCACAAGAGAAAAGGCCCCCTAATCAACTAGATTCCACCAACATAGTTGAAGAAATCATTCCCTACTGTAGACCCTGTGAGGCCCTTCATGAAGAGTCCACCTGTTACATGGCCCGTCAAATCTTAGAGCATGGTTTCCAGAAGCAAGTGATAGTGAAGATTATTCAAGAGAGCCTGGGTATGTCAACACAGTAGGACAACTCCATCCAGTCACCATAGAAACCTGGAGTCAAGCGAGAGAGTACAGTCAACAATTGGATAACCTTACTAAAAACTTTGGTGCTAATCCTACAACCGAACAAATTAAAGAAATTGCTAAGTTCAAAGGCCTCACCTATCAAAGAAGGGATAATCCAGGAACTTCAAAGAGTAAATAGCATCCTCTTAAGGTAACCACTCCCCCTGATTCAGATAATGTAGGTCTTGATTTGGGCACTTGGTTTTCAAAAGCTAAAGTGTCAATCCTTGCAAGTGAAATAGTTAAAATTCCAGATCAAAGAGAAAAATTGTTGAAAGTCTTAAACACTCCATCTCCCAAAAGGGTAAATTTTAAAGAACCTTTAGAAGAACCTCCTCCAACTCAAAATAATGTCCTAGATGATTCGGTTGTAATTTTGTGTACTATGAATTCAAGAAAAGAAGATCATCCCCCTTTCTATATATAATCGATGATGGGTCATCTTCTTCTACATAATTGTATGCTTGATTCAAGATCCTCTTCCAATATAATGACTAAGAAAGTTATGGAACAATTGAACTTAAGAACAACTCAACCTTATCGAAATGTCTGTTTTATCGATTTCAAAGAAGTAGATGTAGTAGGAATTATCCTAAATCAACAGGTGAGACTGGCTAAGTACCCAAATATTCACATAGCCATGGACATTCTCGTGATTGATGTGCCAAATAAATGGGGGATGTTGTTCAGAAAGTGGGTTGCTACCTTGGGAGTGTTGCCCACCTATTTCGACTAGGTGGCAACTCCATGTCCTTGAAGATGTACATAGTTGTACAAATTGTACCTAGGAAAAATCTGAGGATTTTTTTCACTTCTGCAGGGCAGTTGCCCCTTTGTAAAACGAAATGTCCGCTCCCCTGCGTGGGAAAATTAATGTAATTATATGTGCTAGTATGGATTATATGGTATGGATGCCACACCATGGAACTGGTTGTTAGGGAAGTCCCCTCATCGAGTGTTTTTTCCCTTTCCAATTGATCTTGTTGAGTAAACGATTTTAATTGGTTTGGTTTTTCACTCAAAATCCTCCAAAGTGGTGACGGGCATTCTAACAGTCAAGTCCATGAGGTGGCTAAGGTTTCAAAGTGTTATTCATGACCATGCTAGACATTTGTATAGAGTCTCGCGGAATTTCGTTATGTTGTTGTATTTTTATTAATTTTTTCTAGTTAATTAACTTCACCCCTTGGTGGTTAATTAACTCAGTTTTGATGTAATAATGTAATCGCTCAAGTAATGGCATTTTGTAATAGGGGCTATGAATGCAATGCAAAGTAAATTGCTATGAAACCCCCTAAGCCACTGCTTCGAGTCCCATGTCATTCTGATAAGTGGTTGAAGAGATAGACCAATTTTGGTCAGAAGGGGTCTATCTCCCCTAGGAAATTAATTAATTTCCCTAAGTCGAAAATTCACATTATTTGATTTTGAAGGAAAAAATCAAATAATGCCATGGTAATTTTGTTTGGGGGTTGCCAAACCTAGGAAAATTTATTCCAAATTTTTCCACCCCCCTATGGCCAAGATATTAATTTTTGAAGTTTATTTTTAAATTTTTCCTAAGTAAAAATGGGGAAATTTTAAATTAAATTTTAAAAAATTAAATCTAAGGTGGATTA
>LPNX010736696.1:47424-86820 GCA_001517045.1 Pseudotsuga menziesii
AGAGGAGGAGGAGGAGGAAGTGTTTGGAGGCACCATGGAGGCATCGCCACCACCTTCTGCACCGCTTGATATATCTAGTCCTCCATCCATCACTCAGCGTCGAGTATTAGATGCAGGCTCAAGGCCTTCTACTGCTACTTCTAGTGCTAGGGGCAGGCCTGACAAGAGACCCATGATATTTTCCCGTAAAAGGGGAAGAGGGCATTGATATTAGATAGCTAGATGCTAGTTTTCTTCAGATACATTTATATATGTGATGTCAGTTTGTATTGTTTAAACTTTATACACTTTTGAGTCCTTGATTGGACAACTATGATGTTTCAGACTTTCAGTATCAACTTTGATGTATCGTTTTATTTTTGGCATGACTACATGATAATGATATATATCAGTGTTTTCTTCATATTTATGTTCCAATATGTTTTTCTGATGTTATTATTGCTTTATATGTTTAAAATTCTAAAAAAAATGCATGTATTTTCTATTTTTTAATGTTTGCCGACTTTTGCCGATTTTTCCCGATTTTTTCGCCGATGTTACCGAGAAGTTGTAATCGAGACCCTCGCCGAATTTTTTTCGAGGCCGAGTTTTGCAACATTGGATTAAATGGTAGCCCTAATGCTGCATTTTGTCTAAATTAGGTCATTTATCAATCTTTTGTCACCTTGGTTTGTTGAAGAACGTCCTCTAGAAGGAGTTCTCTAAAGCTTGGGCTTTGGATCTTTGGGTTTTTCCCTAGCTAGTCTTCCACTAACCAGTCTTTTGTGGTTGTTAAGGAAGGTCCTAGTTTGGCCAAAACCTTGACAAAACATCTCAAGTGGAAGGATGGTCACCTTCCTTGATTCCCTAGGGTTTAGGGTATGACCTTAAAAACCCTCTTGTCATTATCCCCTTCCGCTTTCTTCTTCAATTTCATTCATTATCATTGGTATGTAATTGCATTTCATGGTAGTTTAGGACTGAATTTTATGTTAAAACCCTAAGTAGGTTGTAAAATAAGTTCAAAGTTCATAAAACTTTGTAGAATAGCAACCCTAGACTACTGTGGCCTTGTTCCTCCTTCCTCTTAGGACTCACGGCCTCACCCAAGACCTCTTTCAGCCCTCAGTCTAGCCTTTCCCTACCTCAGCCTCCCTCATAAGCCTTCCTCATACCCTCGTCTTCCTCTTTCTACCCTCAGCCTGGCTCTATTGGCTTTCCAACAGCCTTGGCCACGCCATTCTCCACCTCAGCCTCCCCTTTTCCTCTTCCTTCCACCCTCGTCCTGCTCTTCCTTCACTCCTCCATCCCTCGGTCTCCTTCTCTATACCCTCACCTACCCCCTTTAGGTCTGTTCTGGGCCTAGTTGGCCTTGGACAGCCTCATCTTGAATCTCACCAACCTTTTGGCTGCCTTTTTGTGATCTCCCTTAAGGTCTGCAATAATTTGCAGACCCTCTCTCTTGACTACAGTCCCAAAACCTGTCACAAGAAACCACCATAAAGTGTTAGTAAAGGGTTCCCAAGCATTGCTCTAGCATTAATTTTTTATTTTCATAATGAACTGAGGGATGTTACATGAATACTACAGGACTGCTTAATGTTGTATTTGGCTACATGATAGACACGAATAAATGATCTATTTGCTAGAAGATAAGTACCTCAAGTTCGATGATCGCAAATACATTGTATCATTGCACTGATATATGCTCTTAATCCCAACTTTGTTACTGCTGTACTGTCATAAACATCCTGCTATACTTATGCTTACTTGAGGAATGATACTACAAGTGGTTTAAATGACACTTGTCTGATATAGTGGAATTGATAACTTACTTGTCATTTCTCGATGTATTAATGAATGAAATTGATATACTGATTTGCATATACAAGATTCTTATTAAACTTACTTGTCATTGGTGGATGTATTAATGAATGAAATTGATATACTGATTTGCATTTACAAGATTCTTATTTTTATATACTATGTCTTCTTCATCCCTCAATTAACTCCATAAAAGCACTGGTCACTAATCTTGTTGTAAAAGATATAGTTGTGTTTTCCAAGTGTCTTGCACAAGGGCTCCCCCCTTGGAGATTACGACACTCCAAAGAGGTTTGGAGAAGTGACTAAGGTGACAGTGGTCACCTTCTCTTACATTTGCTTATCGGTGACTAGCCCCACTAGTTCATCCGGTAACATCATACATATCTAAGTTGCAAGAAACACCTATTTTGGCCACGTCCTAGTCCCTAAAACGCTTGGAAATGCAGAAAAAAGGACAACACATCACGGAAACATCGCCAGCCATACTGTAATTACCAAAGTGACATACTCTTGTCTTAAAGGGTCTTCAAGGGTCGTCTGTTTTGTCCCACGCCCCTCATGGGCACTTGGGTGGGTCTACAAACAAGCAAAAAGATGCTCAAAACGTGACTTCAACTCACCGAAATGTCATACAGTGTTTTCTTGAATGTTTTGGCGAGTTGAGCCCATGTTTCAAGTGTTTTTTTCTTGTTTTTTTTGCCACCCAAGAACCCATGGTAAATGTGGGACTCATTATTATGTTATTATTATAGAAAAACATCACCCTATCTACACCAATAACCCTTTATGGCAAAACAGAGATAGGGAATTGAGTTTTGAGAAAATTGTCACCTCAATAATTATTGGTAATATTAAATACTTAAATTTTTAACATTACCATTAATTGTTTCAGAATGTTTGAGAATGGTTTCAGAAGTGTTTTTTGCTTGTTTTTTTTGCCACCCAAGCACCCATGGTGAATGTGGGACTCATTATTATATTATTATTATAGAAAAATATCGCCCTATCTACACCAATAACCCTTTATGGCAAAACAGAGATAGGGAATTGAGTTTTGAGAAAATTGTTACCTCAATAATTATAGGTAATATTAAATACTATAATTTTTAACATTACCATTAATTGTTTCAGAATGTTTGAGAATGGTTCCAACCTCATTGGACTTCATATGGAGAAAGTATTATTAATTTATTTCATATCCATTCAGAATTCTGCAGACTTAACAGTTTTCAGTATTTTAGGGTTGGTAGAATTGTAGCAATTCCACTGGATTCTATCAAGTATGAATGTATAGGATTGGCATTAGTCAAGACCACCAACCTATGGGATTTTGCATCATGGAATCATCTGAGTATATAGACATGGGATATCTTCTAAAAATGTCATTTGTGTATGATTGTTATTTTCTTGCAAGATAATGTGTTATATAAAACAAAAACTATGTATCTATATTTTTGTATTTTTTATATACCATGTGTCACGTCCCCATCCCTCCGACAGGCGAAGAGGACGCGACCCCATGGCGTTAACCATCCGGGCAACCAGCCCCATGAACATGTGAAGGCATAAGCTAACTGAAACAGAATGCTGATGTAAAATAATTTGAACTAGAACATGCACAGATGCAAATCTTTATCATACGCAGCAGAAACAACACACATTCATACAGCATTCATTCATCAACATGTTCATCATAATCGTTAACAGAAGTATGATTGCGGAAGTAAAATGAGCAAGATCACTTATCTTATGAAGAACTCGATCCGCAACCAGCTACGTCGCTACAACGTTCCACCCAACCATAGGCCAGCGTGCTCCTTAATCTCTCAGCAGCGTTGCCACCCCTGAGCTGGGCATGATTCTCCAAGGAATAAGGGAACAAGCAGGGTTACACATAGCCAAGGATACACAAAGCATAGCCAAGCCAACACAGTGGGTTTATCAGGCCATCCAGGAGTCAGAAAGGCTAAATGCTAAGCTGGTGAGCTCATTGCAGAGCCAAGAACACCTACACCAGAACTAGCCTGGCTTCTAAAATACCCACACACACCCAACACAAGGAATCAGTCCCTTCTCTACTACACTGTCCCTCAGGCCCTGCATTCCCTTCCAGTGCTATTCAGGGGTTGTGGAAAAGAGAGCCATCCCTCTAGCTTTGTCTATGTGGTTTCCAACACACCAGGTTTATCAAGCAAACCAAGCCCCCATCCACGCAGTCCCTGAGTGTAAAATGGATTTCCACAGGAAAATCGTGGGCGATAGTGGCTGAATGACTCCCAGCTAGCTCCGCGAGTAACAACAACGGAAAAACACAGCGGGTGAGAGAAATCCACACTCAGTCCCAAATACGGGTTGAAACACAGTCGATTCCTTCGTGAGGAAAACGTGAATGGCAGTGGAATGGCTCCTCTCCTCCGGCTACGTGAGACCAACAGTAAAGAAGCCTGTGCATGGGAGCAATCAAACTATCGTGAGGAATGAATGAAAACGTGAGGCATGAACAACAGTGGAGAATGCAGATCGGAAGTGCGTGAGAGCTTCCGCACTATCGTGGAGAGAGTAGCATGTCCGCCAGAGTGATCGTCGTGGTTTTTCCTTTGCCATTGTGAAGTCAACCATGAGTGGAGTGTGCATTTGGGCAAGGACTGACAGTCCTGCTACACCCACTCCCAAAACAAATACTGCCATAACTTCCCCCAGCTACCAGCAGAAATTCTTAATGAAGGTGGTTGGGTAAGGCAAGGAAAGAAGACACATGGGTATTTTCCCTCATTGGCCCAAGGTTTGACAAATTCCCCACCCTTATCCTTGTGAAAATCATGCCCCTTTCTCATTTTAGCTGCCGCAATCGTAGCTGGTCAGGTTATTTAATTAAAGATGCATATTTACATGATGATAAACTTAATATGTGTTGCATGCCCCGATATACCATCGGTGACAAGTTTAAATCCAAAACATAGCATAACCGATCAATGGTGGGGCCTTGGCCTTTAGCTCCACACCATGATCATTTCAATATATACATCATCTACATTTAATGCAACGGGGTCAAAACCGGGGTGTGACACCATGTTTCCCCCACTTACCCACTTTAGGTGGCTCACATTTCCAGCCATTCCTATTTTGGAAACTTGTACACATTTCCATGTTTTGTGCAACTTAGCTCTTTAGGAAAGATAAGAATTTGTTTTTTTATATATGCCTACATGCTTATCAGTTTCATTAATGCAATGAAGAACAATTATTTAGAAACATGAATTCGGACAGCTACAAATGGTAAGAAATGTGACTTGCAACTTCCTAGATAACATTACTAACAGCCCTCAAAAGAGAGTTAATAGTATGTTTAAGTGTTGCTTCCAAAGCCATTGAATATTTAAAACCCACTTCATTATGTATTTCAGAAGCAAGAAGTCTCCGGCACAGCTCAATATTAAGGATAATATGCAAAACTATGTATGCTACAAATGGTAAGCATTATGACTTGAAGCTTTCTAGATATGATTACGGACACACTTCAAGATACCATTAATACTGCGTTGTGGAGTTGATGCTATCTTTCATTTAATCATTAATAACTTACTTCAGTATGTATTTCAGAAACAAGAGGTCCATCATGCCGCTCAAGAATAGGGATAAGATGCTTGATGGCATCTGCCCGCTGCAGATACTCTAAACAATTTGGATCAGTTGAAAGCTGATTGATGCATTTCAATATCTGCAAAAGTTGAATAAAGTTCACTGTCGAATTATGGAAGAGAGCAAAGTTCCATTCGCTTCAGACAAAATACTATAACTATAAAGTTGCCTTAAACACATACCTTTAAAAGAATAGGTGACTCAAGCTTGTTAAGCATTTGGAACAAGCGAATTAGTAAGCTCAAGCTGCACATGTGCGACTTAACTGTTGTATCTGCTCGAGTAAACTCAAGCAGTAGATCTGCTACTTTCTCCAAGTACTCTCTTGCAACTTCAGCATTAAGAGTTGGTACCATCTGCGAAAGTAAACCTGATGATGTTGCACTTCCAGGTCTTGCATTCAGAACTCCAGACCCAGAAAGCACACCTGATGCCGTTTGTGAAGCATACCCAGAAGTGGAAGCAACCCCCTCACCAGCAATTGCCCCACCTCCACTCATCAGTGGTCCATTCTTCTTATGTGATTTTGGAGAAAACTTTGAAGTTAATTCAACAGCTCCATTTTCTGAAATATCTGAAACAGTAAAAACATTTCACGACAAAATTTCAAAATTCAAATTTATCACTTTTACAATACACCTGCCTTAGTAGACTATTTGATCCAAAACCAATAGATATCAATTCTAAATTAATTAATGATCAGCACAGACAAACAAAATGAAGAAACAGAGAAACAGTACTCCACAAAAGATGTGAAGAAAGCATTTTAATAAACCAGCATAGATCCATCTTAAACCTGGATCTATCAAGCACCGAGAGGAATCCAATTTTTTGAGGTGTAAATATATTTTAATCTTAAACTTTTTACACTTTCAGAAAAAATTTACACCTCAAGAAATTACATCTTTCTCGGTGCTTAATAGATCACAGTTTAAGACATGGACTTTTTTTTATAACTTTTCATTTGGTTTAAAAATTTTATTTTATGAGCCGACAAGGATTTTTTTAATTACCTTTTATTTGGGTTTAAGTTTTTATTTTATGAGCCGACATTAATTTTTTTAATTACTTTTTTTTATTTGATTTTTTCTTTTATGAGCTGAGATGATTTTTTTTATTAACTTTTTATTTTTGGTAATGTTACATTACGTGACATCTCCCCCATACTGGATTGTAGAGCACCTCGCTACTCTCGGTGCAACCAACACCAGGCGACAATTATAAAGAATATCTGATCCTCTGATCTAATTATCTTTGTATTTGCCATCTTTTCAACGCAATCAAGAGGAGAGGTCCGAGGTGACTGCTTGGATGATCAAATTTTTACAACTGCGTGACAGTACAGATCCACAGTCATAGCATGCTTTCATGATTTTATGTTAGTATCCAACTAACCGATTGCCATACTCATTAATATGAATCGAAGCCAGAAGAGTGATAAGATTACTAATAGGGAAAGAATAAGGACCCAAAACAACTTTGTTCTTAAATCACACTCCCAGAGAGAGTAATTCTGCGGAGCATGCTCCCAGTTAAAATAAATTTCTCTCTGCCAAGACAGGGAGCAAAAAAAGAACCATTCCCAGTTACTCCCACAGGTTGAGGTGATATTGTTCTCCCATACTTGTAGGAACCAAGACAAGACTCCAAATATAGGTTCAGGCATAGCTAAGGTTTAGGCATTTGTTCTCGTTCTATTTCTCATTTCACTCATCTTTGCGAGGGGTTTGAATGGGCTGCTCGGTAGTTGTTGGGAAGAAAATTTGCGAGACCTTGGAAGGGAGATTGAAGGCTTCCATAGTTACATTCAACCACAAATGTAGAGTAAATAGTTAGACTCTAAAGCCCACTCTTGTTTGATTTCATTTTTTTCCACTGTGTTATACTTAAATGTTCACTTCTCCTCTCTTCCCCATCATTCTAATGTAGCATCAAGTCAAAATTTTAGAGAACCCCAACACAGTTTCAGTTTCAGTGCTGCATATGGTTTAATGCCCAAACCCCATCATGCATGTACATTGAAAAATTATAATTTTAACTGAAAACATTAAACACATGAGATTTTTTTTCAACTTTTGAACTCTGAAAACTTATGACAGCCCTAATCTCATACTCAGAAATTTTAAATCAGCCACACATGAAAATTAAATGCTCATATTTTTCGTCAAATTGACCCAAGAAAAAACCTGAAGGGAAAACCTGTATGAGAGAGAAATTTTATTAATTCTTAAGGAAAAAAGAAATCAGAACAGCAGTACTTATCTCCCTGATAACACCTCGAAAAATCATGCCAGAATCACTCTGTACGGCTGCCTCAATTTTCATGCTATATGGCCCACACGTGCGACTGTATGGGCACCTTTTCCTGCCTCGGAAACTGTGCTGCCGTACGGCCTGTCAACAGCATTAAATGTTGGTCAAATCACCTCGATTTGTGTGCTGTACGGACTGTACAAAACTGCTGTGCAGAAGACCTCGAGATCTGTGCTGATGTACGGTACATCTTCAAAAATTTTGCCTGCTGAATTTTTGCCTTGGGAAACGTGCCAAAATTTTGCCTCTTCCTGTCTTTGAAATGTGTGCAGTATTTTTCTCTCTCTCAAATTTCAGGAAGGAAATCTCTCCAAACCCTTGTTTCTTCTCTTGCTCTATCCTCCCCAAAAATTCTCTCTTTGGAATGTCAACAATTGAATTCCATTTGCCTTTTCCAAGCCTTTCGGTTTGAGTAACTTCTACTTTAAGATCAATGGCTTAGATTAAAAGCCAACTAAATAAGATCTAGGGCCCATCTCATTTCCTCATTAAAAATCACTTTTAAATTATAAATGAAAATTTAATGCACACCCACATTTAATACTCATAAAGTCACTTTATAATCATTCATTCAAACTTTCATTAAAAGGTCACTTTATAAAAATAAAGTCAAACTCACCTTTTTTTTAATTTTGCTAGGGACCACTTTTAAAGTGTCCTTGTCCACCCCAAGGCATGACTGAACAAACACTTCCTAAGTAAAAATTCAACAACAAGTTATTCACATCTAGAGAGGGGTATGGAATGGAAGAGGATGATGATAATGAAGCTGGCAGTGATGATGGGCAAAGCTTGGGAAGGGAAAAGGGTGGAACCACAAAGGTTATATGCCCCATTGTAATAGAACCTAAACAGGTTCATATACCTGTATGAGAAAGCATCAATGTGGGATTATGTCATGGAATGAAGGTAAGACTATAGGGGTCAAAAAGTTATGACCAAGTGCCATTGAAAAATAGAAACAAATAGTAGGAAGAGAAGGCTGAACAAAACAAATCCAAAAAATCAATGGTTGAATATGACACCCTAGTCTCAAATAGAATATTTGGGGGTCGATCCCCATCCCCCCCATTGTAGTGGATCCTCCCATGTGCATATTCAACCTTCCTTGAACAAGGTTGGGATGACATGGATGCAAATATTTTTAGGCTTCTCTATGAATGTAACATACCATTCAATGTTCTTTACTTACCCTATTGGCATGAAATGATATAACTTTATAATACATCATCGATGCCCCTAAAGAATATAGGAGCCCTAGGTATCACAAAGCCAAAACCATGGGACTTGACAGGGAAAGAGCCAAAAACCCATAATGCTCTAAAACAATTTACGAATGATTGGACCGAATATGGGCTATCCATTGTATTTAATGGTTGGACAAACGTTTAAGGCAAGCCATTGCTAAAGATTCCTGGTGTGTTTGCTAGCGGTGTGGTCTTTCTTTCAGCCCACTACTCAAAGTGTTACAAGACTATTGATAATTGCAGAACACTTGATTAAAACCCTTCAAGAGATTGGTTCGTACAATGGCATTTAAGTCATCACTAATAATGTTGCTAATAGTAAAGGCAAAAGGAGCAATCATTGAGAATATGTACCCTAACATATTTTGGTCAAGGTATTTGGGGGTCGATCCTCGTCCCTCCCATTGTATTGGATTCTCCCATGTGCTTAGATCAATATCAAACTTCCTTGAACAAGGTTGGGATGACGCGGATGCAAATATTTGTAGGCTACTCTATGAATCTAACATACCATTCAATGTTCTTTACTTACCCTATTGGCATGAAATGGTATAAGCCATTATCGGTGCCCCTAAAGAATGAATATAGGAGCCCCAGGTATGACAAAGACGAAACCATGGGACTTGACCGAGAAAGAGCCAAAATCCATAATGCTCTTGAACAATTTACAAATGATTCGACCGAATATGGGGTATCCATTATATCTAATGGTTGGACAAATGTTAAAGGCAAGCTATTGATAAAGACTCTAGGTGTGTTTGCGAGCGGTGCGGTCTTCCTTTCAGCCCATGATAACTCAAAGCATTACAAGACTACTGATAATTGCATAACCCTTGATTAAAACCCTTCAAGAGATTGGTTCATACAATGTCATTTAATTCATCACTAATAATGATGCTAAGAGTAAGGAAAAAGGAGCAATCATTGAGGATATGTACCCTAACATATTTTGGCAAAGGTATTTGGGGGTCGATCTCCATCCCCCCCATTGTAGTGGATTCTCCCATGTGCTTAGAACAATATCAAACTTCCTTTAACAAGGTTGGGATGACGTGGATGCAAGGATTTTTAGGCTTATGTATGAATGTAACATCCCATTCAATGTTCATTGCTTATCCTATTAGCATGAAATGGTATAAGTCATTATCAATACCCCTAAAGGATAGAGGAGCCCCGGGTATGACAAAGAAAAACCCATGGGACTTGACAGGGGAAGACCCAAAATCCATTGTATCTAATGGTTCGACAAATGTTAAAGGCAATCCATTGTTAAATATTATTGGTGCGTTTGCTAGTGGTGTGATCTTCCTTTCAGCCCATGACTACTCAAACCGTTATAAGACTACTGATAATTGTAGAACCCTTGATTAAAACCCTTTAAGAGATTGGTTCATACAATGTCATTTAAGTCATCACTAATAATGTTGCTAATAGTAAGGCAAAAGGAGCAATCAATGAGGATATTTCACGTTTAGTAGATCTATTTGTCTTTTCATGTTTAGTAGTAAATCTAGAACTTAGTGCTTGTCTTTATTATATTTCATAAACCTTACATGAAAATTTAAGTTTGGACTTTGAATTTGAATCCATCTTTGAAGTTTTAAATGTTGATTGCATGTTACACAACTCATTATTAATGAATATGATGCTCTATTTCATGACGTGGTTCATGTATCTATTACAATTTGTTAATGGCAAATGTTATATGTTAAAACTTGAAGGTTGATGTCGCAGATGATGATCGATCATTTGATGGCAATGTCGTGAGCTATAAATGTTGGATGATTGATGTTATATGTGTACTAAATGGTTGATGATTTAATGATCATCATTAATCTAGTAGTTAGATCTATGTTTCAATGTTTACTAGAACTAATTTGACATTCGCATGTTTTTTTAATATATATGCATCAAAATATATATTATGTAAAAGACACTGCCAAGACACTCCACTCCAGGAAGCTTTTTAAAAATTGTGCTTCCCGCTTCTGCTCCATGTTCCAAGCAAACTTGATTGAAGGAAATGAGTCAAGCAGACATCAAGTAACCCATCATTCACATTTTTACCACTCAACCAAGCACACCTTCGCAAATCAAGGTTATGTAGACCTAGTGCTAGTGACAATAAGCTCGGGAGAGAGTTACACCCAATGTCACCACAATCTATCTTCTCAACACTTTGAGTAACTCCAAATCCAGGGGGAGACCCTAAAGATACCTGGAACAACCAAAAAGCCAAAAATACCTTCCACAAAACCTTAATAGCTATGATCAATGCCTTATCGGAGTCAAACAATATCAAATCAAGACACAAGAATCATATATAAAAGGAGTTATTCACTTTATCACAGATTCCAGATGATAGCCCGCCTTACGAGGCAATTTCACATCTCCCAATGCGATGTCACACTTCCCAAGGCTACCACTCCAAAAAGTGTGCCCTCAAGGGAAAAAGGACAACTGGACTAGGACAAAGCTAAATGATAAGCCAAAAATATCACATACCCTCTAATTCACAAATTACAAGAGTTTCAAAGATCCCAATGCATTTCCTCAAAAGAGGATGCCCTCTACGGTTTATGGATAAAATCCTAGGGCGAAATTTTAGGGTGGGCCAAAAATACTAAATCACGACTGTTTTTTGGGTTTTGAATTTATTTATATTTTTAAGGCTTTTTCCAATTGTTAAACACTTATATGCATAAAATAACATTAAAAAACATGTAAAATTTGATAAAGAGAGGATTGATAGATAGGGTATTAGATTATTGTCTCAAACCCTAGGGCTATGAGAGATCAAGGCTAACATCCCTCCTCTTAAGATGGTTTCCAATACTTACAAGTAGGCCAAAGCTAGCAACCTGTAAGGTTAGGTAGTAAAACCCTAATTAGGGCAAATAGAGAATCCTAAGGCTCGATAAAACAATGGAGAGCTTCTTGGTATGAAGGTCTCTTCAAGCAAGTACACAAAATGCTAGCAAACAAACCCTACTTTAGTCCAAAGAATTACAAAAGGGACGTTAAACTAAAGTTAGGAGATAAACTTACCAACATTAATCAAGAATGAGCAAGGAAAGTGCACCTTAGGTCACCCTTGAGTACGAGTTATTACAACTATTTTTAGCATCCACATAGCATGTGACAATCAAACCCTAGAAATCCTTCCATTCATCCTTCGTGCAAGGGAAAAGACATCCAAGTGAGACCTGCGCACTACCTCAACTGCTCAAATAAACCAGCAGGAAAAGAAATGAATACATAATTTGAACCCTTGTCCATGATTTGCAAATGAGGTGAGGTTGTCTTATTTATATGACACAACCCTAAACATTATACAAATTTGAGCCTACAAGTTAATAACAAAAAATAAAATTTTAGATTACTGCACCCACAAACTTGGGGACTAAACCACACAATGACATAAATAAGAATAAACATGTGCAATTAAACTCCACCTAGTGCAAAGTGAGCCAAAAGGAAGGTGGCATGCCCCAACTAACCCCTCATCACCCCCATGCTACTAACCTGTGTGGATGGGGCCAATTCTCATCTCTTCTTGTATGAGATCGTCCCAAAGTCTAGACCATGTAGGCATGTGCTCCCTAGCAAAAACCGCGCGCACAAAGTCTTTCCATGGTTTTGAGAAAACATTCAAGGCATTCCTAACCAACTCTGCATCCTCCACCTTCTCTCCAACAACACCTAACTCAACATGTACCTATGAGATCTTGGTAAGGTATGATGTGAATTGTCAATCTTGGTCATCTTAGTATTTCTCAATTTTTCCCTCAAAACCATTTTTTTTTTTTTATTGTCGCTTTGGTACATCTTTGTCAAAGCTTCCCACAAGTCAATGGCATTCTTTTTACTAATCACATGAGGCATAATATTGTCTTTCACTGCATCAAGAATGATTCTCTTTGCCTTTACATTCTTTTTGTTATATTCAGCCAAAGGATCAGGATTAGTAGGAATCATGACAACTTTCTCAGTTATTTCCCATAACTGATATTCGTCCAACAACAAAGTGATTCTCTCATTCCATGGAATGAAATTCGATGCACCCTCCAACTTATCCTCAAACCGCAACCCAAAATTCAAAGACATACTTCACTGACCAACCAACAACTCAAGCCCACTATGCTACGTGAATTAAATCACTAATACCCTCACTGCCCTCTTGTGTCAAAGATTGGTTTTCTCTGTTCAAAGCTTTGATATCATGATAATTTTTCTCAACCCCACCACCAGTTTCAGTACCCAATAAATTTATTCTTCATGATTAATGCATAAACTGTAAATGCACTCAAATCTGAAATTTATAAACTGAAACACAATGGGTTTTAACTTGCCACTTACAGCAAAATAGAACAACAAACACATAAATTTGACACACAGATTTTTAGGTAAATTACCCCTGGAAAACCTCGTAGGGAAAACTAGTTCAAGAGAGAAATTTTAGTAATGAGCTCACAGAAAATTAGTATTAAATCCAATGAAAATCAGTATTAAATGCACATGTATGATCTGCAATAAATGCAACAAACCTCGATTTGCATGCCCAGTCAGTTGTACAACCTCAATTTATGTGCACTGCAACAATCACATCCTGTACAACCTTGAAAATTGTTGGTCCCCATTTTGTCACCATTCTTGGATTAAATACTTTACATATTAACACTTGTTTTGTTACCTTTTTGCGTCTTTTGTACCATGCAGCTCACCATTCAAGCCTCAGGTATGAATGAATTTAAGGTTTATGTAAATTCTGTTTATTAATATCATTTTATGATTTTAATGATTAAAATTGACATGATATGAAGCATATTCAATATATTAATTCATGTGTATAATTGTTTGCAGGTTATATGGTCTTTTAGACAAGCTAACAAAAAGACACGCGTTCAGCTACATATATGGAGAGCATATCCAGCTTGCTGTCCAGATCACTAAATAGACCGTGCATCGTTGGTAGTAGATTTATGTGCGTTAAAGGCATGTAACGGCCATGAACTGTTGTGACCACGCGCCAACATCTTAGCATCAGCCTTCTTTTGGAAGGGCGCTCATCTAATGTCTCTGTGTGACACCTTGACACCAGCTTCGATTAAGACTGAAATCATATGCCACATCGCGCGCAAGAAAGGAATCAAACCTGCGAAGAAGAAGGAACTGTCATCTATTAGTTATCAATGTAATTATTTGTTATAATGACTGCCTTATCGTAAGAGCATTCGACCACTCATCTAATGTCTCTGTGTGACACCTTGACACCGGCTTCGATTAAGACTGAAATCATATGCCACATCGCGCGCAAGAAAGGAACCAGACCTGCGAAGAAGAAGGAACTGTCATCTATTAGTTATCAATGTAATTATTTGTTATAATGATTGCCTTATCGTAAGAGCAGTCGACCACTAAAAGGGTCGACTTGCTCGCCTTCTGTAAACACTATATATATAGGTGATCTCATGCGAGGGATAAGGTTAATCGCTAAATGTTATAGTTGATAGCTCGTGGTTAGTAGCTGATAGCATCAATGGAGTTAGTTAGGATAGGGGGATAGTTAGTTGTTTTATCAGTTTTCCACAAGACTCTGTCACGGCACCTTTGGTTTAATGAAAACTCCATTACGTTGTGCATGATCGTGTTCTATTAGAAGAGCATTACTCTGTTTGCTGGGAGGGCCCCCAGACAGCAGAGTTTTACATCTTTCTGTATGTTGTGTTATTTCCTTTCTCTGTAACTAGTATAATTTTGCTTATAAGTTATTCATGTAGTTTTATTCTTGTAATCATTTATGTTTTCTGTAGTATAGATTCCATTGTTATTATGCTGATTATGTAGGTTTCTTTTACCAGTTAGCAATCGGTTGCGCCTAGAATAGCTTCTAAATTCATTTTCAAAGTTTTTACAGTTCATTGCTTAATTCTTAGACTAGATTAGATTCCTTTGGTTAAGTCACAGTAAATCTAGTTTTATTTAAGTTCTGTTTTTGCTTAAATATATTTCAGTCTGTTTAGTAATGTAATTTCCTTTTTGAATTATGAGTTAGTTTAGATTATGTTGCTATAAGATTTAATCAGTAAATAGATTTGCTCTTTTACATTTCATTAGCATATGCATGAGTCAACTGCTCTAAAATAAATCATTTAAATTTACTGTTTTCCGAAATTTTGATATTTTCTTCAAACAGACTGTCATTCAGACAGTTTGTTCTGCCTTCCATACGGACCTTTGTTCCAACCTACTGTTCAGTCTTTCATTCAACCCTGTATGTCTTTAATTTGTTTCGAGCTTATCTTCTTAGTTCTCTGATTCTGTTTAAATGGTACTGGTTAGATAGTGACTGTACTTTCTTTTAAGATTCTTAGATAAGATTGTTAGACTACTTGTTAGACTTCATTCTTCTTTTTTTCCTTTCTTCTCACCTTATGCCTAAAGAATTATGTCATGTATTTTACTCTTTTGTAATGATTTGTATTGTTCCTTCACATATAAAGTTTTAAATGTATTAATAGATTAAGTATCATTGCTCATAGTAATACAATTTATCTTCTTAATCATATGGTTGTTAAAAGAATCCATAGAATAGAATTTAGATCATCATGATAAGTCTTTTGTTTGCTCATAGATTATGTTTACCTCCTTGTAATATTATCTTATTTTTTGCAAGTAAAGTTCAAAGGTTTATTTGTTTATAGATCATTATGTTTACTATAGCTTGTAGTTGGACGGTTCTTAGTCTACATATTTTTGTAGAAATTAAGTTAGATCTAATTCCCTTTAGCTTCTTCACCTCATTCGAAAGCCATTTTGATACTTCTCCTACTCATGTCCCGATTATAGTAAACCCTTATCCTCTAAATAATCAAGGAGAATGGAATTAGTGGCCATCTATTAGTTGCATGTATAGCTTTTAGGAAACATAATTAGTTGTTGTAAATTCTTCCTTGTAAGTTGTTTATCAGTAAAATAGACCTTCTTATAAAGAATAGTTCATTGTCATTACATTGTCCATATCTTTGTCTTTTAATAGTTGTTCATAGAGTAGAGTAGTGTAACTTGATACCACTCTACCCTAGTCCTCTGTCTCTGTTATCTTAACTAAGTTGGATCCTTAGGAGTTCAAGTCAAGACCTTCCAATCCTTTGTTTACCAAAGTATTACCACGATACTCTCTACCTTAGCATATATTTTGTAAAAACTCTAAGCCTACCAACCCCGGTCGATAATTAAATATTCGATAAATTATTCAAGACAATATTTTGCCCAAGAAAAATCATGCCCAAATTTTTGTTCTACAATCCTTGGGATTTGTGCCAAAAATTTGTTGTATGTCTCCTCAAAATCCATGCTCTCTATCTCTTGCTATACACTAGTCAAAATTCGTGCCACCTACTCAGTTGTATAAACAAACTACCTAAGCATTAAATGCTGACATGCTTTCCTGGGAATCGTGCCCTCTCTCCTCTTGGGAAATGCGCCCCCCTTTGCAGCTCTCTTCTCCTCTCTTCTTTAGCTCTCTTGCTCTCTCTTCACTTTTTGTGTCTATATGTCTCCTAAAACTCCTTTTGCCTCTTTATAAATCAGAATGACTCTAACTCTTCATCTTCCAAGATGGATGGCGAAGATCAATTGTTGTGATATGTTTGCTCTTTATCACAACTTAAGTAATTTTCACTTACCACAAAGCTAAAGTCACTTTAACTTTATAAAAAATAAAGTTAATGTCTAGGAAAGTAACTTTAGTCACTTTCTACATGCTTAGATGCCAAGCCTATGTAAAAAACAATCTGAGCTATAAAAACTCAACACTCCCTCTTAGCGAGGAAGGTGTTCTGCACCACCTCTTCATCTTCCAAGATGGATGGCCAACATTAAATCTTGGGGTCTCAAGATCAATGGTTGGGATAATTTTGCTCTTTATCACAACTTAAGCCACTTTCACTTACCATAAAGCAAAAGTCACTTTAACTTTAAAAAACTAAAGTTAATGTTTAGGAAAGTCACTTTAGTCTCTTTCTACATGCTTACACACCAAGCCTATGTAGAAAACCATCTGAGCTATAAAAACTCAACTCTCCCTCTTAGCGAGGAAGGTGTTCTTTACCACCCCCAACTTATCTTTGAATTTGAAAATTTTTCCTTTCATCGAAGCCTTCATGGGGATGTCTGCAACTTGCTCATCGGTAGAAATGTACTAAAGCTGCATTGCCCCTCTTTGAACATAGTCCTGAATCAAGTGGTACTTGATCTCAATGTCTTTCGACTGATCATGAAGCACTGGATTCTCAAGGACTTTTAATGCAACTCTGGTTGTCAAAATGAATCACCGTCGGAAGCAACTCCTAACCAAATAACCCAACAAGTAGCTTGTGAAGCCATATGGCCTCACAACTTGCTAAACTGGCATCCATATACTCTTCCTCAACAAAACTAAATCCATCCAACCTTTGCTTCTTGTTGAACCAGGAAACTACTATCAAGCCTAGGCTGATGGAGGACCCAGAGATGCTCTTCCTGTCAACCTCACTGCCTGCCCAATCTAAGTCACTGAAACCAAACAATCTGACTCTACCCCCTAGACATATAGCTCACAACCCAAAAGATAGTGTCACGCAAGTAATAGAGAACATGTTTTGTTGTGATACAGTACACTCTCCTAGGCTCAACCATAAACTAGCTAAGATTATTCACAACAAAAAAAATATTTGGTTTGGTGTTGACCAGATACATCAAATCCCAATTAGCTGACGATATAAGGTAAGATCAACCAATTCTTACTCGAAAGCATCAAGCTTCTTCAAGTTGGTCATTAGAGGTGTCAACATAGGTCTGCAATTCGCCATCTCGAATCTCTCCAAGATCTCAACTGCATACTTTGCCTGTCCAAAAAAAATATGACATGTACTCTACCACACCTCCAACCCCAAAAAATAATGCATCAAACCAATATCCTTCATCTCAAACTCTGTAGTTAGATCCATCTTGCATTCTCTAATTTGCTTATCTGACCCCATCAGAAAGAGTTCCTCCACATAAAGGATAAGAATAAGTGGATCCACACCAAGCTTAATGTAGTATAGATTTAGATGCGCCTCACTCTTCACAAAGCCCAACTGTAACAAGTAACTGTCAATCCTAACATACCAAGCTCTAGGAGCTTGGCTGACTCTGTAAAGAGCCTTCTTCAATCTGCACACATGAGACTCTCTCCCATGCACCTCAAACCCCAGTGGTTGCTCAATATACACTTCCTCTTTCATGAAATGCAGTCTTCACATCCATTCGATGAAGGCTCTAACCCATCTTTGCTGCAATGTTCATGATTGCCCTACTCAAAGTGTACCTCGCAACTGGTGCAAAGGTCAACTCATAGTCTACTCCCTCTACTTATGAGAACACCCCAACCAAAAACTGAGCTTTGTGCTTCTCAATGCCACCATTTGCAGCATGCTTGATTTTATAAAGCCATTTGGAAGTCACCACTGACTTTCCCTCAGTTCTCGAAACAACCACCCATACATCATTCTTCATGATGGAAGCATACTCTTCCATCATGTCTTCTCTCCATACCTATTGGTCAACTACCTCCTCAAAAGTGGAAGGCTCGTGCTCATGAATGCTACACATCAAAGCCACATAGTTGTGGAATCTCTTTGATGGCCTAGTCTACCTGACAGTCCTCTTGGGACTCTCCACATGATCCTATGCACCCTTCAGAGTCTGTTGAATCCATCTTGACTTCTTCTTCCCTGACGAGGTCCTCAATGGTGCAAGTATCTCCTACACATCCCTATCATCTGAATACTATGATCCTGAAGTCTGAGCACATGTGACATATGTACATGTAATCCAGGAACCTATAACACCTGAAACCTGTGAACCTGTACCCTGTGGCCATGTAACCTACGGTACCTATGAACTCTGTGGGAGTTCTTCCCCTGCCCCTTCTAGGAGATGACTCGTGTGACCTCCTCAGTGCCCTCTCTTCCTTGAATCTGACATCTCGCCTAACCACTATTTTCCTCAAAGCAGGAATATAAATCTGGAAGGCCTTCAAAGTCGCACTATATCCAACAAAGATCCCCTTATCTACAGTGGGCTCTAACTTTGTCCTCTTCTCAGAAGGGACATGTGAGTAAGGCACCCAAAGTTGCGAAAGTGCCCCACTTCGGGCTTCTTGCCAATGAAAGCTGTCAAATTTTAGCATTAGCATGAATTCTTTAAAATTTTGCAGACTATCAAATAACAATAGACAAGTGCAGTAGATACATCAACACAACAAAATATTGAACACAAGAGTTTTTCACTGGGGAAACCTTTAAAGGACAAAAACCCCAAAAGCATTAGTAATTCATCTCTTAAATGAGATGACTTGAGTTCCTCAGAATTCTGAGATGAATGATCTCCAATCATTTCCAAACCCTAATAGGTTTGAAATAAAAATTACAGAAGATAATTTTACACAAAAAATCAAATTAGGGCTTCCCGCCCTAATTCCTCTTATGCTGCCCGAGATTAACTAACCAAATTCTGTGGCTGCTCGGATGCCCAAGCTGCCTTCCCAGATGTACCCAAACATCCTGCCCGAACCTGTTCTTTGCCTGCCTAAGCTATTTGTTGCCAGCCCAAAATCTTCTTCAGCCTGCCTGAGCTTTGTTTATTGCCTGCCTAGACCTGCCCGAACCTCCCAGCTCCCTGCCCGGATGTACTGTTGTTTCCCGGACCTTATTGCAGCCTGCCCTAGTTCTGTTTTGCAGTTGCCCAGAAACCTTTAGATCTGCCCGTGAGTTCCGTAGTCTCTGTTGTAGCTCTGTTGTGGCAACCCATAGCTCTGGGATGGCTACCCTAACTCTGTAGTGGCAACCTGGAGCTATGTGGTGGTTGCCAACAGCCTACCCGAGCTCCTATACTGATGCCCTAGCAATATAGTAGACAGCCCGTGAATATTAGGGTCTGCCCGAGTTAGAGACAGACTACCCGAGATGAAATCTGAGCTGCCTAAAGTTCTATCTATGATTTGTTCAGCTTCCCGAGAAGATACCACAGACTGTTAGTGTTGCGCGAGACCATAGTCAAGTTACTCATGAAGTCCTGTCTAGTGCCGTGAAGATTTTCCTCCTGCACGTGAGGGTTGAGGATGCTAAGGTAAAGACCTTGGATCTTCCCTTCCTGTCGGATGTGCATCAAAACAAACTGTTGTTGTTGAGAGGCTTAGGGTGATACCCTAGCCCAAATCTTGAAGGGTAAACCCTAGTAGACTAAGGGTTAGGTTGTAGATACCCTAGTTGTAGGGTAAACGCTGAAGAAGTAATGATGACTAGCTACTAGGGTTTCTAGTAGTATAAATGTAGATGCCCTAGCTAGAAACCTCCATACTAGGGAATACACCAAAAACAAAAACTTATCTTGCTTCAAAACCAGCGAGACTTCTCTTTTGGAGTAGCTGAGAATCATAATCAAGTGTGTGCAAATGAAATGAAGTTGATCTTCATTTATAACCTTTGAATTACCTGTATGTGGACCAAAACTCAAAAGAACAAAATAATATTATTTTATCCTTTTAACTTTTACCTTTAGTGGTACTAAAAGTCTTTTTGCACTTTCATTTTGACTCCTTCGTGGTCTAAGGGTCCTCAGGTATTTTTTTACTTTTACCTTTAGCCTTCTTCAAGTGCCCTGGGGTCAAAACAAGTAGTCAAGGTGGTCCTTCATCCCCAATCAAAGTACATCATCATAAACAGAGAAAAATAATAATGCTTTTATCTCACACTTTATGTGACACCAGGATCGGGTACTAGCTGTCTTAACCAAGGGTAGCTAGACCTTGGAGAAGATCACAAAGCAAACAGATCGAGGGTCAGAGTATCTCTCATGCCCAGACACGGTCTAGGTGCCTCAGCCATAGTGATATCCTAGTAACAAACCAGGTGTCTCAGCCATATGCAGCATAATTCGATCCAAGGTCAAATACTAGGTGACAGACCAAGCGCCTCCATTCTCCCAGAGAATGGTCCTCAGCCTCAAGCTAAGTCCCTAGTCCCAGACTAGGTTAAATTTCTGGTAGTTGACCAGGTGCCTCCATTCAAAAAATGGCCACTCAGCTCTAGGATCAGTCCCCCAGTGCAGGACTGGTTCCACATCCTAGTACCTACCCAGATGTCTCCATTCAACAAAATGGTCTCTTAGCTCTAGGTCGAGTCCCCCAATGCTAGACTGGTTCCACATTCTGGTCCCTGACTAGATGTCTCCATTCAACAAAATGGCCACTCAACTATAGGCTGAGTCCCCCAGTGCTAGGTTGGTTCCACATCCTAGTCCCTGACCAGATGTCTCCATTCAACAGAATGGCCACTCAGGTCTTAGCTGAGTCCCCCAATGCTAGACTCGTTCCACATCCTGGTCCTTGACCAGATGTCCCCATTCTCCTAAGAGAATGGTTCTCGATGTTGCACAGGAAAAATCAACACTCCCTCTCAACGAGAGAGGTATTCTCTGTCATGCCAAGCTTGTCACGGAAGTACACAAACTTCGTTGTCATCAGGGGCTTGGTCAAAACATCTGCAATTTGCTCATATGTACAGATGTGCTGCAACTTCAGAGTGCCTCCATAAACTAGGTCTCTGATGAAATGATACTTCATTTCAATGTGTTTCGATCTATCGTGAAACACCAAAATTTCTAAAAGCTTAATGCCACTCGGATTATCATAATGGATAATCGTAGAATCAAGCTTTCCCCTGAACATATCAGAGAGTAGTTTCCTGAGCCAAACTACTTCCTTGCAAGCATCACCTGCAATGATATACTTTGCTTCTGTTGTATTCTTAGCCATGGAACCCTGTTTCCTGTTGCACCAAGAGATCATTGCAGATCTCATACTGAAATAATAACTAGAGGTACTTTTTCGGTCTACTGCACTACCAGCCCAATCTGAGTAACATATATTTGATTTCATGTGTACGAGATACATTAGGGATCCAAAGAGGTGTAGATACAGAGTATTGTCCACATTCTGTGAACACGTGGCCGAGTCCCGCAACTTCTTTAACATGGTCGTCAAAAATATGCTCAAGGACTTGCAATCCTGCATTCCAAAACTCAGTACAATATCAACAGCATACTTCCCTTGTGTTAGGAAGATCTCGCCTGGCTTTGCTAAACCTCAAGGACAAGATCCTTCATTTCAAATTCATAGGTGAGCTCCCTCTGACACTGAACTATCAGTTGTTCCTCTCTAGTAAGGAACTAGTCATCCACATATACGACTAGGATCAAGATGTAGGCTTGCTGCTTCTTTGTATGTGGAAGATTCAGCATTGATAAGCTGCCTCATAAGACATGAATACTTATGAGGTATACTTTCTCTGAAAATCCCAGGAGAAGCTTTATGCTTCTTAGCTTCTTGTACCATTTCTCAGTACCTAGCAAGTCTCCTTTTGGAAGGAGGGACCTCAAGTAGTTCTTCTGGCGAACTTTCAGGCACTTCAGGTACATCTGGAATTTGACTGACAAATTCATCTTCCTCCCTCTGAACTTTTGAGTCTGGGATCTTAGAAGAGGGTTCTTCAGCTTCCATTGGAAGCTCTCTTTTTATTCCTGTTTGATTTTCAATCAAAGCCTTGAACTCTTTGATCTAAGATTTCTGAGAGTGATTATAGTACAAGCACCCACTCAAGGAGGGTGAAGACATAGGCCCATAAATGTCAGAGTGAATAAAATCCAATAAGCCTTTAGATATATCCTTGCTTCTGGGGAAAGGTTTCTTAGTGTTCTTACCTAGAGCACAACCTTTGCAAATACCTTCATGTTTGGAAGACATCTCTTGCGTACTTGTAACCATCTTCTATAGGTCTAGAAGAGATGTATAATGAAGGTGTCCAAACCTTCAATGCCATAGCTCACATGGTTCAATTGTGTGATGAACCAAGGCTTGTGTGGAATTTCGAGAGGCCTTATAAAGACCTCCCTCTTGAACCCCAATCTGTACAGCTGGGCTTAGTCTCTCTTTCTTTGCCCATAGTAGGACATTTTTGTCCATGAAGAGGACATTGTAGACCTTGTTCTCTAAGCCAGCAATAGAGAGAAGGTTCTTCTTCAAACCAGGAACATATAAGACATCATCAATATGTAAAACCATACCTGAATCAAGTTGAAGTGAAGTTGAGCCAACTCCTTAAATCTTGTAAGTAGAGTCATCTCCAAGTTCCACTTGTGTAGTGAACTTCTTCTTTCTGTAGCAGGTGAGTGCTCCACGATTGCATGTCATATGTTTGAAGGCACCACTATCTACTAACCAAGAGTTAGCACTGTGTGTGATGGTTCCAGAGAGAGCAGAGATCAGGTAGTACTCTCTTCTAGGTTCGTCTTCTTTGGTAGCCCTGGTGTTCTTCTTTTTCTTAGGTTTGTCTTCTTCTTCTTCTTCTGCAGTAAAAGCTTGGAAACTCCTATTGAACTTCCTCTTGGGCTGGCTGCAATCCTTAGCAAAGTGCCCAAACTTGTGACAATTATAGAATTCCACTTTTGAAACATCATTGTGCTTACCTTGTGGTTTCTTTCCCTTCTTTTGCTGAAAGAAGGGTTTCTTGAACTTCCTTGTCTTAGTTGTAAGACAAAGGTTTCCATCCTTAGTGCCAACTATCTTGCATGAAACTCTTCCTTCTTCTTCCAAGCAATCATGCCAAAGTCTATCAAAGTTTGGATGACTTTCACGTCCACTCACTGATGCCAAAAATGTTTCCCAAGTGTTTGGGAGACCATCGACTACAGTCTGCACGAGGTCATCATCATCCTAAGTTATACCAATAGCAATAAGTTGATCTCTTACCTGTGCAATCTTTGTAAAGAAAGATCCAACTCCTTCATCCTTATTTATCTTCAGTGTTCGAAGCCTTTTCTTCAAAACTCTCTTCTGACTAGGAGCCTTCTTTTCATATAGGTCCGTCAAGGTGTCAAAGCATTCTTTGGCAGTATTCAATGATGTGATGTTGGGCATCAAGGCTTCCTTGACAGAGCCATAGATGATCCTTCTAGCTTTTGCTTGTTTCTTCTTGATAGCGGTCCTGCCAGCATTAGATAATGGTTCTTCTATGGTGTTAAACACTAAGTCATCAAGGTCATTTTCCTTCAGGATGGTTGTGAGCTTAGCCTTTCAAGAGTTGTAGTTCCTTGAACCCTCAGGATTATCTTTTGGTCTGAAAATGTTGGTAGCCATCTCTGCTACTAGTCAGATATCCAAGTCTGCAAAATGTCCCAAGGTTTAGGAAGACAACAGTAATCTGCCTCTTACTGGGTATTCACATGCTAAGTTTTGATAAAATGTTCAATTTTAGCATTAGCATGAATTCTTTAAAATTTTCCAGATTATCAAATAGCAATAGAAAAGTGCAATAGATACATCAACACATCAAAACACTAAACACAAGAGTTTTTCAATGGGGAAACCTTTAAAGGACAAAAACCCCAAAAGCATTAGTAATTCATTTCTTAAATAAAATGACTCGAGTTCCTAAGAATTCTGAGATGAATGATCTCCAATAATTTCCAAACCATAATAGGTTTGAACCAAAAATTACAGATGATAATTTTACACAAAAAATCAAATTTGGGCTTGCTGCCCTAATTCCTCTTATGCTGCCCAAGATCAACTGACCAAATTCTGTGGCTGCCCAGATGTACACAGTCAGCCTGCCCGAACATTCTTTGCCTGCCCAAGCTTTCTGTTGTCTGTCCAAACTCTTCTTCAGCCTGTCTAAGCTCTATTTGTTGCCTGCCTGAATCTGCCCAAACCTCACAGCTACCTGCCCCAATGTACTATTGCTGCCCGGACCTTATTGCAGCCTTCCCGAGTTCTCTTTTGTAGCTGCTCTGACACATTTTAGATCTTCCCGTGAGGTCCGTGGTGATTGTTGTGGCTCTGTTGTGGCAGCTCGTAGCTCTGGGATAGCTTCCTTAACTCTGTAGTGGCAGCCCAGAGCTCTGTGGTGGTTGTCAGCAGCCTAACCGAGCTCCTAAACTAATGCCCAAGCAATACAATAGACAGCACGTGAATATTGGGGCCTGCCCGAGTTAAAGACAGACTGCCCGAGATGAAATATTAGCTGCCTGAAGTTCTGTCTATGATTTGTTGAGTTGCCCGGGAAGATATTGCAGTCTGTTAGTGTTGCTCGAGACCATAGTCAGGCTGCCTATGAAGTCCTATCTACTGCAGGTGAAGATTTTCCTGTTGTCCGTGAGGGTTGAGGATGCTAGGATGAAGACCCTGGATTTGCCCTTCCTGTCAGACATGGATAGAAATAGACTGTTATTGTTGAGAGGGTTAGGGTGATACCCTGGCCCAAATCTTAAAGGGTAAACCGTACTAAACTTAAGGTTAGGCTGTAGATACCCTAGTTGTAGAGTAAACGTTGAAGAAGTAATGATGCCCTAGCTGCTAGGGTTTGTTGTAGTATAAGTTTAGATGCCCTAGCTAGAAAGCTCCATGCTAGGGCATACACCAAAAACCAGCAAGACTTCTCTTTTGGAGCAGCTGAGGCTTATAATCAAGTGTGTGAAAATGAAATGAAGTTGATCTTCATTTATAGCCTTTGAATCACCTCTATGTAGACCAAAACTCAAAAGAACAAAATAATATTATTTTATTCTTTTATCTTCTTTACTTTTACCTTTAGTGGTACTAAAGGTCTTTTTGCACTTTCACTTTGACTTCTTAGTGATCCAAGGGTCCTCATGTATTTTTTACTTTTACCTTTAGCCTTCTTGAAGTGCCCTGTGGTCAAAACAAGTGGTCAAGGTGGTCCTTCATCCCCAATCAAAGTACATCATCATAAACAGAGAGAAATAATAATGCTTTTATATCACACTTTATGTGACACCAAGATCGGGTACTAGCTGTCTTAACCAAGGGTAGCTAGACCTTGGAGAAGATCACAAAGCACACAAATCGAGGGTCAGAGTGTTTCTCATGCCCAGACCCGATCTAGGTGCCTCAGCCATAGTGATATCCTAGTAACAGACCAGGTGCCTCAGCCATATGCTCCATAATTCGACCCAAGGTCAAATACTAGGTAACAACCAAGCGCCTTCATTCTCCTAGAGAATGGCCCTCAGTCTCAAGCTAAGTCCCTAGTCCCAGACTAGGTTAAATTTCTGGTAGTTGCCTAGGTGCCTCCATTCAAAGAATGGCCACTCAGCTCTAGGATCAGTCCCCCAGTGCTGGACTGGTTCCACATCCTGATCCCTACCCAAATGTCTCCATTCAACAAAATGGTCACTCAACTCTAGGTCGAGTCCCCCAGTGCTAGACTGGTTCCACATCCTGGTCCCTGAACAGATGTCTCCATTCAACAGAGTGGCCACTCAACTCTAGGCTGAGTTCCCTAGTGCTAGGTTGGTTCCACATCCTAGTCTCTGACCAGATGTCTCCATTCAACAGAATGGCCACTCAGGTCTTAGCTAACTCCCCCAATGCTAGACTCGTTCCACATCCTGGTCCTTGACCAAATGTCCCCATTCTCCTAAGAGAATGCCTCTCGATGTTGCACAGGAAAAATCAACACTCCCTCTAAGCGAGAGAGGTATTCTTTGTAATGCCAAGCTTGTCACGAAAGTACACAAACTTCGTTGTCATAAGGGGCTTGGTCAAAACATCTACAATTTGTTCATCTGTACGGATGTACTGCAACTTCAAAGTGCCTCCCTGAACCAGGTCTCTGATGAAATGATACTTCATTTCAATGTGTTTCAATCTATCGTGAATCACCAGAATTTCTAAAAGCTTAATGCCACTTGGATTATCATAATGGATAATCGTAGAGTCAAGCTTTCCCCTGAACAGATCAGAGAGTAGTTTCCTGAACCAAACTGCTTCCTTGCAAGCATCACCTGCAATGATATACTCTGCTTCTACTGTATTCTGAGCCATGGAACCCTGTTTCCTGTTGCACCAAGAGATCATTGCAGATCTCATACTGAAATAATAACTAGAGGTACTTTTTCGGTCTACTGCACTACCAGCCCAATCTGAGTAACATATATTTGATTTCATGTGTACGAGATACATTAGGGATCCAAAGAGGTGTAGATACAGAGCACTGTCCACATCCTGTGAACAGGTGGTTGAGTCTCGCAGTCCCGCAGTACTGTCCACATCTTGGTATTGGCCGTCAGCCCCAGGCTGAGTCCTAGTCCTGGACTAAGTTAAATTCCTGGTAACTAACAAGGTGCCTCCATTCAAAGAATGGCCACTCAACTCTAGGATGACTCCCCCAGGTTTGGACTGGTTTCATATCCTGGTAGCTAACCAGATGTCTCCATTCAACAGAATGGTCACTCAACTCTAGGCCGAGTCCCCAAGTGCTAGACTGGTTCCATATCCTGGTCCCTAACCAGATGTCTCCATTCAACAGAATGGCTACTCAGCTCTAGCCTTAGTCCCCCAGTGCGAGACTGGTTCCACATCCTAGTCCCTGACAAGATGTCTCCATTCAACAGAATGGCCACTCAACTCTCAGTCGAGTCCCCCAGTGCTACACTGGTTCCACATCCTGGTCCTTGACTAGATGTCCCCATTCTTCTAAGAGAATGCCTCTCGATGTTGCATAGGAAAAATCAACAAAATTCTCCTCGGGAGTCTTCTCACCAAAGACTCGATGTAGGCTCCTCATCTGCACATATACTGCAGTGTTGCATGCCTCTGCCCAAAGAAACAATGGTAGACCCTGGTCATGCAACATGGCTTTCGCAGCCCCAACTATGGCCAACCCCATTCTGTTGAATGGTTATAAGGAATAGTCAACTCTCTCTTGATTCCCACTAATGCACAAAAGTTCTTGAAATCATCAAATGAATACTCACCCTCGTTGTCTGATCTTAACACCTTGATCTTCGTCCCTGTTTGATTCTCCTCAAGAGCTTTGAACTCTTGAAATCTGTTGAAGACACCATCCTTGTTCTTTAAGCAGTAGATCCAAGTCTTTCCTCGAGAAATCACCTATGAAAGTGACATAGTACTCGTATCCACACAAGGACATCGTTGGCATAGGCCCACAAACATTTGAGTGTATCAGACCCAATATCTCTCCTCTCATGTTGTCACTGCTAGGAAAAGTTGTCGTGGAGTATTTTCCAAGTGCACACATCCTGCCGCTCTACTCTAAAGTCCAGTAATCCTATAACAATCTCTCTTAGTATGGTTAGAACACCATGATGGAAGTGTGGCATCCATTTGTGCCAAAGCTCCAACAAACCATTGTCCCTACAATGTATCAATGTATGTGTTAGCTGAAACATAAGCCTATAAAGCTTCCCACACATGATTCCAAATTCTAATAACCTATCTTGTCCTCAAACTACACCCTTTTAGATGAATAAGCACCTGTCCATCTCATAAACTCATTGCAAATTCCCGGTCCTCTATAGCTGACATTGAAATCAAGCTCTTGGCCAAACCTGAAACAACCACTATTTTCCTCAGAGCAGGAATATAAATCCGAAAGGCCTTCGAAGTCTCCCTAGATCCAACGAAGATCCCCTTCTCTACAGTGGGCTCTAAATTTATCCTCTTCTCAGAAGGGACATGTGAGTAAGGCACCCAAAGATGCGAAAGTGCCCCACTTCGGGCCTTCCTGCCAATGAAAGCCACCTCGTCTGCACATTTACTACAATGTCGCATGCCTCTGCCCAAAGAAACAGTGGTAGACCCTGGTCATGCAACATGGCTTTTGCAACCCCAACTAAGGCCTTGTTTTTCCTTTTTGCAAACCCCATCCTGTTGAGGGCTGTAAGGAATAGCCAACTCTCTCTTGATTCTCGTTGATGCACAAAAGTTCTTGAAATCATCGAATGAATATTCACCCCCGTTGTCCAATCTCAAAACCTTGATCTTCTTCCCCATTTGATTCTCCTCGAGAGATTTGAACTATTGAAATCTGTCGAAGACACCATCCTTGGTCTTCAAGCAATAGATCCAATTCTTTCCTCAAGAAATCATCTATGAAAGTAACATAGTACTCGTATCCACACAACGACATCGTTGGCATAGGCCCACAAACATTTGAGTGTATCAACCCCAATATCTCTCCTCTACTGTTGTCACTGCTAGGAAAAGTTGTCTTGGAGTATTTTCCAAGTGCACACCCATGCCCACATCTTCTTGCTCTACTCTAAAGTTTGATAATCCTATAACAATCTCTCGCAGTATGGTTAGAGCACAATGACAATCTCTGCCATCTGTTTGTGCAAAAGCTCGCACAAACCAATGCCACTACAGTGTATCAATGCATGTGTCAATTGAATCATCAACCTATAAAGCTTTCCACACCTGATTCCAAATTCTACCTACTGTCACTGCTAGGAAAAGTTGTCTTGGAGCATTTTTTAAGTGCACACGTCCTGTTGCTCTACTCTAAAGTATGGTAATCCTATAGCAAACTCTTTCAGTATGGTTAGAGCACCATGATCTACGTTGTTGGGAGCGGGGAGCGGGAGCAGGAGCAGGAGCGTGAGCGAAACACGAAATTTTCAAAAGATTCTGATTTGGGGGCGTTTTTTATATACTATATATTTTGATGCATATATATTAAAAAAACATGTATTATACCAAATTAGCTATATAAAACATATATATAACCATTAATACGCATGTCACAAATAACATCAATCATCTCGGAGCTAAGACTTGTAGCATTGTCATCAAGTGATCAATCATCAACATCAATCTTCAAATTTCAACATATAATATTTGCCATCAACAAACTCTAATACTCTAACAGATAACATCAACCATGAAATGAAACAAAGCATCATAATATCATATTCAATACCAAAGCATTGTAAGATCATAAGATGATAAGAATCAAGATGCAATCAACAATTTAAAGTTCAAACTTCAAACTTCAAAGTAAGCAATAATGTTTACAAAATAGACCATAATAAACATGAAATACAAAGTATTATGATACTATCTACTCATCTACTAAGCTTTCCTCTTGCCACGAGAAACTTCCAATTTTTTTCCTCATGTTCTAGGTGGAATAGAAGCTGCTGGAAGTGATCGTGGAACACGAGAAGAAGATGAATGGCCCCCACCGATTGTCGAACGTTGTGAAGCTAAACGCAAAACTCCTGCATCTGTAAGCCTGTTGGTGGTTGGGGGTGGCATCTTTGATGTATGAATCAGATGAGGATCACCCTCATGATCACCCAATAGTTCATCCTCTAGGCGCTCTAATGCAATGGCTCCATCCTCCACATTAGCCTCCTCTGGGTAGTTGTCCCAAGTCAAAAAAGTTCTATCATTCTTGATCGCTTCACAATAATGGGACAACAACCTCAAGTTTAAGTGCACATAAACCAAACTTTTGGCCCGTTCTATATTCAAACTATTTCTCTTGACGTTGTGGATGAAGCTGTAGGTGCTCCAACACCTCTTTGCAGAAGAACTATTGACAACCTGTGAAAGCACCCTAACCGTTAATTTATGCAAATATGTGGCACCACTAGCATACATGTTCCACCAATGGATAGAATCCAACCTCTATCGATCTTTGGTTGAATGCAAGGTACCAAAGACTCCATGTTCACTGATGTATTGGCTCAATTCACTCCGTACTTGAGCACACTCCTCCTCATCAGGGACAAACTTGTCTAATGCAAGCATATATCCATTTTGCACTTCTGGATCTGTGTGTGGTCTTTTCCTAACTCCACCACCAGGTGCAGGTTGGGCCAACCAAGATGGAGAATAATAATTTGGGGTAAGGACACATGCAAGGGCATGGAGTGCAACATTCAAATTATCCCACCCTTTAACCACATGTGTATGAATATGGTCATACAAGATTGCATCTCTTTGCTCAACAATATCTTTGATATGACCAAGCATTCTATCTATTTGCTCATACACCTCCCCAATCACCGGCTGATTTGTATCTGCAAAACGAATCATATTATAAATGGGCTTGGTAAACTGTAGAACATATTTAACCCGTGTCCAGAAATGACCATCAAGAACGGTGTCCTCCACCTCCTAAAAGTCATGTCTATCAGATGCGCTTGCAACTCTGTCTTTCAATCGCTGCCATGAATCACTTCAGACCATACTAGTTAATGCCTCTCTTACCTTCAAAAGCCTCCTAAAGGTGAGGTAATAGCTACCAAATCTAGTCTTTGCAATCTTCAATAGCTCCAACCTAGAGTGATTGTGAAAAATGTGGTGGGCCATGCTATGATTGGTGATAAATTTTATCATTTTCTTACCTCTCTTGTACAAGGCACCAATCCATCGATAACTGGGGTCCTTCATCCTAACAATATCATGCATCAAAAAGTTCAATGTGTGAACCAAACATCGTGACCAAAATATGTTGGGATACTTATCCTCAATGATTGCTCCTGCTGCCTTGCAATTAGCAGCATTATCTGTGATGACCTGAATGACATTGTATGGCCCAATCATTTGTATGGTTTCAAGTAAAGGTTGTGCAATATTGATACCAGTCTTGTAGCAATTTGAGTAGTCATGAGCTAAAAGGAAGACCGCACCACTAGAAGACACACCAAGAATATTTATCAATTGCTTGCCTTTAACATTTGTCCACCCATCATATACAATGGATACCCCATATAACGACCAATCATTTGTAAATTTTCCAAGAGCACTATTGATTTTGGCTGTTTCCCTGTCAAGTCCCATGGTTCTAGCTTCGTCATACCCAGGGCTCCTATATCCTGTAGGGGCACCATTGATGGCTTGTACCATTTCATGCCAATAGGGTGAGCAAAGAACATTGAATGGCACACCACATGCATAGAGAAACCTGTAAACTTTTGAATCCACATCATCTCTGCAACCAAAGACAAAGAAATTTGATAATGTGTTTCGCATAGGAAAGAATCCACTAGCATGGCTGGATGATGATCCAGATCCACCATTAAACATTCTCTATGAGGATTTAGATTCGACCCTTGATCTCTTGGAATTGTTTTGAGCGGCCTCTTCTTCCATCCTGTATTTGTTTCTTTCTTTACCTAACACTTTCTCACATGTTTTGACTCCAGTAGCCTTACCTTGATCACATGGCATAATCCCACACAAATGCTTTCTCACATGGGTATATGAACCTGTGTAAGTTTTGGAGGCATGTAAACTTTGTGGTTCCACCCCCTCTCCCTCCCCCAAGCCTTGTCACATACTTCCAAAAAGGTGTTGTGTCTTTTTTTGGCCCCTCATCACTCTCAATCTCCTCCTCCTCCCCCTCTCCTCCTCTGCCTCTTCCTCCTCCTCTCCCTGGTATGTGAGGCTCCCTATCTCTTCATCCTCATCATTGCCACCACCAAATCTACTTCCCACCACCACCATCATGAGAAGAATTGGAAATCAAAAACAAAACCCACATACCCATCATGCTTGTTGATTCAATATGAGAATCACTTCTTGCCTACAATAGAATGATGGAGAAGAAGAAATTGGAAAGGGTAGGAAAAAAACACATACAAGATTTAAAATTCTAAGATAGTGAAAAAAAAAATCAAAAACAAACAAAGATTGGGTTTTTAGAGCCTACCTCTTTCGCTCTTCAAGGATGGTTGAATGTCTCTATGGAAGCCTTCAATCTTCCTTCTAAGCTCTCACAAATAGAAGCTTTCAATCTCCCCTCCAATCTCCCTTCCAAGCTCCTACAAATTTGCTCTCAAACAACTAGCAAAGCCACTCAAAGCCCTAACAAGAAAAATGAAAACAACCAAATGAGGAATAGAATGAGTCCAAATGGAGGCCAATAGTATTTATAAACACCAATTAAACACTAGGCAGCCATCAAAATTTTTATTTTTTTGCAAAAAAAAATGAGAAAAAAATTTCCATGACGCGAAATCGCTTAGAGAGCAATTTCAGAAGCGTTTCTTTTACTTTCGGAATCATCTCGGGAGTGCTGGGGAATCACTTCGGGAGCGTCGCTCCCTTAGTGATTCCGAAAAAGTCAAGGAGCGAATTTTTTTGGACGGAATCACGATTCCAAAAATCGCTCCAAGGAGGAATCGATGAGGAATCACGATCCCTCATCAATTCCTCCCGGAGTGCGAATCAGGAGCGATTCGTCAGGGGGAGGAGCGATTCCCCACAGCTTAGACCATGGTGCGAGTGTGCCATCCCTCTATGCCAAAGCTCGCACAAACCATTGCCACTACAGTATCAATCCCTGTGTTAGCTGCAATGTTACTAGAATCGGAATCGGCAATGAATCGGTGAGGCAAAAGAGCGAAGAGTTTTAATCGGATCGGGAAAGAGTCGGTGAATACAAAAATAAAGATATACATTGTATTTTGAATTAAAAATAATATTTTTCATTGATATTCAATAATGCCATGTCCAAACAATGCATAATAATAATATTAGTAGTAAATACGAAATAGATGTCCAAAATAATATAGACATCGTGGCATCTAATCAGTAGATACATCAGCGACCACCTTAATATACAAATAAAATATAACGCATGCTATCTATACCCATGCACCATAGCATGTAAAGTGAAAATCAAAGCATGAGATTTATAAATTAAAGACGCCTTCAGTCGCCACATGGCATACACAGTAATGATGACAACTAGGCTAACAAAATGCGCATGAGGTTTGAGTGGATAATCAAGACTTATAGTTCAAGCAAAGAGAACATATTATAATGTATAGTGAAGCCGCTGGAACGATATCGAAGCCCTCAAAACAATAGCGAAATGGTTTAAGGTCGCGAGCAAAAGAGTGTACCCGCGAAAATTTGTTGCCAATAAAGAACAAATTCCACCTTTTCACACTATCGCCCAGTTAAAAAACGTGATTAATCATGCATTTGCCGACGACGTGGATCGGGTTGGATCGACACAAGATTTAATCACGATTAATGGGTCAACGATCTGACTCGGATCGTTTGGGGAAAGACTCAATCAGGACTCGCGATTAATCACGAGTTGCCCCCTATTCTTGTTTCACTGGTTAGCTGAAACATAAGCCTACAAAGCTTCCCACACCTTATTCCAAATTCTAATCACCTATCCTTCCCTCAAACTACACCCTTTCAGATGAATAAGCACCTGTCCATCTCAGAAAATCATTGCAAATCCCTATCTTCTACTATCCTTGGGATTCGTGCCAAAGATTTGTTGCACTGCTCCTCAAAATCCATGCTATTTGTCTCCTATTGTATGGTCCTCAAAATTCATGCCACTTACTCAATTGTACAGACCAACTATTTGAGCAATAAATGCTAACATGCTTTCATGGGAATTGTGCCCTCTCTCCACTTTGGAAATGTGCCCCCTTTGTTGCTCTCTTCTCCTCTCTTCAACTCTATTGCTGTCTTCACTTTTTGTGTCTATATCTCCCCAAGAACTCCTTTTGCCTCCTTATAAATGAGAAACGACTCTAATTCTTCATCTTCTAAGATGGATGACCAAGATTAAATCTTGGGGTCTCAAGATCAATGGTTGTGATATTTTCGCACTTTATCACAACTCAAGTCATTTTCACTCACTATAAAGCAAGCATTTTAACTATATAAAAATAAAGTTTATGTTTAAAAAAGTCACTTTCTACATGCTTAGACACCAAGCCCTATGTAGAAGACCATCCAAGCTATAAAAACCTTTGTTACTGGATTTGTCCACCTTTTGCAATGGATTCACGGATCCCCGGATCTAGTAGGAATCTGCCTAGGATCCACCCAGGATTCGCTCTAACTAGAGATTTGAGAGACTTTTTGAGTAGGATTGCTTGGTTTAAGAAGCGGTAGATTATATGGGAAACCACACCAGAAAATGTCACTGTCGTTGGGCTCAAACATGGAACCATGATCATATTAATGCAGTTAATTTATGTATGCTCACAATGGCATCAAACCCACAACCAAAACCGCCCCAGAAAATTGCTAGTGACGTTTGCTCAAAGCACGCGACCATGACCATATTAATGTGGCTATAATTTATGTATGCTCACAGCCTCTAACCCATGATTTTGGTCGGCTATGATTTGTGTATGTTCACATTGGCCTCAAACCCACAACTGAAACAGCACCAGAAAATCCCGATGTCGTCAGCCTCAAACACACGACCATGACCATATTAACGGGGCTATAATATATTTATGCTCAGTCTCGAACCCATGACTGACTGAAAGAATGATCCATAATTAGAATTAATTCTACCTGAAATTAGAAGGATCTGTAGAAACAATTTCAAGGTATTTCTGTATTAACAACATACTTGGCATATGGCTTATTAATTAAATACTTGAAATCGGCTTATTTATTGGATTATTTAATTAATAAGGACATATATAGTTATACTATGAAATTATAAGGATTTGTATTAACAATCTCAATTAATTTGTATATAAAAAACAACAAAGCATATAAATAAATAAGTATATCATAAAAAGTTAGAATTATAATATATGTAGTAACTTTATAATTATGACTTAAATTAGTTATTATTTATAAACATTATCCATTGATTATTTATTTTATATAAGTATTATATATTTAAAATATATATATTTTGAAATTTTTCGAAGGTTTTATTTTTAAAATTTTATAAAAAAAATTTATACTATTTGTACCTATCGTTTCCCGTCGTATCCGGATCTTGGCTTTTCAAAAACTTTGACGGATCCGTATCCGGATAACTTTAGATAAAATCTCAACAAAGTGAACTAGAAAGATGAAAAAGAAAGAAATACTATCAAAGAAGTCAGTAAATAAATAGCAACAATCAATTGTACTAACAAATATAATCAGTGCAGTATAAGACAATTCATATTCTGATACTACAGCACAAGGAAAAGACAGCTTAAACAATTTCTTCATAGAGAAATCCAAAATGCCTTAAACAACTGCTCCATGTGTACAATAAAACTATCTTTTCAAGCACAATAAGACACTCATTGAAAGACCAGAGAAGGTAAAGCAGGCAATGGTAAAATGCAGGACTGACAACCTCAACCTACTAGATTGCATTATATCTTGGATAAGACATAAGCCTAACATACCATTTAGACATGCTGCACTAAAAGGCTATCTACGGATTAACCACAGAGAAAAACACAGAACATTAACTAAGCAAAGAACACAAGAAACATCACCACCTGCAAATGCAGACATCAGAATATCCAGTTCGCCGTTTGCCTTTCTTTCGGCTGATGAATGATGCAGGAGAGGCAGAATACTTTCATGTCTCTCCAAACCTCCAGACAGATGGCGAATATACTCAAGCTGGCCTGATGTATGCCTAGAAGGTGGTTCTTTTTCCAGTAGACTTAAGAGCGGTTGCACTGTCTCTTGCTGAGAAGATGAGGTCTGCGTAGTGCCAACAAGTCCATTTGAAGTACGGGGAGTATTTGATTGTTTCCATGACTGTTCCATAATACCTCTTTGGGTAGATGGGGCCCCTCGTTGTAGTTTTAAATGGTCGGCCTCCAGGTGAGAAGGCTCCTGCAGTCCAAACTCAAATTGTTCACGATCCTTAGATGGCAACAACAGTGATTCTTGACCTGTGGATGACCAAATGTTTTCTGTAAGCTCTGATGCATTATTGACCATTGATTGGTCTAAAAATCCTGCAGCTGTGCAGGACTTCTCAAACTGCGCAGGACTATATCTTGAATCGGATTGACTTATATCCAACCTTTGAGATTGTGTTGTTGATGTTTGTGAAGATTCTGGAGCCCCTGAGGATAAACGGTGTGGATCAATGAGTCCAGACCTAACCTTTGTAGGATCAAGCTGACCAGAGCGTGGATGAGATGTATCACGAAGGCCAGAGAAAGGACGACAAGGCTCAAGAGGACCCGACCTTGGCTGTTGCACAACACCATCAGTTGCACAAATAGGTGCACCTACACCACCTGCTGAAGCAAGTCGAGTTGCTTCATTCAAACTGTGAAGGGTGTTAACAAGCCTGATCAGGATTCCATTCTTAGCAGATATTCGACAGAAATCATTTCGGGGAGTAGGGCTGTGGAGGTTAAAGACCTGCCACATGCCATCAATTGCCAAATGTACCATTTCCCTGCAGAAACACAACCAAGCACAAAAAGGATTCTCTCAAATCATTGTTAAAAGCACAAGAAAAATGACTAAAAATATTGTTGGAAGCATCATCTCTAATATAATCTACACTTCAGTGAACTATGCAAACTCCTTAAAGTGAACTATTCACTGTCCTATGCTTGTTAACACTCCAAACCTGTATTTTGCATAGTCTGGTTCCAGGAAACCAACCAATACCGGCAACCCACGGCATGCGATGAACATCTGTAAAGTCAGTGAACTGGCCACAGAATACCACAGATAGCAAAAACATGGGACGGTCAGTTGCATAAATAGGAGACAAACACTGACTGATACTCTATATCAAACTAAATATATGATCATGCACATCACACCTTGTTTGGCACAATTGCTGCACAAAATATGCAGCCTCGATACGGATTTCTCGTGCGTGATCAGAGCTCGCAAAGTTCATTACAACTGGAATCTGTAAAGGCATTATCAGAAACCTTAAGAATCAGGCAGTTGTGAGCATTTAACTAACAGCTAAATTGCTATTATGCCACTAAATTACCAAACCCTAAAACTAATGCGTATGGACCAGGACAGCAGCAAGACAGAATAGACCACTTTCAAACAACAAAACTAATTGGCAAAATAAAGTTAAGCTTACAAGACCAATATGGCAAGCATTCTCTTGAAATGATGCATTGTCTTTGATAAGCTGATTAACAATCTGGAGCACAGAAACTATCACCTGCAAGCATATCACTCTCCTTTAAGTCATTCAAGTCAAGTTAAAAAAAGCACATATATAATGAATTTGATAAATGACAATGAGCTCAAACATAAAACATAAAAAAACAAAATAGTTGCAGAATATTTCTCAAGTAACTGCTATCACAGACACCTGGGGAAAATAAACCTACAGAAGCAAAAGTAGATTCTACCCTTCAATTTGAATGAGCATCTATACTAGGAAAGAAAAGAGCACTCACATTGACAGAATATTTCTTATAACGTTACTGCTATCATAGACATATGGGGCAAATGAACTTTACAGAAGAAAAAGTGGATTCTAACATTAAATTTGAATGCCCATCTACACTAGTAAAGAAAATGGCACTTACACGATTGTTAGCTACTTCAAGCATTTCCATCAAAGGCACTAACCCATGCTGGCTGACAAATAGCAGTTTTTGGTCAGGGAAATCCTTAAATATAGCAATAAGTTTCTGGCATGCTGATACAATCATATCTTCTGATTCCTCTGGCTTCAACATACCAATCAATCTGCTGACTTCTACAGCCTATCCCATGAAAAATATATATTGCTCAGAAAGGATAGCATGTAAATGAACAAAACATTTCCAATAATCTTTCCATATTAATCACAAGAAGTGATGATATGCAATCAAAATTCATATTGAAAATGAACAGTTAAATGTTAAATTAACAGAAACCACCATGACAAATTAAAAATATTATTAAGGCGGACAGGCAAGTGGGATAAGAATTGCACACCTTTGCATCGAGTGCCTTGCTCATTGAATCCCAAGTACTACAGTAATGATAGGCTCAACAGAGGGCCTTCACACAAAGCCCCTCATTGAAACGAAGAGATTTCACAAGGAAGGAAGGAAACATTTAGAAGGATATTTCAGGACAGAGCATCCCTTGACGAGGTAGAAAAGGGCTTCATAGAGTCTTCCACTAGCAATGGGATATTTCGAGAGTTTTCCATTAGCACAGGGAGATTTGGAGATGGGCAACTCACGCAGCAGCATGCCCTATTCTACAGCATTTAACCATGAAGATTATCCTCTCTGAGGTTACTTCATCATCTTTTACCAGAGGAATTGGAGCGCATATGTGAATTTCCAATTTATAATACTTTTTATTCATATATATATATATATAACCGTGTCCCCATGTCCTGTTATTGAGGTAATCGTGTCCCCATGTCCTGTTATCGGGGTCATCATGTCCTATGTCAGATACTTGTATTTTTGCATCCATGGGGTCCTGTTACTGCTCAAACTACCAGACCCAAGCCAACTCGGTTGTGTGGACCAAGGATAGTGTCAGTACTCTCTAACCTCTCAATACTTCGGGTAACTCCAAACCAAGGGGGAGACCCTAAGCAATGAAAGATACTTGCAACCACCAACAAACCGCAAATACCTTCCACAAGACCTGAATAGCTATGATCAGTGCCTTATCGGAGTCAAACAATATTAAACCAACCACAATAATCATACAATAATGGAGTTATTCATTGTATCACAAAACTCAATAAAAGGTGCACTCTCAAGGGAAAGAAGATAATTGCACTAGGGAGAACTTTGA
>LPNX010736696.1:87045-177819 GCA_001517045.1 Pseudotsuga menziesii
ACCAACCACAATAATCATACAATAATGGAGTTATTCATTGTATCACAAAACTCAATAAAAGGTGCACTCTCAAGGGAAAGAAGATAATTGCACTAGGGAGAACTTTGAGTGTGAATCCGAAATACCAAACAACTAGCAATCACCTAATTTCATGTATTTCATGTATCCCAATGCACTCGCTTAAAGACAACACCCTCTAGGGTTTATGGATAACACCCTATGATGGATTTTTAGGGTGGACTAGAAACACAAAATCACATATATTTTGGATTTTTAAATTTGTTTAGATTTTTAAGGATTTTCCAGCAGTATAATATTTTTATGTATTTTTTGCATAAAATAAAACATGTAAAAATTTGATAAAAAGAGATGGAGAGTTTTGCTAGGATAGGGCAAGTAGATTCTTGTCTCAAACCCTAAAACTATGAGAGATAAGACTAGCATCCCTCCTCTTAAGATGGTATTCAATACTCACAACAACGGCTAAGCTAGCAACATTAAGGGTTAGGAAGCAAAACCATAATTAGGGAAAATAGAGAAGTCCAAGGCCCAATAAATCAACAGAGAGCTCCTTGGTAGGATGGTCTCCTACCAAGGAGCTCGTTAAAATGCTAGCAAACAAACCTAAACTCAGCCCAAAGCACTTCAATCGCAACATTAAACTAGGGTTTGGAGATAAACTTACCAACCTTAATCAAGAATGAGCAAGGAAGTGGACCTTGGGTCACCCTTGAGCATGAGTTATTACAACTAGTCTTGACATCAACTTTCCATGTGCAATGACTAAATACAATGTGCAATGTAATACAATGACTAAATAGCCACATGCAATTCGAATCCACATGAGGAAATTCGAATTGATTAGACTCTACTTGACTGTAGGTAACTAAGACCTTGTCTAAATCATTATCGGAGGACTCCATAGTTAACTGACCTTGTCTAAATCATTATCGGAGTTCACCGGAGTTCTAAAACACAACTCAAGTATCTAATTCAGTGTTAACTAAGGCTAACTGACTGTGGTAGGTGAGGAATGCACCTCTCCTGCATGCAGCCATGCAAACCTAGCGCTAGTTGAATGTAAAGGACTAGAACTGAATGTAACTAACTCCTAAATTAGCTTGACTAGTCACTAACTGAACTCAACTGATGAAGGTTGGTGTCGGCACTCCCAGTGGCTCCTAAATTGTAGGGATTGATCTAGGTGGCTCCTAAACTGATGCATGCAAGTGAAATCAGTGGCAGTAGGCCTCAAATAGTGTTCCCCACACTTTAGTAACTAGAACATGTGCCCCAATAAGGCCAAGTGGATCCAATGGTGTAGGTGACTAAAAATAAACTAGAAGGACTCCCGATTTAGACATGACCCCTGATTTAGACATATGACCAAATTGGACAAGGGAGGATTAATAATCCTAACACCCCCCCTGAATGCTAACTTGGACAATCTGTGGGCCCTGGTAACTAAGACCATAGGTCACCCATTACATCAAGTAAAGTAAAGTAACTAATCAATACAAGGAGTTGGGGAAAAAAGCCCCCCCTCTAATTAAGCAAGTAGAATCAGGATCAATCTGGTTCCTCTGTGCATAGGTATCCTGGGGCCTGGCATGTGAACCTCTCCATCATTATGTCTGGAGGAATCTTCCTCTTTTAAAGAAAAATGATATGCTCAACTAAATCAGAAATATAGATAGCTACTAGATGAAGATTGGACCCATGTAGAGCAACTGAAATCAACTGATAAGTGAGAAAAGGTTCTTGAGGATTCAAACCACGTGAGCAACACTCAAGAAACTGATATGTTGCAGCCATGAACAACAAACCATGAGTGGTAAAAATAGCCCCAAGTGTTAGGAGCAAGTGTCCAGGCGGATGCAGAAAATCTTCCTCTTTACCAGTTCTGTGAGGAGATGAGCATGTGACCAAAAGTAGAGAAGCCCTGGGACTATGGAGAGCAAATGCTTGAGCTCCATAATCTAATATAGCTTCAGAAATAGCTAATGAATCACAGCACAAAATATTAGCAACCTCATAAGAGGAAACTAACACCAAATCCCCAGCAACAATTTTGAGGAAGAATTGCGGTACTTGATTTTTCACACTGAAATTGATGAGAGCAGCTACAAGCATGACTGAAGGCTCTTGGATTTTAAAATTTGAACCAAATAATATCATATCAAAAAGTAAATCAGTTCTAAATGGGTTCATATCAAGTCCAAAACTGTGAAATGAAATCAAATCCCAGTAGCAATTTTGAAAGAGACTTGCGGTACTTGTTTCTTCACAAAATTAATGAGAACAGCTACAAGTAGTACCGAAAGCTTATGAACATGAAATATTGAACCAAGAAATATCAGATCAAATCTAAATAAGATCATATCAAATCCAATAAGGTTCATATTAGATCCAAGAGGATGGTCCACCGAGACGGTAGATGCATAGTTTTCTTCTTCTTCAAAATTCTGAATTTTGGTGCATGCAATCCTGCAGGAATTTGCTGGAAGATCAAAATCATGGGGAGCGAATGGATCACTCTGGTAATCTGATATTTCTTCCAAAATATCCAAGGTATTAAATTTTTGCACACCGGCAACAACATTAGAGCGAGAAAAATCAAATTTCTATTCACTTTCGGACGCAATTACTGGCAAATTTTGCACAGAAATCAAAGGAAAATCACTGGAGGAGGACTTTGCTTTTTTTTCATCTTGAACAACTTCAGCAGAGAAAGTAGAGGTCGAGAATTTTGGATCAGGAACTTTTATGGTGTTGGATGTGCTCTCCAAAGTGCTATTATGATCCTCATCAATATTTCCAAAGGTTTTGTCCAATCTTGTCCAGAGTTCCTTTGGGTCTTCAATAGATCTACTGAGATAGCGCAAGCTAGGAGAAAGAGCCAGTGTCATTGTTCCAAAAGCTGCATTACATTCATTCAACCAATCATTCTCCCTAAAAAACTCTTCACCGAGTCCAATAGACACCCCATAGAGACCTCGTCTCATCAGAGATGCAATCATCTTCTTCTTCCATTCTGAATAGTTTGTGAATAGGGTGAGAAGAGGAACTGATGAATCCATTCGAAGTTGTACCTGCAATTACACAAAAAGACAAAGTAAGGTCGGACAGCCTGCACATTTCAGGTTTTCGTCACACCCAGCATAATTGATCAAGCAAGCTTGATTAACAATTCCTGAACTTGGGGTATTAAGTGGTAAACCTTCTGCTTCTAGTGCAATGCTGGAAGGAGCAATTTTGCTCAAAAAATGATCCAGCAGGAGATCTGAGGAGGAGAAGTGCCTTGTCCGCCGAGGCCCTGATACCATATTAAATTGAGCACATAGATCTGTGGACAAACATACAATTCACAAGATAGATCACACAATTTACTCGGTTATTGAAGAAAGAAACAGTGCAAAAATGGCTTGCAACTGTGAATGTTTTCATTAATCAAAAAGTAATTAGATGATAAATTACAATATAATACAATAGCCACATGCAATTCGAATCCAGATGAGAAAATTTGAATTGATTAGAGTCTACTAGACTGTAGGTAACTAAGACCTTGTCTAAATCATTATCAGAGGACTCAATAGTTAACTGACCTTGTCTAAATCATTATCGGAGTTCATCGAAGTTCTAAAACACAACTCAAGTGTCTAATTCAGTGTTAACTAAGGCTAACTGACTATGGTAGGTGAGGAATGTGCCTCTCCTGCATGCAGCCATGCAAACCTGGCGCTAACTGAATGTAGAGGACTAGAACTGAATGTAACTGACTCCTAACTTAGCTTGACTAGTCACTAACTGCACTCAACTGATCAAGGTTGGTGTCGGCACTCCCAGTGGCTCCTAAATTGTAGGGATTGATCTAGGTGGCTCCTAAACTGATGCATGCAAGTGCAATCAGTGGCAGTAGGCCTCAATTAGTGTTTCCCATACTTTAGTAACTAGAACATGTGCCCCAATTAGGCCAAGTGGACCCAATGGTGCTAGTGACTAAAAATAGACTGGAAGGACTCCCGATTCAGTGTTAACTAAGGCTAACTGACTATGGTAGGTGAGGAATGTGCCTCCCCTGCATGCAGCCATGCAAATCTAGTGCTAACTGAATGTAGAGGACTAGAACTGAATGTAACTGATTCCTAACTTAGCTTTACTAGTCACTAACTGCACTCAACTGATGAAGGTTGGTGTCGGCACTCCCAGTGGCTCCTAAATTGTAGGGATTGATCTAGGTGGCTCCTAAACTGATGCATGCAAGTGCAATCAGTGGCAGTAGGCCTCAATTAGTGTTCCCCACACTTTAGTAACTGGAACATGTGCCCCAATTAGGCCAAGTGGACCCAATGGTGCTAGTGACTAAAAACTGACTGGAAGGACTCCTGATTTAGATATGACACCTGATGTAGACATATGACCAAATTGGACAAGGGTAACTGGAACATGTGCCTCAATTAGGCCAAGTGGACCCAATGGTGCTAGTGACTAAAAATAGACTGGAAGGACTCCCGATTTAGACATATGACCAAATTGGACAAGGGAGGATTAATAATCCTAACAATTTATATGAGACAATCCTCAAACTTTTACAAATTCAAGCCTACAAAGTTAATGGGGAGGATTAATAATCCTAACAATTTATATGAGACAATCCTCAAACTTTTACAAATTCAAGCCTACAAAGTTAATGACTAATTATAAAAGTTAAGGTTACTGCACCCACAAACTAGGTACTAAACCACACAATGACAAAATGTTAAAGATAGTGCAGCTGCGAGAGCCATTCTCTGGGAAGATGGCACCCTAGTTAGTTAAGTAGGGCTCCTGGTCAATTAACCGGGCAGAGTAAGTCCCTAGCAGGTACTCTAGAGCCCCCAACAGTCTACTGGTGTTCTTGGTGTGGGACCAAGCAGGTTGATGCCATGGAAAATCCCCAGACATGTGGCTAGGGCCCCTATCTCTCTTTAGATAATTCTGGTCAGGGACCAGACAGTGCTTGGTCATAAAGACCAAGGAGATCCTGCAGGTTGAGTCAGAGACATCTCGGTCTAGAACAAAGCATATTCTTGATCTAGGACCAAGCAGGTCTTGCAGGTGTAGTCCTTATCAGTTATCCAGGTGGATCTTGGTCACTTAACCAAGATGATGATGTGTGATACCCTCCTCTCCTAAATGTTTGAGCTAGGTTGTTTCTTCAAGGGACTAGCCACTCCTTGATGATGTCACTAGCACTTGACCTTTAGGAGCAGTCAAGAGGACCAGAGGATCACATCATCCAGCATGGACCTTCATTATATGGCGATGATAAAGCTTTCAATTATTGTATGGAACACTTGTGGACCATATACCTTGAGAGAAAGATAAAAGTTTGGTTGCTTCTACTTGTGGGTAAAAGAGTTGTTCCGCCACCTTTCTAGTACACCTTGGTCTTGTGCGTGAAAGTGTTGATCCCCCACCTTGTTGGTACACCTTGGTCTTGTGGGTAAAAGGGTTGTCCTCCCACTTTGTTGTGACACCTCTTGTTGGCTTATGGTTAGCTTTGTGCTTGACTTGGTCTTATGTTTCCCTTGTTCTTGTCAGTGCCCCTCTTTAGTGTGGTACCTTAACCCTTTGGTTGTGTTGATTTAACTTATATTTGTCAACACTTCTTAATGTATCGCGTCTTGACCTTTTGAGTAAACCTTAAGTCATTGAAAGATTAGAAGGAGGATCCTTCTAGAAGTCTTTAAGGGGTTATAAAAGCAAGACTTAGCATTCATTATGAGTGTGACTTGGATAGATATCTCAGCTCTATGTTTTATGTCTGATCTAGGCTTTCTATTTGAAGGTAGCTTCAAGGGATGTTATTGTTCTTCTGTGGGTAAATTCTACTGCTAGGATCTGATCCTGTTGGGCCATTGCTTGTCTAAGCCCTGTTAGGGTTGCCACTGCTTGTCTCAAGCTTGTTAGGGTTTTCGTTGCTTGTCGAAGCCTTGCTGAGAAGGCATTGTCGTTGTTTGAGAATGGGTCGCTATTTGTTTTGAGTGTACCCTTGCTTGTTTAGGCCTCTTTGAGGCTATCGTTGCTCCTTGTGAAGGTGTCGTGTGCTGGTTGTTGGCTTTTTAGTTTTACCTAAGTCATCGATTGACTGTTACGCTAAAACTAAACCGTGGACTATTTTGTGGGCTTAACACTAAACCATGGACTATTTTGTGGGCTTAACACTGAAGCGTGGTTGTGTGTGGGCCAAACACATGAGGCATGGGTTGCTTGTGGGTTCTTCACTTGTTTGTGGGTTGTTAATGCAAGTCGCACCTTGCTTCTGGACTGTTAGTGTAAGCCACACTTTGTAGTGGGTTGTTAGTGTGGGAAGCAACCTATTTGTGGACTGTTCGCAATCTGTGTGTGGTTGCTCTTTGGTTGTGTGTTGTTGCTGACGGTTTTAATATTGCGTGAATATGCCTTATTCCCTTTTAGACATTTTGTTCGTTGAGTTGGTTGACTTGACTGCTGCACTTCCTACAGTAATTGCCTAACCCTATCTCTCTTTCACGTATGTCCATGCCCTTAGGTAAGGGTCGGATTTATTCCCTTAGTGACTTGTCTCTGAGAAACAAGGTCTGATCTGAAAGTACTTCTGACTATAAGGAAGGTCCAAACTAGATTTGTTTTATTTAATTTCTCCGTTAAATCTTTTACTGATGGTATTTGTTAGTCTTGTTTAATTTGCTCATTCGTTTACCATTGTTGCTCCACATGTTACGATTTTGCTCCAACTATGTAACTTTAACACAGTGATCATTAAGGGAGTGTTAAAGTTGAAAGAGATGAAAATTATATTTTGTATTTACTAGAATTTTAGAACTGTTGTACTTTTACTTCAGTATTATTTTATTTTGATTTCCATTCAAGTACAAGTTTGTCAAATTTTAGGAAAACCTTAAAACTTCAACATAAAATAGGAATTAAAAAGTGCAATTAGGCTCCATCGAGTACAAAGTGAGCCAAAAAAAGGACGGCATGATCCAACTAACCCCAATAGATACTTTTTCCTCAATGCCCTCATTTTTTAACAATGTAGGCTTCTTCTCCAAGGAATGACGTTTAGGTGTTGGGAGACAAGGAGAAGGGGTTTTGCATTAAAACAATAGGTCAAAGTGGACAAAATGAGATGTTCTAAAACGAGTATGACAACCCTTACACACACAATCACCTCGGTCCTCTTCAAAGAAAAATATGAGTGTGGCCATGTGTCCCAATGATTTGACTCAAGTGCATCAGACACCCACCCAAAGGGTAGTCTGAGGAGGGGTTTTGCATTAAAACAATAGGTCCAAGTGGGCAAAATGAGGTGTGTTAAAATGAGTATGGAAACCCTTACACACATAATCACCTCGAGCCTCTAGAAAGAAAAAAAAGAGTGTGGCCATGTGTCCCAATGATTTGACTCAAGGGCATCAGAAACCCACCCAAAGGGTAGTGAGCTGAGCCACGAGGCTAGCACCTCCTTGAGGTGGAACTGGAAACCAAGGGGACCTGTCATGACTTGATCAAGGGTATTTAGCCCAACACTCTACACAATATAGACCCCAAAACTTGGCCTTTAGAAAAGAAAAAGAAACCCCTCACTTGAGAACATCTGGAAGGAATGCTTTAGACACTTTGAGACGTAATAGTGTCTCATGTCCTCGTTCCAGGTGACTTAGGTGTCACCCAATAAACAGATATATGGCAATACTAACTCCATTGACTCCTTTAAATGTTATGCAAACTTCCTTCACTCCTTTAAATCGATTCATGATTTGTTCTCTGTTTTGAGAGCACATAGTTTCAAGTGTGACTCTAAAATTTAATAAAAATGAACATGCATAATGTGTTGATTAAATTGTCATTGATACCAACATGGACTTGCAGTGGCCCCACAGGTTGTCATTAATGCCACCAAGTCGCTCTTGCAGTGCACAAGTATGGATGATCCCAGTATCCTCACATCCAGTGCCTTGGAGCCCTTATAGAGATGGGTTGTGCCTTAAAGCACCTTGTATCCAGTTGACAAGGTCCTTGTACCCTCAAGGTTGGATCTTGGAGCTACCACCTTGTTGACGATGTTGAAGACCCTGGTGATGATGCTGAAGACCCTAGAGATGGTGTTAAAGCCCTTATAGATGATGGGTAAGCCCTAGATGGGTTGGAGAAACATTGATGACCCATTATGTGGTCATTTATGCTTTGATAGCGTCATGGTACCCTAGGAGAAGGTTTGGCAACCCCATAGGTGATGTTATGATGGATATTGACCCTTGGACGTCTCCTTGTGTGGTTAAGGTGGTTGAAGAAGCCCATGAAGCCCCCTGGCATGTCAAAGAATCCTTTGGAACACCAAATGGGCCAAACGGCCCATTATGTAGTCATTTGTGGTGTGCATGGTTATTGATGGCTTGATAAAGTCCTGGAACTCTTGGAGATGGCCCTAGGGCATGAGAAAGACTTGGCACCCACTTATATGGTGGCATGATAGCACTTAAACACTTGACACACTTGGTTGATTGTGGATGATGACATGGCACCTTGATGATGGGGTCCTTGGTCATACATGGTGATGGGTTCCTTGCTACACCCTTGGTTCTTGATGATGTGGAGGACACCCTTGCTCATGGTGAGCTTGATGGCATAAAACAAACCCTAGGACATGATGACCATTGAAGATGTTGGCACCCACATACATTGTGGTATGAAGGCACTTGGAAACACTTGATGGCTTGATGTTAAAGTTGACAATGGTCCATGTTACCATTTGATGACGAGCTTGAAGCCCATGATGCTCTTGCACATGGCATAACCTTGGAAGCCCTAGTGGCTTGATGTAGCCCTAAAACCATTTCTAAATGGAAAAAATGTGTGACAAAACACAAAATATTAATATTAAAAATACAAAATAATAATAAACAACCCTAAATGACATCTACTACAAATTAAGAATAAAAACATATTGTTGACCTTAAAGCCTGCCCTATTTCAAGGGTGTGGACAACATCAATGTGTATATAAACACAAGCATGTCAACACTCAAATGGTATCAAACGAAGACAAGAGGAAGAGTTTGTTGACTGAGGAAAATCGGTGGTGGGAGCAGTCCCGAAATTGCAGCAGCAGCAGTGAAGTGACAGTCCCGAATTTGCAAAAGAAGACGGTGTATCACTGAAGGTGAAATTTGGAGGAGCAGTGTCTTGAAATTTTTTTTGGGTGTTTTTGTAGCAGCAGTCAAACACTTCAACAGTCACGAATTCAAATGGAGGAGACACCAGCATAACACACAATCTACATTGATCCAAGTTTAAAGTTTGGAGGGTTTCCACAAACCTAAACAATCCGAGTTGTTGACAGTCTACCAGCATACACCTTGACAGTCCAAGCTTGCAAAGGGAGACACAGTCCCGAGTTTATTTGGTGAAGGAGAGACACAGTCTTAGTTTGAGAACTGTTTCAGGGTCCCTTCTCAGCACACACAGTCCAAAGTGTTGACTGTAAACAGTCCAAAGTTGACAGTGATACACAGTCCACAGTCTGAGGAGAATGATGACAGTCCTTTGAAGGTCTTCTCAGCTCAAGGTTGGAGTATATACACAGTCAACAGTTCAAGACAACACACAGTTCAAGGCATTCAAAGCAGAGCTCTCTAAGGTATATTCGCACTCAAATAATTGAAGAAGCATGTCCCAGGTATGTTAACTTTGAAGTATGTTGAAATAGTATGCACAAGGTAATCAAGCCTAAGGCATCCGAAAGAATGAAGTTGCTTCATCTAGTTAAGCTCTGATTTAAGTTGACAGCTCAGGTGTAATTTATGTGAACACTGGTTCATTGATGGCATCTGAGCTTGGAATATCATTATAGTATAACTGGGTTGAAGTTTGGATATTAATGTCTGAACAGATGTAGATCCATCATGATTTATTTATGATGATAATACCTTATACATGATGATGCAAACCCTATGATGCACACATGATGCACAATATGTATACTATGATGATAATGCATACATGACTGCCCTAGAAAACATGACTGTCCTAGGATGATGATGACTGGAATTGACATACAGTTTATGCACAGTCAAGCTTGAAAGGTAAGATTGCTATGATGATGATAATGATGTATACAGTGGCATCTTTACTGTGACACATACAGTAGTAATGTATTCAGTGATGTATACATACAGTAGAGTATAAGCAGCGACGTATACAGTAGTGATGTCTTCAGTGGTGTATTTATACAGTGGAATATGAAACAATGATGTGTATGCACATACTTATGCTTTATGGTGATGGTATGTTGATGCAATATAAACAGTATACAATGGTTATGAAACAGTAGTGATACTACTGTATGAGGATATGATGTTGATGGTGCCGTGTTCTATGATGATACATGCTTGATGCTTACCACATGATGATGATGAGACATTATTGATGATACCTTGTGCACTTTGATGATGTTTTGACAATGCATACATGATGCAAACTACATGATGATGTTGATGCATGATTGCCCTAGAGGATTACTGTATGAGAGTGATGAACAGAGATTGACCAGTAGTGAAGAACAGTATTGATGACCAAGTAGTGATGAGCAGTGGCTGACCAGCAGTGTTGATGGCAGCAGCAGCGTATTGAGCAGAGAAGATTGGCCAGCAGTGATTAATGGTATCAGATCTACAGGTTAAGGGTTCAAAACTCCCCCGGCTCGCGTTGGGGGGGAGATTGTTGGACATTGGGTTCAGCTCTCCCCATGAGTTTCATGACATGGACTAATTGCCTCCCAAGATCCTAACTCTGGCTATTGTGGCAGATATTAACACCTGTGGGTTTTGGTCTAACGGCAAACGTGAGTCCAACATAATGTTCAATTTCACCAATACTTGTGTATTCAACCTCAATATAAACTTAAAATTCCAATCACAGCGAAATAATGTTATCTTTTCGCTAGACTTTGCTCACACAAACACAAAAGATTCCCTACATAGGCAATTCTGAGCAAAGCCACCTAAAACAAACAATTTCAAACAACCCAACAAATTATAACACCTTATATGGGTCTATTCCAAACAAGAATGCCTAATATAAGCCATGTCAGTAACTTTAGTGAACCTGAAGCCTCAAATTTGAATTTGGTTGAATTTCAAATGATTCGGATTTGTTCAATTAAGTTCCTTAGAACTTCAATGCAAATTAATTCAGCAAACAAATTCAACTCGAACTCTAATTCATTCATATTTCATTATTAAATTCGACTAAAATTCATTTTTAAAAGAAGAAAATATCAAGAAATAACCCAATACCTAATACCTAAGGCTAAAACCCATGCCCGCATTAAGCTCTCATGCCTCATAATGTCAATTTGATGCTACTATGTCCCATATGTGCGCTCATTGCTTATGCTCCAGCCTCCAGCCTCCCACTCTCTCACAGACCTCACAATTTACCTTTGTCATTCCCTAGTTTATGAGTATCTATGAGTGTGGCATCTAGGAGACCTGCCAAATGCAACTTTAGCAGTCGCTGCAACCTCACTATCTACTTTGAATGCATTTCACAAGGGGCAGCTTAACTACTAGGCCTCTCACCTTCACAAGAATGCCTAGAAAGTTAGAAACGCTGACACCTTCTGTTGAATCATTATTCACTCCACCCTCCACCATATGCCTAGAGTCGACTCTTTTATGTTCAATCTTCAAATCAAAGTCAATCGTCCATGTTGACAACATTACCCCCCTCCCCCCCGCGATCAGCTCAAGATTGTGGAATTGTTTTTGCAGTGGGTAAGGAATGTTTTAGTGGAGCAACACTAGTGTTTTGCAACCTTTCTCAGGTATGAGCACATTAAATTTTCTTATTTTAAACTTTTGAATTGTAAAGTTTGTTGAACTTGATGCCAAATTTTATTGCCTACTTTGCACTGTCAAATTCATGGCAAACTTCATAGTCACTGAACTCGAACTGGAAATCAAACCCAAGTGATTTATAATATAGGTTTCTCCAAACAAAAAAGCATAATAATGCTCCTTGTGATTGGCGAAAAAATAATGCCTCAACCAGACAATATACAGTCGCCACATGCAATTATTAACGTACAACAAAAATTTAGCTCCACACCCAGCATACAAGAAACTTGAAATCTGTAAATTATGATCATGGATACAAACGCCACTGCTAGATATATCTAGTAACAAGTGACAGCATTCTCAAAGCCATTGTTGGGCTACGTTGCTCACATTACACATTGAATTATTGTCAAATCTCAGTTTTCTTGTTTCTCTTCTACAACTGTGAACAAATATTTCTATGCTAGGTCTACAAATATATTAGTTTTTTCTTGACAGATATATATTTGGCAGTTCTGAAAATCATCGAAATATTCCCACATCATTGTCCTCTCAAAAGCCCTGCATATACACCTTTTAAGAGCCACCACATTACCTTACATCTTCGATTGTGTTGCACCTTCATGGAGCCATCACTTGAAATAAAAACCAGTTGCACATAAAAATGCATCCAAAGTTGAAAAGTTGTTACTTTTACATCAATTCACGTGTCATATTCAACACTGCTGCTGCACCAAAAACATTTGTTGCTCCTTTGAAAATGTGGATTGGTCCAAATCACAGTTGCATGTATTCTAACATGTCTGGTGCCCAAAGATGTCATGGTTGTTCTCCTACAACTGCTCTTTTGGGTTTAACAACTGCCACTTTGTCTCCTAAACCTTTGGTGTTGGTCTCGTTGTTGGGCTTTATCGTTTCATTGCTTATTGTCTTTGAGGCATTAAACACGGCCACTTACTTTCAATGTCGACAATGTTATTCTTCTCGAAAATATCTCAAATGTGTATCAACTTTATCATTATTAGATACAAACCTTAGAAAAAATGAAAAGAAAAATATTCTTCCACTTTTCACTCCTCCGATGACAGCATCGACTTTTCATAACTCAAAGATTTTTAAGTTTCAAGTTTTTAAAATTAAAGAATCATTGATTATGACTATCTCAACAAAATTGTCATCTTCAGTTATGTTACCCCTCATGTTGTACGAGGGTCGCACTTGTTATTTTGATCATCAAGATCGAGCTTGCAAGATAATTCATTGGATGGACTAGGGTGCATGTGAGCTTTGGCTTATAGTTGATGCTCTCCTTTGATTGGTTTCATGTTGGGTTGCTGCGAGTAGCTATTGGATGAGATTTCATCATGGTGTTTTGATGGATGACATATGGGTGATATCTTGGTCATGATGACAATGTGCTTTCCCCTTCTTGACAATGCTGGCATGCTTGGAGCTTTCTTGCTTAGCAATTAACACTTTGGCGCATTTTATGGAGAGGGAACCCATCAACTTAGGGTCTCCCTAAGTTTTGAAGCATATGCCTTGATGACATGTTTTGTACTTTGAGATGCTTGGCACTACTCACTTGGGAGGCACTTTCAATGTTCCAACACAATAGTTGATACATTTCATATGTTAGGATGCCTTTAACTTGAAGACCCTAGGAGATGTAAGGGGGAAACACACTGGTACCACTTGCTTATGAAATGCTTAACACAATTTGGATGACCACTCCCCTAATGCACACATTTTGATCATGATATTCGAAAGCTTTCAATTGGAGATCCCTAGTTCATTGGAAGAATTCAAAAGTTGGAGATGGTTTATTGCAATGTAAATCATGGTTTTCCTAGAGAGCCCTAGCTCTTTGGAGTGGTTTCACACTTGGAACATGATAATTGCAAGATAAAATTTGTTTCTCCTTGGAGCACCCTCACTTGTAGCACATATTTTGAGTCATGCACACATCTTGTTCCTTGAAACGGTGGCATGCACTTCTAGGGTATGCTCTTCATGTGCTCATTGCTTAAGTGCTATTGCTTGTATGCAGACACTTGGCACATGGATGATTATGGCATGGTTCGGTATCATTTTTACTGCAGCACCCTTGATTCTCTCTTCTTGGCACACATTTTGATCCATTCTGATACTTTATTGCTTGTAGGATGGGGCCATCCCTTTCCTCATGGAGTTAATTGACTTTTGTGATAACCTTGCACATGGATTGATGCTACTATCTTCATTGACTGACTCCTCCTTCCATGGATCTTGCAATGGCACATTCTTTGATGAGTTGTCACTTGGGATGTTGGGCCATTTGGAGGTGGCATCCAAGATTGAAGAACTGTGGTACTTTTGGTGATGTGTGCTAGCTTATTAGAAAATATCTTTTGATAAATTGCTTCTATTGTCGCTAAATCAACACCATTAGATGCAGAGTAGTGGTGGGATTCCTGAGAAGTTGTTATAATAGAAAATCCGATAAACATTAAGGGAGTTGGTGATTTCCAAACTGTCATTTAAAAACCCATGCCGCATTTTACCCACATACCACTTGGAGGGTGCATTTTTGTCAGGCATCAGCAACATCTAGAAGAAGATCACCGTATTCCAGTATCCATGCAATTTTTAGCAAGCAGTATGTATCGGATTCTCCTCTTTAGCAACAGCCTTTCCCTGTGCTTCCCTAGCTTCTCTTAGTCCTATTTAGCTCGTACAGTCATGCAAAGGATCATTTTCATCTCTTTCTACTGCGAGGCCAACAGCCATATTTTAGAAGTACCTATTCTTATTGATAATGTTGCAGCTTCTACTCCCCCCTAGTTGCTAAGACACACTTGCCTGTGTGGCTGAGCAAGATTTTCAAATCTTATAGGGGGCAGATAAATATTAAAAGTGGTTTTGTCTCTACCCATTATAAAGTATTATTATAATACAAAAAAAGTTGTAAGGTTTCAATGTTCATTAAAAATTTGTGTACGGATGCAATGCCTTTATCTATTGTGTAATTAAGTCTTGAACAGTGGGAAGTTGTGACCACCGTTGCGACTGCCAAAAGGTCAAGGGACTATAAAGTACAATCAGTCATCCATGGATTATGGGAGTGCCAGGAACACTCCTTGAAACTAAAGAAAAACTGACAAAGAAAAAGAGATACAAATGTCAGTGAATGACAAAGACGATCTAGGTGAAACAAAGACCTAAAAGGTGTGAAGCCCTAGCTGAGTCCAGAATGGAGGTGGAAATAGAAGTAGAAAGACAGGTCAAGCAGGGAGAAGAGGCATCCCTGTCATCCTCTATCACTGTGAAGGGGCCAATTCAAAGTTTGATTATGTCCTTTAGGGACACAAAGCGAAGTCACATAGGGTGACCATACGATGTGACTGTGAGTCTTGCGTGGCCATGTAGACCCCTCAATAACACTAAAATATGATCCACTTTAGGTCCTCCTTTATTAGTTATAAGAACATACTTTATTTTTAAACTGTCATTGTAAAATATGCCTGTGTTAATTACAATTGTACTATCTATCAATACAGTCTGTTTTCTTCATGTATTCAAAATCTTGTAACCTGGGAAGAAAATTGTACACTACTAAAGATTGTTACAAATGTCTCAGTACTTAGTGCAGTGCAACCTTGGGCATAACACAAGTATCACATATTAGTAATAAAAAGTCCAGATGCCATTTGCTTTGCATATATTTTCTGATATACACTCTGATGTCTTATAAATTCCCACTCACAAAAATACATCATACAATTCCCTCCATAAGACGCACACAAATAGACCAATAATTATGATGCAGGATAAACAAATATTAAGAAAAATAATCAACAATTCAAATAAATTTGTAGTAATAAAGCCAGTTACCATAAAAATTATTGAAGATACCTGTACGGGAAAAATGTCCCTGGCTGGCACTTTTTCCTCAAATCCCTGCACAGTAGTTTAAAATGATGCTAAAGAAAGACAGACATACTGAATTAACAATGACATGTATTAAAGAAATATAAAAACCTTAGAACAAATGTTAAATCTAGGAAGGAAAATCATTCCAAGCAATTATTGTTTGGAATCAGACCTATATAAGCATTATCTAGAATTGCCAATTAGCAATGGTTTATCACCAAACACAATAAAGTAATTTACCCAACAAGAGAGATAGAGATAGCATAAGTACAACTCACAATCCCATCTATTCCAATTCCATCATCTTTAACAACATTCATCATCACAGAAAATAAACGACTTCCATTTCTCTTATCCGGTTTGCTATCTGTTTGCTTTTGAGCAATCTTTGCCTTCAATTTTGCAGCTAGATCGTTTTTTCCGTATTCAGATAAATTTGTATCCTGATTTATTTGTGAAGCGGATACAGAGGTTGATTTTGCCGCTTTAAAAGCTGATGTTTCTTGATGCCTTTCCAAAGGCCCATCAAATAAGTCATCCAAGGTGCCATCTTCAGGTGTATCACTGAACCTACCTAGCCCTTGCATGGAAGGACTTCCTGATGATTTTTCGGCCTGCCAACAGCACATATGTCAAGTCATATTTCCAGCTATCATGATTATTTGAACGTGGACATAATAATTGATATAAATATCTTAAGCATTTGCTCATAGAGCATCAGAAGACCATTTCTAGGCCGCTACTATCAACTTTAAGACTTGCTTAATACAACCATTTCATTATATCCCTGTCATTCTACCATCCTATCCAGTATCATGAAATGTAGCAAACATGTTCATGCATAGTTTTGATTCACAAGCACAATTTATAAGTTATGAATGAAAGCCAGTATCATGAAATGTAGCAAACATGCACATGCACAGTTTTGATTCTCAAGCACAATTTATAAGTTATAAATGAAAGCATCACTACCTAATAATAAAGTACTAGAGGTGTGCCATATCATTGATAAGTTATAACCCACTAGTAAAATATCGCACTATCTATCCTTTAGAGGAACCTTCGAAAAATATAATTTCATGTCAATAATAAAATAGAGTCTCAATGAAGGAGTGGCAAGTGCGTGCGATGGGTCTTGTTGAACCTCGGAGGGGCAATAATGAATTCGTTTGCTTGGGGACTAAGCACAGCTTCTAATAATCAAGCAGAATGATTTACTCTAATGATGGGAGCAGAGTATTTAGCAACTCTCCGAGTGCGGAAAATTATCATATTCGGAGACTCCATGGTTGTCCGCTCTACCAGGAAAGGTTTGGCTAAAGATGAGGCTATCCAAGGAAGGATTCAAAGGCGCGCGAGGCTATCCAAGGAAGGATTCAAAGGCGCGCCATCCGCTCTCTCAAGGCACAATAATGCACTTGCAGATAGAATGGAGAATCAAGGGGCTACTTTGGAGTTTGGACAAAGTTGTTTGTGTTAAAAAGGATGGACATCCCCAACGAAGGTGGATTCCATAGTTTTATATCCACTTGGGCGAGTCATATCATGGCATTAAACTTTGGAGTTGCATGCATTGTCATGGGCAAGTGTAATGCCCCGATGATAAGCCCAGGACATATGTGATGTGTTTTTTTTTTCATTATTGTAGCACTGGGTGCCTGGAATATGGCCTATGGACATTATTATTATAGTTATATTACTATTGCTTTTAATTAAATAACTAGCTCAACATGGACAACTAACGTAGTTGGAGGAGCATGGATTCCACATGTGAGGGGGTTGGGGTTAGGAGTTGGTGCTCTCCCTGACAATACTCTATATTTCCTATTTTTTTATTTTATTGGACTATGGAGATCCTATTACACCTATTTAATGCTTTTCATCTTCCTTATTTGATGTCAATGGGACCCAATCTCTCATCCCTCATGTCTTATGCGCCCTACTTTTCTATTTTTCTCAACCATGCACTTGATTTTTGTAAACCCCGCATTAATTCGAATGAACTCCGGCTAAGTAGAGTAATTTTGGGTGAATTCAAGTTGTCTTTAGTCAGTTAGAGTAATTTTGGGTCAATTCAAGTTGTCTTCATTCAATTAGAGTGGTTTTGGGTCAATTCGAGTTATTTTGGGTCAATTCAAGTTATCTTTAGTTAATCAGAGTAATTTTGGGTCAATTCGAGTTGTCTTCAATGCATGGGAGTGATTTTAGGGGAATTCGGGTCATTCTTGGTCAATTCAAGTTGTCTTCGGTGCATGAGAATGATTTTAGGGGAATTTGAGTCAGTCTTGATGAATTCGAGTTGTCTCCAGTGCATGGGCGTGAAATTTGGGTAAATTTAAGTCAGTTTTGGTAGATTTGAGTTGCTCTCATGAGAACTAGAATGGTATCTAGTGGTTGGGAGTGTTTTGCTAGTGAATTGGAGTCAATATAGGTGAATTCAAGTTGCTCTCTTGAGAACTCAAACTGTCTTCCAGTGATTTGGAAAAGGCCCTCAATGAATTTGAGTTGCTTGCCAGTGAACCGAAGCTAGCCTGTGCTAGTGAATTCGAATTGCTATGAAGGGATTTGAATTGGCATTCATTCATTTTGCATATTTTTTTAAAGTTGCTCTCGTAAATTTGAATGACTGTGGATGGATTCGAATTGTCTTTTGCACATAATTGTCACTCCCTTTTTGTTTTTGCAGGGGAAATTGTAGATCTGGAGGGTGATTGAACACTGATCTAGTCCAGTGTGGAGACTGGTTAGATTTGTTGTTGAACACAAAAATTCCTAAAGGCCATTATTTGTCTCTGATCTAGTCACATGAATCCTGAAGGTGTGTAATATCCCAAATACTGATATTTTCTATTTCTATGCAATTTTACTGAAATAGTCGGGCATGCAAACTGCCATGCAAAATTTCCCTATTTTATCGCTGAAATTAGGGTTAGGGTTTGCAGGATAAAATGAACACTTACCACTAATAAGCCGGTTGAATGTGCTCCAGAGAGAATACGCATGCAAGATGAGCTGAGCTGGTGAAGAAATAACCTTGTTTTTGCTGCAATACCCCCGGATGGCTGAATCAAACAAGTGTGGCGTTTTTGCTAAAGGGATGGTCAGTTTCAGCTGGAAATAAGTCGGAAGAAGGTATGCCAGTGCCGGAGAGGATGGTTGGAGCATGCAAGGGTTTTGACCTCCTAGATGCCCTAGCGAATTGATCTCTCAGTCTGCTGCTCACGCCCCCACAACCCTGTAAACTGTTGCTAGTTGCCCCGGATGGACAATCTAACAACTGATAATCACCCAATGCAGTAGAGTGATCCTATCAGTGAGGATGCAAGCCGCATGAGGAAGAAATATAGTGATCCAGAGTCCTGGTGAATGACTAGGGTTTTCCCACCTAAATGCCCCACAGCTGTACGGATGAATCTGCAATAACCTTTGAACCTATACTGGAATACTGAATAATGATGAATGCAATAGATACGGTGACAAACCTAGATGGCTTATCCTGAAGGAGACTAGGGCAAATGTCTCACTGTCGAAATCTCATTAGCTGAAGACGACGTCTCCAACCCCAACTGCTGTGGCTGCACGTTGTGCTGCTTCTCAAGAGTTCCAAAGTAATAATAATCCAAAGTGAAGTCTCCATTCACTTTATCTTTCTTTTATAACTTTCAACTGCAAAAACCCTAACTTTGACCTGATTAGGTCACTTTAACTTCTAATTTGCAGTTGACTTGCATGCATGCGCATGGAGACTCAAATGGGTGCATGCATCATTGAATAATGATTAGATGTCATGCATGCCGGTGGCCTTTGGCTCCGGTGGCCCTCTTTGACCTAATGGTGATATCATATTGATGCCCTAGATTTTCTGTAGATGGCATCAGTCTTCAGTTGATTCCCTAACTGTCAATAACCACTCGAACCCACAGGAATCACATAGGTTAGCGGTTTTGTTCCTCAATGCCTAATCAGCTGAGGACATTACAAGGTGGATGATGATGCCCTGAGGGATTGGTTTAGTGAAGGGAATCCCATTGCACAGGGTAGTGTTGATGCAGAGAAAGTAAGTGGTGAGGGATTGTGTTGTCTTTCTTAGGTTGTGGCTTGAGTATTTTCTAATGAGGTCTGATTTTGAGTGTTCCGTAGCGTGTGCAACCATGACCTCAACTCGAGGGTGACTGTCATGTTGGGAGATTGATGAGCATGGCATGAGATTGACTGGAACGTTGTCCTATTGAAGCTAATTGCGCTATTCAAAGATAAGTCTTCTATTTGGGAATTATTTAGTGTGTTTAATGCTCCATATGTGCCCATGGAGGCTGAGTTTGATGAATATGGTGTTGTCATTGATGACAATACATTAATGACAAAGGTCAAATTGGTGACATGAAAGTCTTTAGATGTGGGCATTAGGACACCTAATGAGCGAAATGACCCATATTGTGGTCATTTGGAGATAACATGACAAGCAAGTATGATGACATGGCATTGGAGGGCATTGATGACAAGGAAAGGTTGTTGATATAGACATGGCATATGACGATTTTCTGCTTTTGGGGATTCGGATCTCCCACAGATTGATGAATGTTTGAAGCCATGTACGTCACTTATGAATACTGGAAGAAGCCCATACTAAAAGTGTTGGATCCTTGATGATTTTAATAATCAATATTAAATGGATCAAAATGCAAAGACAAGTCGGCTTCAGTTGAGATTAATATTTATCTTTAGCAGGTCGGCTCCACAAACAATACTTATAAGAAAATTAAAATAAATAATCAAAAAAGCCTACAAGTCGGCTCAGATAAATATCCTGAAAAATCACTATAAATACAAAGGAAAGCTATTCGTTTTTGTGTGTGATTTTCGGTGGTATAAGGGCTCTGTAGCGGACCCGAAGTTTGCAACATCAGCATCAACATCAACATCTGGACTCACGATTGTCGTTAGACCAAAACCCACGGGTGTTAATCTGTGCCACAATCTCCAGAGTTAGGATCTCGGAAGGCGATTAGTCCATGTCACGAAACTCACGAGGAGCGTTGAACCCAATGTCCAACAATCTTCCCCCCCAACGCAAGCCGGGAGAGTTTCGAACCCTTGACCTGTGGCTTTGATACCATTTATTGGACTCACGATTGCCGTTAGACCAAAAGCCGCAAATGTTAATCTGCGCCACAATCGCCAGAGTTAGGATCTTGGTAGGCAATTAGTCCATGTCACGAAACTCACGGGGAGCATTGAACCCAATGTCCAACAGAGTTCTCTGTTATTTTATGTTGTAGATTCAATTCTATTTTTATGTTATATGGCTGATTTAGTAGTGTTAAATTGGTAGCTCGTGGAGCAGATTTGGTTATGTGTTATAGAAGCTAGTAGCTGTTATTTTGTTTATGTTTTATGGCAGCCAGTAGATCTGATTTGTTGGCAAATCATGTGGCCATAGATGGCAGTTTCAAATCTGATATTGTATATGTTTATTCACCTGTAAATTGGTGTCATAAATCTGATTTATTTTAGTATGGTAAATATGAATTCTTTAGTATCGTAAAACAGAATTTTGTTAGCATCTGTAGATCTGATTTTATTATGTGGTTTAATGGTTGCAATAGACATGGTGTTGATGTTTAGATTACATGTGAAAAGTTATTGATCCCTAGTTGCATTCATGTTACAATTACCTTGGATCGCATGTGCATTTAAGGAAAAGTTTACATTGGAAGTGTTGTCTTCCATTAATGGAAAATTGTTTTTATATATTTGGCTTGTTGGCATGCTAGCCTAGCCTTAGAGAACCTTATTCCATTGTGCATTACTTAGAATCAGCCCTTTCCCTGTTAGAATCCCGGTACACTAAACCTTGAAGGAATTACGATCCATCATTTTTGTTTCATTACTCCTTTGCATGGAGTCCTTGACCTATACTCATTCTTCTGTCCTCACACTTTCATTTCCCTCGTGAAGCTTGTGGGATATCTTTGTTCATAGATATCCACTTAGTGCTTCGCTCTTTGCTTAATTTCAGCTCTGTGCTCATCCCGGGTCCAACTTTTGGCTTTACTTGCATTGTTACAATGATTAGGCTCAGCTCCATGGTTGCTCCAGTAGTTGGGCTCATTCTTCGGTTGTGGATTCCTAAATTTTCAGCACCAAAATTGAAAGAATTGGTTGAAGGGACCTCACTCTCCTCAGAGGGAAGGATCGCCTTCTAGTTTGTCATCTCTTTTGGGATTGTTTTGATTGGATTGTGGAGGGAAAGGAGCTCCCCAGGCTTGACAATGTCATCCTGGAAGGTAGAATTTTACACAGTTCCTGCCTAACTCATGCATGTTAAGGCTACACTGAGAATCTTGCAATCCTATTATGATGGAATGATGGACGCCATGCACCAAATTCCGTACCATATTTCAATTTTGGACACCAAAATTAACGATGTGGGTGGCAGTGTTAGAGTGCAGAGCAGATAGGTAGACAAGCTACTGGAAGATGTGGACAATTAGTCAACATGGCTCAGGAAAGCCAGTATCAAGTTCGCTCCACTACAGTGTGGAGGGTTCCAGAAGAAGTTCAGTTCATCAACCTGGAAAAGAAATTATTGACCTGGATTCCTCTAAGCAAGTTGGTTGATGTTTTGCATTTGAAGACTTTAGATCGGTTCTCTCTTTATTGTTTATGTTATGTATCACTTCTATGTTGTTTTATTAGGACAAAATATTGGCCTATAGAGTATTGCTATAGCTATATCAGGTGTTATCCCTGAGATGTTCCAAAATTGAATTTGGACTATGCCAAGGAACGATGAGGCTCAATTATTAAAGATTTAGAGCTCAATCGTTCTTATGTTATGATATTGATGGTTTAATGTGTGAAATATTCCAGATATGGAGATGATGAACAGGCTGTAAGCCAGGTATTTCACTCCAGAGGAATTTCAAGGTTGATATTCAGCAATTAAATGTAGGTGAAGGTGAATTGAGAAAGTGTAAACACAAAAGAACTGAGTGAGGTACCATTTAGACCAATGTAGTCAGACTCAAACTCGGCAAATACTCAGTTGGCTTGAAACTCGGCTGACTCAGCGACTCGGATAAGACTCAGATAAGACTCGACAAAGACTTGGCAATTATGAAAAAAATTTAATTTAATGTCTTGGCAGGCTGTGAAGGCTGCCATCATAGCCTACAGGCCTGTAGGTAGCCACAGGGGGCTGCCTACAGCCCTGTAGGCTGTAATGGAAGCCCCCACAGCTTGCCAAACCATTAAATTTAATGTCTTGGAAGGATGTGTAGGATGCCATCACAACCTACAGGCCTGTAGGCTGTGATGGAAGCCTACACATGATTCCAAAGGCCCACAAATTAATACATTAAAAAATAATCAATACAAAACTTGAAAAAATTAATAGATAACTTGAAAAAATCAATACATCAAAAAAATTAATACTAACTAATTCTATGGAAGCCTACACATGCTTCCAAAAGCCCACAAATTAATACGTTAAAAAATAATTAATACAAAACTTGAAAAAATCAATACATCAAAAAAATTAATACAAAATATTTAAAAATTAATACTAACTAATTCGACTCTTCTTCCCTTTCAACTTGAAATCCTTGATGCCAGCAGCTGAACAATGATCTCCCATCACTCCTCAATGCTCAAACCAGTCACCAGTGTTATCATTAGTGCTCAGATTAGTGTTAGCGACCTTCCTCAGTGCTCAGACTAGTGTTAGCCATATGTTTCCATATATTGCAAGTTATTAATAGATGTACAAAAAAATATCAAATGATATATAATATGGAAACTCTTAAGAATCATATATAATTCATTCATAAAGTATGTATATTGTATATAATACATATTATATAATAATAGAAGTATATATTATATTATAACATTAAAGTATATAATATATGAGTATCGTTTGGAACCTTGCTATCCTAGATTTCAAGTATCCTTTACCTAAACCAAAAAATAATAATAAAACCAAATATAACATTGTAAAAAACCATTTTATGTAAAGTTATAAGACCCGGAGGTAAATGAATATAAAACCAAATATAACATTGTTAAAACCATTTATCTAAAGTTACAAGACTCGAGAGGTAAATGTATAGCGAATACAATGTCGCCCTCACATGAAATTGTGGCCGCCACCACGATAACAAGCTGCATGGCATTATTGGAGGCTAAACCGTACAAACCAACCTACCAAAATTCACATGTCAACCGCTAGAATGCAAACGCTGGTCACTAGAATGCAAACGACAGGGTAAGCAAGCAGCTGATACATACAAAATGCACAGTGAATGTTCGAAGCACTAAATTTTGAATGCGATTGGATAAAGCCACGATTGGAAAGCGTCATCAACTGCGTGAGTCTGGATCACTGCTCTTCATTGCTCCCAGGTCAACCCGAGTCAAACTCAAGAAAGTTTAACTCAGCTTGTTTGCAGTCTGATCCCAATTCAAATCGGAAAATTGCATTTTAAACTGCGATTCCTGCTACAATGATCGTCAAACAGTCAACAGACGTGGAGTTTTCCAACCCAATCATAGACTCCCAAGTAATTGACGAGTTTAGCGAGTATGTGGCGAGTGCGGTGAGTGAGTGGCGAGTATGTCACGAGTACTCGTCAAGACTCGCGAGTCTGACTACACTGATTTAGACAATTCTTACACATTCAGGGTGGAAGAAAATGTACTAAGTTTATGAAGAATTCAGTAGTTAGACAAAATGCAAATCATTCTTCATAATTGCAAAAAAATGACAGTTTGGACATTTGTATATTTAGATAACAACAAAAACCATCAATTGTTATTTATCAAATGAACATCCACGAAAGAACAGAGGTCCACGAAAGAACAGAGGTTATAACATGAAATATCTATTCCAATCATACTACTCAACATACATTCATATGAATGGTACAAACATGGTGCAAAGCCTGCTGCTCAGAGCTTTTATTATCTCAAGAGCATTTACATGAACAAAGAACATACAAGAAATTCACAGTAGAAGAACAAACTTACAAGGAAAATACAAGCTCATATACATCAAGATCTTAATCTCAGATCTACAAGAACTCAACTATTTCGTTGATAGATCGTTTACGGGGGGGGGCAGAAGGAAAAAGAGGACCCTCTTGTACTACGTCTTATAAGGAAGCAACGCGTTCAAAGGGGCCACAGACAGCGACCTCACCTTCTTCTCAGCCCAGTCTGTATTTAGTGGAAAAGATGGAATCTACACCAACCCTGAAGATCAAAAACTCACAGGTAAAACAACTTTTTACTACACTACAATCCGTAGCTGTCATCTGTCGTTTTAATGGGCTTTGGCCTAGATCCTTTGAACTACATCAATAGATTCACATAAACTGGACAAACAAATGTCAAATCCTATTATGTTCTAAAGGTTTTTTTGTTGTTTACTTTGAATCACAGGAAGATTATCAGAATATTTTTACACAGAGTCCTTGGTTTTGGGGGAGAGTTGGGCTCTTCATAACACCCTGGTTTCCTGATTTTGATGCAAATTCCATGGTGGTAACCAAGATGCCGGTTTGGGTGAGGTTGTCGAATCTGCCCTTACCATTCTGGCATCATATTGTTGTTATGATTATTAATCCTCCCTTCTCCAATTTGGTCATATGTCTAAATCAGGAATCATGTCTAAATCGGGAGTCCATCTAGTCTACTTTTAAGTCACTAGCACCATTGGGTCCACTTGGCCTAATCGGGGTACATGTTTTAGTTACTAAAGTGTGGGGAACGCTAATTGAGGCCTACTACCACTGATCGCACTTGCATGCATCAATTTAGGAGCCTCCTAAACCAATCCCTACAATTTAGGAGCCACTAGGAGTGTCGATACCAACCAAGGTTAGTTGAGTTGAGTTGATGACTAGTCAAGCTAATTTAGGAGTCAGTTACATTCAGTTCTAGTCCTCTACATTCAGTTAGCACTAGGCTTGCATGGCTGCATGCAGGAGAGGCACATTTCTCACCTACCTCAGTCAGTTAGCCTCAGTCAACACTGAATTAGACACTTGAGTTGTGTTTTAGAACTCCGATGAACTCCGGTGATGATTTAGACAAGGTCAGTTAACCATTGAGTCCTCCGATAATGATTTAGACAAGGTCTTAGTTACCTACAGTCAAGTAGAGTCTAATCAATTCGAATTTCCTCATGTGGATTCAAATTGCTTGTGGTTATTTAGCCATTGTACTTCATTCTAATTATTGTCTAATTACTCTTTCATTAATGAAAAGCATTCACAGTTGCAAGCCATTTTTGCACTGTTTCATTCTTCAATAACTGAGTAAATTGTGTAATCTATCTTATGAGTTGTGTGTTTGTCCATAGATCTATGTGCTCAATTTAATAATTGTACAGGAAGACATTGGCAATCTTCTTGGGAGTTTTATCAAAAGTGATAGCGAAAGGAATAAACATGGTTTATTTACTTATGCAAGAATTTGTGTGGAGATAGGCATCAGCAAAGGTCTCCCTGATAGATTACAGCTGAAACATGAATCTTTCAATTGGATTCAGAGTTTGGACTATGAAAATACTGCTTTTAGGTGTAGATTTTGTCTTTTGACAAGTCATCTACAAGACTCATGCCCTCTCTCTAAAAAGCTTCCAAAGAAGAAAAAGGGGTCGACTACAAACCGAAAAAATTGGCAGGCAGACTATGTTCCACCCCTGGATGAGGACGAAGAGAGTGAGGATGAAGAACAACGGGATTTACAAAAAAATGAGGAAAATATGAAGAAATCAGAGCCAATGGATGCACAGGCTTTAGGTCAAAAGAACTCTGATGAGGAAACTCAAACAAATGTTGTGAATCATATGGATGCTTCTTTAAGTGGACTAAAGCGTGCACATGAATTAGGAAGTTCGGACTCTGATAAGGAACAAGTTTTAGTTCAACAATCAGAGGAGGGGGCTAGCAAACAATTGATTGTAGCTGGGCCACTGCAGGGAGTATGGACAGAAGTGAAAACAAAGAAGAAGGGTAAAAAAGGGAAATTAGAGGATTTTTTTAATCCTTGATTGCTCTGTACAGTGATGTAATATATGGAACTTTTGTTTTGTTCACAGACCTTTGGTCTGCTTTTTTGTATTGTGTGCCTTGTCACGTAGCAGTTTACCCATAATGCTTTTGCATCTACAAAATGTAATTGTGCTCGCTTCATGCTGAAATAAAATTACACTTTTTTTTCAAAGGAAAAAAAAAGATCTTAATCTCAACAGTTAATTCCCTATATCTATGTTGCACTGGCCTCGAGAATGGGGGGGCACGGGGACGAGTTTTCAGGACAGCTAGAGCGCACCCCAAATTTTTCAGGGGACGACAATATTATATATATATATATATATATAACATTGAAATAATCCTGATGGTGACAAAACTCTGATTGGACATTTTTGGCTCCAAGAACCGGGGTCGAGGGCTTCGGCTCTCGATCTTGTACTTTTGAGGCTGATCTAGTTATGGAATGGCTGATGCAGTGCAAGCTCGCCAGCCTTCATCGCGGAAATGGCGGTGGCGGTGTCTGAAACAGTGGCGATTGAACCGGTGCTCGCAGAAGCGGTGAAGAGTTACCTATCCGGGATTTGCAGGTCGTGGTTTAATTGTGGTTTTCGACAGAATCGGGTGCCTTTCAATGTATGCGTCGAGGTTTCAAATTTTATGCTGCAACTTCTTTGGAAGTCTTTATGATTGGGCTTCGGCTCCAAGATCAAGATCGGTGCTCAATTGTTTTTGATGCTATGAAGTCAGTTCAGTGCGGTATCATGGCGGTGGCGGTGTCTGTAGGATTGAATCCGGTGCTCGTAATCCTTTTTTGCGGGACGCTTGTTGAATTCGACTGAAATCTCGGGTATCTTGCCGTGGATTCGCCAAGGTTTTCAATGAATGCGTCGAGGCTTCATCAGACCGATTTCGCCGCGGCTTCATTTTGATGGGGTTTCGACTTCAAGTTCGGTGGGCTTTCCTTGATCTGGTGTCGTGGCGGCTCCAAGAATGGTGATCGTGTGCTCCATGTACTAGTGGCTCTTTTGGTTGACAAGATCGGCGGGCTTCGGCTACAAGAATTGGGGTCGAGGGCTTCGGCAAACTTTCGTGGCTGTTGGTTCCTCTATTGCAAAGATAGATCGCCTGCCTTATGGCGGTGGCGGTGACTGTGGATATACTCTTGCGTGGCGACCCGTATTGTGTCCTTAGGGATCTCTGCAGCGGCGACGGCGTTTCAGAGGTGGTGGCCTTTGCTGTCGGCAGTATATCTGGATTTTTCGTGTGGTAGTGGGTTTTCTGGTGTAGTATCAGAAGTGAATTTCCATGAGGCAGTTTTCTGTCTATAAGTCTGGGACAGTTTTTTTTGGTTATGTTATTAAGAGATAGCAAATATGTGACAATGTAGGGATCCTAGTGATCCTCTTACATGTGCAGATGTAATTTTGTTCTACTTTGAAATAAAATTACGAATTTTTCCGAGGAAAAAAAAAATATAACATTGAAATAAAAAGTAGAACTAATTATAAAATTCAAATTAAAGAAGGAAATATAAAGTAATGTCCAATCATCATTGTCCATTATCAAAACGAAATAGTAAAGACTCGAGATACATGCCTAAGATCTAAAACTGAAAACTTTTAATAGTTCTAACTTCTAAGTTAACTATTAAGCAGTTAATTAAAACTTGAAAGTCAAAACAGTAACATGAATGATGAATCATTTTGAAATTTAAATAATAAATAAATTTATATTTGAAACAAAATGTAAGATATCAAATATGAAATACCTGTGCTGAGATTTTTAACCAAAAAAATAAAATGTAAGATATCAAATATGAAATACCTGTGCTCTCCAGCGTGTTGTGGCAAACTCATTGTGAGTGTAAGCCTGTGTTGAGCCATGAACTCAAACTTTGAGCATGTGCTGAGAGCCAGAGATTCGAGAAGGGGTTGTGAGCTGTGCTCTTCAAGCTGAGAGCGACGCACGTGGTATTGCAGGAAGGGGAGTCATGCACGGGACTATAGACGAGAGCCGACAAAGCAAGTAGCGACACGTAGAGTGATGGGTAGAACCATAGTGCAGAGGACCATGCATGTGCTAGAGTGTTGGAGTCATAGGTAAACCATAGGGTTATGCGAGTGCAGTGAGTTGGAGTGTAGGTTGGAAACGTAGGATAGAATAGAGAGAATGAGAGGGGGTTGCAGTATAGAGGAATTGTGTAAGTTGACGGATGTCTAGGAGTCCCCGATTGGTCAAGGGACGTTCTTGAGAAGTCCCCAATTTTGATGGGTACATTTAGGGTACGACTCATAAGTCCCAAAGTCCCCAACAGAGTCCCCGATGAATTGGGGACGTTTCCGAGGAGTTCCAAAGTCCCCGTAACGTGGGAACGCAGCAAACACCGGAAAGTTTGGGGGAAGGAGTCCCCATGCAACATAGCCCTATATACATATGTCAGATCCCCAAAACCAACTCAGCAACTCTCCAAGAGACCCTCTCAAAAATCTTTCAACCTTTGTTTCTTCTTCGAACTCTCCTTAAATAGGAGGGAATCCTTGCTCCCATCTTTCTATTTGTTCTAACTATTTAGTTTATTCCATTGCCAGTTGTCAAGGTTACCGGAATTGGCCCTTCCTGCAAAGATTTTGTACTGAAATCTCGTCAAAACCAAGGAATCGAGGATTCATACCAAAATTGCAGAAAAATTGCAATTTTTTGTTCTTATTCAATTCCGAAAATCAAAACCAATTTCGCCTGAGAGGGAATTTGTTTAACGGTTTAGGAATCGGTGTTGGAAAATAGGAATCTGGTTCAAGTTCCTGTCATCATAAACATTTGCATCTTGTTTAAGCACAATATCATTCAGAGGGCTCATATTATAAACAGGAAAATCAAAGCTTGTGATTGTTTCTTTTGCTTGTGCGAACAAGAATAAAGACCCTGTCACAATTAGAATTGATATTGTGGCCATACTCTACTTGGCCATGCATGCCATATATAGTGTTTTATTTCAAAACTCAAAGACCACACAAAATGCTTTCAAGAATTGAAGTTGGACTTGCTGGAAAACTCTGACCAATGTACACCATATACTCCCACCTAGCACGTCTACTTACGTGTTCCAACCATGTTTCAACCCTTAAGAAAAGAATCCAAGTCAACACACAATGGGACAACCAAGCTTTGAAATTTTCTAAAAACTAAATTATATTTGACAACACTAATCTGAATTTCTTAATAACCAGAACAATGGATTTAGGAAATCGATATAGCTCATCAAGGATCGTGTCTAAAGACTTTAAGATTGTAATGTGTTTGACATATATGGATCCTTTGCATATTAAGATTCTAGTAAAATCATAAACTCAAAGAGCATTAAATGTCATTAAAATTACAATAGATTATACAAATTATAACTCAAAAAATTCATTAATATATGAGATATAATCATAACTTTTCAAGTGGCTTGGTCAACAACCACCCCACCCATTAAATCAGTAAGGATGAAATATTTATCATGGCTCATGAAAAGCCTTCATCAACAGTTACTCAAAATGATTATATGACCAATATGATTGATGTATGTAACATGATTCATGTTATGTGTATGATGAATCGATGATGTATGATGTTAATGTATGAATCCTTGATGAATGATGTTAGATGTATGATGTTACATATCTGAATTTATGATGTATTTTGTATGCAACAAAGCATTGAATCATTTAAAAATAATAAATTAGATCAATCTACAAGAGTTTAGGATACATGTCTTCTAGGATGTTGTCATGGAAGAGTTCTCAACATCACCAAACTATGCAACAAATCCCAACGCTTAACCATGAAGACAAAAAGGGGGGCTAGAATATCTTCATTAATGATCAAGTGGCATAAAAGTGAATGCACTACCTACATCAACGTGAAGAAACAAAAGAGCAACATTTACATACCAAAACCATGAAGCAAATCACTCATCAAATCTCCATAGAAATGCCATCATAAGAGAAAAACTTTCCTTGTCACCCCCTTGCAAAACGGGGGGTAACAAATACAACAATGTAACTCAGCTTAACCTCAAAACTTTGGATCTTGCAGTTAGGAAGCCAATGATCACATACAAGAGGGAGAAAGGGCAAGTAGATTATAAAATTATTAATGTCTAACTAATGACCACAGAAGTATATCAATGGAACTGTTGAGCACAATGATTTGTTACAAAACAAGAGTACCAAACACTCTCCTATAGAAGGCAAAAGAAACTAAAGTAGAATAGAGTGTAAAGTCTATACTAGGCCATGAAAAACACTAAACCCCAAGCGTGCAAGACCACACGGGGGTGGAGATGTACAAGACTAAAAGATCCACAAACAAGAAGAAGAAGAAGATCTAGTAGTAATCGAGAGGAGATAGCCGGTCATTGAGGCTTGAGGGGTCTTGTCTACCTGAAGGAGAGGGATGTAGTCCTATCATGTCGCTGAGATCTTGAGGAATGAGGGAGGGTCTTGTGGGTCAACACCGATATATAGGTTAAAGTTGCAATACTATCGGGTTGTCCCTTAATTGCCCTTCCTAAGGATAGCACTGTGAAATAGGAAGTAGTCCACTGGGTTGAATCTGGTCAAGCAAAAGGCTGAAGAATATGGGCTCGAAGCCTAAGGGTCCGCTACATGTATAGAGTCAGTCATTTCTGGTTGAGCTATCTAAAGATGTTGGTGAGGGTATGAGTCCCCTTGAAAAGGCAATGAAACCTCCCTATGATCTCGTAGTAGGTAGGGCAATGAAACCTCCCTATGTAAGTTGAGGGACGTCCAGGAGTCCCCGATTGGTCAAGGGACGTTCTTGAGATGTCCCCAATTTTGATGGGTACGTTTAGGGTACAGCTCATAACTCCCAAAGTCCCCAACAGAGTCCCCGATGAATTGGGGACGTTTCTGAGGAGTTCCAAAGTCCCCGTAACACGGGAACGCAGCAAACACCGAAAAGTTTGGGGGGACGAGTCCTCGTGCAACATAGCCCTATATACATATGTCAAATCCCCAAAATCGACTCAGCAACTCTCCGAGAGACCCTCTCAAAAATCTGTCAACCTTTGTTTCTTCTTCGAACTCTCCTTAAATAGGAGGGAATCCTTGCTACCATCTTTCTATTTGTTCTAACTATTTAGTTTATTTCATTGCCAGTTGTCAAGGTTACCGGAATTGGCCCTTCCTGCAAAGATTTTGTACTGAAATCTCGTCAAAACCAAGGAATCAAGGATTCATACCAAAATTGCAGAAAAATTGCAATTTTTTGTTCTTATTCAATTCCGAAAATCAAAATCGATTTCGCCTGAGAGGGAATTTGTTTAAGGGTTTAGGAATCGGTGTTGGAAAATAGGAATCTGGTTCAAGTTCCTGTCATTGTAAACGTTTGCATCTTGTTTAAGCGCAATATCATTCAGAGGGCTCATATTATAAACAGGAAAATCAAAGCTTGTGATTGTTTGTTTTGCTTGTGCGAACAAGAATAAAGGCCCTGTCACAACTAGAATTGATATTGTGGCCATGCATGCCATATATAATGATTTTTTTCAAAACTCAAAGACCACACAAAATGCTTTCGAGAATTGAAGTTGGACTTGCTGGAAAACTCTGACCAATGTACACCATATACTCCCACCTAGCACGTCTACTTACGTGTTCCAACCATGTTTCAACCCTCAAGAAAAGAATCCAAGTCAACGCACAATGGGACAACCAAGCTTCGAAATTTTCTAAAAACTAAATTATATTTGACAACACTAATCTGAATTTCTTAATAACCAGAACAATGGATTTAGGAAATCGATATAGCTCATCAAGGATCGTGTCTAAAGACTTTAAGATTGTAATGTGTTTGACATATATGGATCCTTTTCATATTAAGATTCTAGTAAAATCATAAACTCAAAGAGCATTAAATGTCATTAAAATTACAATAGATTATACAAATTATAACTCTAAAAATTCATTAATATATGATATATAATCATAACTTTTCAAGTGGCTTGGTCAACAACCACCCCACCCATTAAATCAGTAAGGATGAAATATTTATCATGGCCTATGAAAAGCCCTTATCAACAGTTACTCAAGACGATTATATGATCAATATGATTGATGTATGTAACATGATTGATGTTATATGTATGATGAATCGATGATTGATGTATGATGTTAATGTATGAATCCTTGATGAATGATGTTAGAATCTAGATGTATGATGTTACATATCTAAATTTATGATGTATTTTGTATGCAACAAAGCATTGAATCATTTAAAAATAATAAATTAGATCAATCTACAAGAGTTTAGATACATGTCTTCTAGGATGTTGTCATGGAAGAGTTCTCAACATCGCCGAACTATGCAACAAATCCCAATGCTTAACCATGATGACAAAAAGGGGGGCTAGAGTATCTTCATTAATGATCAAGTGGCATAAAAGTGAATGCACTACCTTCATCAACGTGAAGAACCGAAAGAGAAACATTTACATACCAAAACCATGAAGCAAATCACTCATCAAATCTCCATAGAAATGCCATCATAAGAGAAAAACTTTCCTTGTCACCCCCTTGCAAAACGGGGGGTAACAAATACAACAATGTAACTCAGCTTAACCTCAAAACTTTGGATCTTGCAGTTAGGAAGCCAATGATCACATACAAGAGGGAGAAAGGGCAAGTAGATTATAAAATTATTAATGTCTAACTAATGACCACAGAAGTATATCAATGGAACTGTTGAGCACAATGATTTGTTACAAAACAAGAGTACCAAACACTCTCCTATAGAAGGCAAAAGAAACTAAAGTAGAAGAGAGTGTAAAGTCTATACTAGGCCATGAAAAACACTAAACCCCAAGCGTGCAAGACCACACGGGGGTGGAGATGTACAAGACTAAAAGATCCACAAACAAGAAGAAGAAGAAGATCTAGTAGTAATCGAGAGGAGATAGCCGGTCATTGAGGCTTGAGGGGTCTTGTCTACCTGAAGGAGAGGGATGTAGTCCTATCATGTCGCTGAGATCTTGAGGAATGAGGGAGGGTCTTGTGGGTCAACACCGATATATAGGTTAAAGTTGCAATACTATCGGGTTGTCCCTTAATTGCCCTTCCTAAGGATAGCACTGTGAAATAGGAAGCAGTCCACTGGGTTGAATCTAGTCGAGCAAAAGGATGAAGAATATGGGCTCAAAGCCCAAGGGTCTGCTACATGTATAGAGTCAGTCATCTCTTGTTGAGCTATCTAAAGATGTTCGTGAGGGTATGAGTCCCGGTGAAAAGGCAATGAAACCTCCCTATGATCTCGTAGTAGGTGGGGCAAAAAAAATGAAGCGGTCCTCTATCTCAACCTCCTGAAGATGGCACAACTGGCAAATCCTATCAAAATGATCGATTTGGTGGTCCATCTGTGAAAATTTTGGATCCCCAACCGGGTTTCAAGTTTAGTCTCAGTACATGTAGTTTAATGCCCAAACCCTAGCATGCATAATCATATTTTTTTTTTTAAATCACTTTCGCTTGAAACACATGGAATTCTTTCAACCAAGACAACTAAGAAATTTAAAAGGCAGCAAACTTTTTCACCCAAAAAATTATAACAGCCAACACACATGAAATTTAGACTCAGAAATTTGACCAAAACGGTCCAAGAAAAACCCAAAAGGGAAAACCTGTTTCAGAGAGAGTTTTATTTCTTCACGCAAAATTACAAACTTATGACAGCAGTACTTATCTTGCTTTCTTCCTTGAAATTTGTGCCAACATCTCATTGATAAATTGTTGTACAAAATTCCTTGAAAAACGTGTTGTACGGCCTTAGGTGTGCGGCAATACAAACCGTTGTACTATCCTCGAATTTTGTGTTGTATGGACAGCCTGTTTTATGACTCGAAAACTGTGCCCAGCTCCTCAAAATTCATGTTGTACGGCTGCAATAAATGTTGTTCCCAATACCTCTATTATTGTGCCTGTTTTTAGCCTTGGAAACTATGCAAACCTCATCAAAATTCATGCCTGTTATAGTATGTAATATTTGCAAGTAGAGCTGGTTTTATTACTTGTACTCTTGCCTTGGAATTCATGCCCTCAATTTAATTTCCAGCCTGTAACTCAGCCAAGTCAAAATTTTCTTCAAGGGTTTCACTTCTTCTCTCCGAATCGATTTCTCTTTTCTTGCTCTTCTCCTCTCTCAAAATTCTCTTTTGTGAAAGTGAACAATGATGCTCACAATGCCTTTCCCTAGCCTTTTTGTTTGAGTAACCACCACTTGAAAATCAATGGCCTAGATTAAAACATGACTAAATGAGATCTAGGGCTCATGTTAAATCTCACTTTTCTCACTAAAAGAATTTAATTCACTTTTAAATAATAAATGAGACATTATTACTCACCCACCTTTTTAATTCTCATAGAGTCACATTTAAAATATTTAATAACTCAAACTCACTTTTTAAAGTCACTTTATATACATAAAGTCATTCTCACTTTAAAATATTAGGGACCACAACTTTTAATTGTTCGTGTCCACCCCAAGGCGTCACAAGGTGAACAAACACATCCTTGGTAATTTTTCAACAATCACTACTAGAAGTTTGTGAGAACCCACTCTGAATTGGCCAAAGGGAATCCAAACAGCATGTAACCAATGGCAGACGGTATACTGCGGTTGAATAATGAGTTTGTCTCATCTCCATGAAGCGCTCAACATAGAAGGCCATCAGAGGGCATAACTCACCCTGAGGGTTAACCCAAGTGAACTGGATAAACTGGCTATATATGTCAACTCTAAAGATCCTGTTCAATTCCTGTCTAGTAGGTAGGAGGTAGCCAAAGTGCATCCAAAGAATATCTAAAAGGATGGGATCGGTCCATCTAAATGCCCATACACTCCAAGAGAACTGAGACTACCACAAACCAATCTCAAGCACATCCTAGAGGGCTAGATGAGGCAATAGTCTCTACAGAAAAATAGGCCAAGTATGGGTATTGGTCCCTCCCTACCATTGAGTTGGCAAAGCTTCGAAGGCGATTTATAAAAGAGACCAAATGAAGCTTCGTCTCAAGTCCGAATGGACAGGCACCAAACTCTACTAGGATGATGTGCTACAGAATTATCTATTTGCACCTAATGAGGTGTCAGAGGAGCAGAGACTGGACTAACTCAACTGAGTCCCAATCAAACTCCAGCAAACAAGGCCCCCAAATCACTGATTCATAGAGAACAGTGGGTCAGATAAGGAAGTCCATCAAGGCCATCGTGGACGAGATGTCCTAAAAGTGGCGTCGAAAGCACTAAATCTAGAGAAGCACTAAGAATCAATAGCCCTTGTTGACCTGAGGCTGAAGGGCATGTCGGAAATTGAAGTGAGGTCCTGAAAATTGCACTCCCAAGTATGTCTAGGATTTGGTGATCTGGATCTCCTCCCCTCTGAAGAAGAGAAGTGACAACAACAGGAAAAAGGACCAAGGAGATTAACCTGAATAGCATATAATAAGAATCAAAAGCGGGTAAACTCAATAAATTTTGCTTTGATGTGTGATATTGTTAATTCTCCACCAAAACCCAACACAATTAAAGAAGCCAAACAGATTAAGGAATGGAGTGATGCAATGGATACGGAGTTTGCATTCTTGCAAAAGAATTAAGACCTAGAAATTGGTCCAATTGCCTGCAGGGAAGAAACCTATCGGCTACAAATGGTCTTCTAGACAAAATAAATTGCAGATGGTTCCTTGATAAATACAAGGTGCAAATTGTTGCAAAAGGAAATGCATAGTTGGAAGGAGTAGACTTTAAAGAAGCATATCACGTTTGCTCCAACAGTGAAAATCATAACAATTATATGGTGTTGGAACTTGGCATTGGCTGCACAATTTGGTTGGAGCATCCATCAAATGGATGTAAAAGGTCCATTCTTGAATGGCCATTTTGAAGAGGTCTATATGACTCAACCTAAAGGATTTAAACAAGATGGGAAATGCATCAGATCCAAATTTGTACATCCAATCGAATGGTTGAAGCTTTGTCATTCAGGTAGTGTATGTAGATGATCTCATCATCGGTGGATATGGTACAATTGATGAAGTTAAGCAAGATTTGAAGTCGGCATTCGAGATAACAGATTTGGGGACTCGGTGTCAAGATTCACAAGTGTTAGCAAGAGAATAAAACAGAACCAAAACCAACCCAAATTCTGCAATGAAGAAAGAGCTAAATAGCACCTACACAGCCAAAAAAGGGGCAGCCCTAGAGAGAAAAACAAACCCTATCACAAGTGCACTAGAGAAAGAAATAACCTAAGCACAAGATAGATCAAACCAAGGACATTCTAAATGACATACTCAACTCTTATTAACATTTTAAATGCTTAAGCTCTCTTTCAACAATATCTCAATCACCATAATAAATGGTAATTAACATTTTAAATGCTTAAGCTCTCTTTCAACAATATCTCAATCACCATAATAAATGGTAAGCCTTCCAAATTTTCACCATCAACATGTTAGGATAGTCAGCGTTCCTCACCTAATAGTATAATTGGGTCCCAACAGAATGGAGGTCGGTTGTTGACTCTTATTAACAAACAAGTTCTGAGTTACTTGTGAGGTATCTCTTTCCTTGCAGAGATCTTAACTAACTTATTATCATTACCATCAGGCATCTACCTTTTACTTCAAAGGTGCCAATTCCCCTAGTTTAGATGTGGCCTTACATATTTGATTCCCAAGACATCTATTTTCTCCATGCTGAATTAACTTTTTTCAAATTTATCAGAATATCTAATACTCAATCATTTCAGTTTCTGATATACTTTTTTATTTTAGTGGTCTATTCATTCACATTGATGGGATTTCACTGTTGACTGACTTGCTCTTCAAACTACACCTAAGCTCAAGGAAAAATAGTTGTTCTTTTTTTCATTTTTTTCAACACCGGCAGATGGGGGAAATGCTCCTCGATGTTCTTTGAGGTTCTCAAGGACATCCTCTTGTGTGTCTCACAAGGTTGCAAAGTGCATCATGGGAAGCCCAGTGAACTTTATCCACACACAAGATCAAGGAAAACTTCTCCATAGCAATCCCAGTCCCAAACCGGGACAAGAGACATCTCACCCTTTAGATATCAGTAGCATAGATGTCCCTGTGCTACTTGCTATCTCAATGAGGTCTTGTTAGAGGATATAAACAGAATTCAGCTCAATTACCAGAATAAGATTAACAAATAAACAAACTCCAATATCCAAGATACTAGCACTACTGCTTAGAACGGAAAAGAAAACACCATCATGGAAAAACTCTACATTATAAACTATTTCCACTGTTAATAATGTACATCTAGGGAAGGACACACATCAAATAAAATGTCTGCATCTGTTTCAAAAGAAAGTGTAAGAAGATTATGTATCTGAAAACATAAGGACATTTTCGAGATTTAGATTCTTCCACCTTGTGCCCATGACTGGAAACATCAATTCCATTAACTGCGCCATTTTTATCACTGTGAGATGTGACGACTGATTCCTTGGAGGACAGTACTCCTTCGGTAACTTCCACGTTTGACCTAGATTTTGGAGAACTTTTCTCTCCAAAAGGAACTCTTTCTTTGGCATCCTTGGCATTTGATAAACCCACTGTATGCAGTGATTCTGCACCATGTGACACGTCTTCAGAAACAGATCCAGGTACACCGGGGTCAGAACCTATGAGCAAGCTTTCAGAAATAGACAGCGTTGCATCTTGTACAGATACTCGATCGCTGTCATCTTCTGTAATGCTAAAATTTGTGTCGGTGAGTTGCGAAGTGGAAGCTAACCCTTTTCTATCACTCTCTTCACTGGTTCTTCCACTAGTGCTAATCTCTTTTGCTGCAGATTGGGCACTTGTACTTTCTTCCTGAATCATCCACACAAAAGTAAAAGAAAGATTACAACTGCATTACTTAAACTTGTTACAGAAATCCAGACTGAAAACAAGCTTATCATCCTAGCTACAAACATGTTTTCCCGTTTATGAATCCTATGCATATCCATGATGTATCTGTCTATCCTTTAGCCCATAATGTATTTTTTGCATAAACTCAGAAAACATGAAAACCTGTTCCATCAATTTCTTTGCATCAGCTAAACACATTAAAGATACTAAAATCTAGAAAACCTTAGAATAGATTCCTTACAAATCCTGGCTCAAACAGATCTGTTGTCATATTCTCCACAGATGATCTTCCTTCTTCCTTTTCACCATCTTCAATTGTTCTCTCCACAACTGTTGACACATCTTGGGGTATGTTCCTGTGAACAGAGTAAACTGATTAGCTGCAACACAAATTGCTATAATAAAGTATAACCAGTGTCAATGCCAATTTTTCGACTGCTTACAGGAATACTCTAAAAAGGAAAGTGGTTTTACATTCAGTCATAATTAATCAGTGGAATGATCTCAACGTAAAATAAGGTTATATTTGGCTGAATATTGAGACAAAAGACACCAATAAGTCATGGGTACAAAGCTATGAAATTGATTCTACATTCAAGTCCATCGAACTTTTAACAAAAGAAGGTTCACAGGTTAAAGACAGTCAATGTACACTGTATTCATAATCAATCAATCCAAACTTGATTGCTCACAATACTTTGGCAAATTAGAATCAACCTGCGTACTGCTTAAAACACCATAGCCATATTAACCAGAAAATGTTTCAAAAGAAATAGTATACATATCCCCTCGTATTTCGAAAGGTGGAGGAAGCGCCATTCATCTAGTGATATACAATATTGCTTTCAACCTATGCAGCTGCTGAGGTAGTGTTTGCTATAGACAAACAGCATCTCGTTACCTTGGGAGATTTCTTTATACACTCAGACCTACAAGTGACTATCAATAAAACAAAAGTTATGGTAATTGGTAAAATCTAGGAAATTGGACACCATAGTTACCATATTCAAATACGAATACAGTATGATACTGTAAAAAATACATCTCTCAAGGAATACAATACGACTCTTACATGGGAATATATATTTCTAAAAACAAAAACAAAAAATCATGTTTTTAAACTATATATAAACTAACAGTATACAAAGCATACTATATAACCTAATACCAACCTTCCTAACCTTTTTAACTCATCACAACTATAGTTATCTTGAAATGCTTCTCTTAAAGCTTTTCAAGCACAGAAATAATATTCTAAAGAAAACCAAGTGAGTCCTTACCGTTTTAAAGGTCTGATAAAGCAAAATTGGTCTCACTGGAAGTTAAAAACCATCATCATCATCATATAACCTAATAATATTACTATAAAAAATATTATAATAAATTATTAATAAAATATCCATAACATTAAAAACAAAAATATAAATTACATATAATATAATATATTTCTATGTTGCACTAGCCTCGGGGACGAGGGGACGCGGGGATGTGTTTCCGGAACAGCTAGAGCACACCCCCAATTTTCAGGGGACGACAGGTTGGGCACGACAATTATATATATATATATATAACATTGAAATAAAAAGTAGAACTAATTATAAAATTCAAATTACAGAAGGAAATATAAAGTATTGTCCAATCATCATTGTCCATTATCAAAACAAAATAGTAAAGACTCAAGATACAAGCCTAAGATCTAAAACCAAAAACTTTTAATAGTTCTAACTTTTAAGTTAACTATTAAACAATAACTTAAAAGTTGAAAGTCAAAACAGTAACAATAATTTACAACATTGTATACATTGAAAGATAAATCATTGTGAAATTTAAATAAGAAAAAAATTTATATTTGTAATGACATTTGTAAATACTAAATTATATTTTTATAAAACTATAATAGCATGTGCTGAGATTTTTACCCAAAAAATAAAAAATAAATAAAATGTAAGATATCAAATATGAAATACCTATGCTCTGCAGCGTGTTGTGGCTGAGAGGGGGAAACTCCATTGTGAGTGTGAGCCTATGTTGAGCCATGAACTCAAACTTTGAGGATGTGCCGAGAGCTAGAGATTCGAGAGGGGACTGCGAGTTGTGCTCTTCAAGCTGAGAGGGACCCACGTGGGATTGCAGGAAGGGGAGCCATAGATGGGGGAGTCGTGCACAGGACTATAGACGGGAGCCGACCTAGCAAGTAGCAACCATAGTGCAGAGGATTATGCAGGTGCTAGAGTGTTGGAGTGATGGGTAAACCATAGGGTTATGCGGGAGCAGTGAGTTGGAGTGTAGGTTAGAAACGTAGGATAGAGTAGAGAGAATGGCAGGCAGTTGCAAGTTAGAGTAATAGGCAAAGGTTTATGTTAGGTTTTTAATTATAATTTTTAATTTTTTTTTTAATTGTGTAAGTTGAGGGATGTCCCAGAGTTCCTGATTGGTCGAGGGGTGTTTTTGAGAAGTCCCAATTTTGACGAATACATTTAGGGTACGGCTCATAAATCCCAAAGTCCCCAACGGAGTCCCCAATGAATTGGGGACATTTCCGAGGAGTTACAAAGTCCCTGAAATGTGGGAACGCAAGAAACGCCAAAACTTTGGGGGGGGGGGGNGTCTACATAGTGTTACCTTCCGAACTAGCATGTGTGATAAAAACGTACAACCTAAAGAAACATTGCTAGCACAAAGGCAACATAAAGGGGTTATCTATTGTCACCTCAATAACTCCCTACCTATGCTTTAGATTGGCTCTTCCCCAACACAAGGGGTGCTTCCCTAGAACAAGATTATTAAGGCTTTGACTATAAAGCACTAGGTAATGTGAAGAGAAAGCTTAGCAAAACGGTTTGTCATGTAGTACAGAAAATAGAAGAGGGTAATGTAGTGTCAAGAGACTAGTGCGAATCCAACAAGTGCGAGTGGAGTCAGGGGTATCTAGTCCAAAAAGGCAAGGTCATAGATGGTTAAGGAGACTAGGGCTGCATACACATGCCAAGAGATAGCATAACATGCTAAAATATGAAAAATAGAAATATGATAGGAGGGCCCTGTTATATTGCACCTGTACCCAGTGCAACTTCAGGTGTACCCCAGGGAGAAAAGGCCAATTTTTTCGACCAGGACGGGTGCTATCAAGCAATGGTGGTCATTGTTGGGCCCTTTGGTCCATCCTTTAGGAAAACTATGGCTTAATGGCACTGTTGACTTCCCTTTAATGCAATTTTTAACCTCGAGGTTGGTGTCTAGGGCTCCTAAGGGTTGACCACTGGGTCACATGGCTCCATATCCTGTTTACGAGCTCTGGTGACCTCTGCGTCAACTATGAGGCACTCATCTTCATTTGCAGCCACTTTGGACACCCTCCCGGCCCTTCAGTCAGAGGGCACCTGCTCTCCCTGGCCTTATCTCCTCAGAGGAAAGCCACCCTCATGCTAGGCCTTTCGATGCTTTGAGGAGGGCATTGAGGGATTTTACAGCATTCTAGAGGTTAGATGGGGTATAATGCCGTCCCTCCAGCTCACTCTAGCCTTTCTTTCGAAGTGATTCGCTTATTTGAGAGGATTTTAGCACCTAGGGAACAAATACCTAGTGGTAGCCTACCTTGAGCCTACCATAGGCCATATTTATTATTATTTTCTTTTAATTTTAAGTGGACATTTTATAGTTTCAAATTGACATGTCTTAAGGCAGATAGGCCTGGATATTTTGTAAAAAGTGAGTGTGAGATCATATAAATAGATCACCCTCACCTTCATTTTAGAAACAAGACTTATGGGATAATACACTATGCATTTGTTTTACCCTTGCTAGGGCTCTTTGGAGAGATGTGACCCTGTTGAGGAGGTCTTTCTAAGTTAATGCAAGTTATTTTCTGGTAATTCTTTGGTGCAATTTTTTGCTAGGTGATGTTCTGATTTGTTGGATAAACACGAGTACTTGGAGGTCAAGCTTCTTATCCCTTTGTTTGATTGATGGTTGATGGTGCATGTTCGAGTCTAAATGGTAGCCCTAGTGCTGCTTTATTTCCTAGGATAGGCCATTACCATCCTTCTTGTCACCTCAGCTAGTTGAGGCATCTCTCCTTGTGAGGGTCCTCTAGGGTTTTTACCTTAGTTTTTCTAGGCTAGTTGTTTGACCTAGGAACTCTTCCTCTCGAGGTTAGCATCCCCCTTAGATGCCCTAGGTTGTGGTAGGGCTTTTGCTAGGGTTAGTTTCCCTCGGTTTTCACACCTTCTTGCACAAACCTAGTCCAAGGTTAGTTTTAGGTTAGTTTGGTTAGTGCAGACCTTAGGTTAGGGTTAATCTTCACAAATCCTTGTTGCCCTAACCCTCGCTAGCTCTTTTTCACACCAGCGCTGCCCTAGCAGCCTACTTCCACCTTCGTTGCCCTCTCTAAGCCCTTCGTAGACCCTCGCTACCCTACATTTTTGCACTAACATCCTACTGCCATCATTCGCTAGGCCTTTTATCTCTCCCTCATCGGCCTTTCCCTTCGTTTTCTTCTCCTTCGTTGCTACCTAACCATACTCCCCTATCCCTCGCTTGTCCCTTTCCATTCCTCCCCATACCTTTGCTAGGGTTTTTCTCCTCCCGAACTGCCTCCATCTGTTGCTACAGCAGCCTTTCTCCTTCCACGAGATTCTACATCAGTCGGCTACAACCCTTCTACCCGTGGTTGTGCTGCTACTGGTAGCAGACCTACACCTAACAAACTCGATCTAGCTCTCCACCCTCTCAGGCCTGTCCTAGGAAGTCAGCACCCTAAGCTAACCTTCGCAGCCTTCTTCCCAGCCCCTCTTTCACTCTCGGGTTTTCCCCAACGGTGGCCATTTAGATACTCCTAAACCCCAAACCTGCTGCTATCAGCACCGTTCCCCTTTTCTCTCTTTCGTTGCCTTCCAAAACAACCTCAACAGGCTCCTTAGCAGCTTAGGCCAGTCCATCTACATCCATTTAGGGCTGCTCTTCCCTTACAGTGGTAGCCCTCCCTTTTCTCATCCTCCCAACACCTGCACACAACAACTGACAAATGGTTAATAGTTACATGTAGCAAGTTTGGATTGTGAAGACAACATAAACACTTAGTTAGAGTATTGTATGTGTATATTTGACTTGACGTAAAGCACAGAAATATCACTTTGTTACTGTACTTACTACACACACACAGTCTGTAAATAACCACGTGTATGCACATTTACTTCAGACTTTGCAGAGTCGTAATAGAGCTCTCTCCCCTAGAGCAAAGCCTTATATAGCTTTCAAGTTTCAATACATCTTCCCCTACAAATGCTAGATCTACCCTTGGTTGGAGTAAACAAATGCAAAAATACTTCAATACTCCAACTAATACAATATAATAATGGTGGTGAACCCACAAATACATGTCTTTAATAAAGAATGAGAGGGACACCTCCATAGATGAAAGAATAGATAAGTCAAAATACTCAAAACTCCAATGGCATAACCTCCGAAGGCTCCAAGTTTAGCACTCCAAAAGACATGGTCAAACAAGAAATGAATAAGCTTAGATATAGGGGATTGGAACCTCCTAGATCCACTCCAATGTCCAACAATCTCTAATAAATGAGCAACTAACCTCCCCAAAGTGGATGATAGCATTATAAATGAGGGATAGACTCTCTCCAAGCTGAAACTAGGTTGATCATTTGATGACAATGTTATGGTACCTCCTTCTTTGTGAAGCTCTTATAAAAGTTGTTATGGTTGATCATTTGATGACAATGTTATAAGTTAAAAATACTAGATGATTGATGTTATATGGTTTAATCCATGTTTTCTATAGATAATTCAACATCATAAATGTTTTTAGATATAAATCCATCAAAATAAATTAAAATTTATACTATATAAAAAATGCCCTCGAAACGGGAGCTTTTAAAACAAATTATTTTTGCTCTACTCCTGGTCCCCCCTCCCACTTCCACTCCCAATCGCTTAAGTTCAACCAATCAAGATATCCATTAGAACCATGATGCCATCTAAGTTCTGAAAGATGAGCATTCAAGGAAAACAAGTGTCTAAGCCATCATACATAAACTAGGCGGAGGGGCGCTCTATGGGAAACCTCCCATAACACATCACCAAGCATGAAATACATCCAATGGGATTGTGTGCTCTATGGACTATGCACTATATGCCATCCATAAGTGTGAAATACACTCAAAAGACCAGAGCGCTCTCATAAAAGGGACTCAACATACCATCTAACCATGGAAACCAACAAAGCGCTCCAGAGAATATAAGCGTATGTGAGGTAGATGCCAAATAGAACAAAAAGCACTAGGGCACAAAAACCAAAAGCACAAGGGCGCTCGTGAAGAACATGATCAATGTACCAAACATGAATGAAGTACATCATGAAAGTCTATCAATCTTCCACATGCTAGGATATCATCACAAAGAAACCAAAGCACAAAACCAACTCCACCAAGTTGTAAACCCTCCTAAATATGTGACAAAATGGAGGGTAACACATCGTAGAATAAAATATATCCAAAAGTATAATAAAGTATAACCAAAATTATATTAGATATATTGCCATATAAAATAAAATATATCATTTATAAAACTATATGGCATCAAGTATATAGAATATATAACCTAAAACTATCTACAAAATAAACATTAAAGAGAAAATTCTCACATATTTAATATCCACAATTAGTAGTCATAGGGTAGGAGTATGTGAAAATTTTGGCACCAAACCACCATCAACCTAGGCCATGGCTCTGTGTGAAAATGAGAATGAGAATGTAAGACCACACCATAACCGAAGGATATACAGAAAATTATTGTATAGTCTAAATTATGCAAAGTAACCAATTACAAAAACCATCATCTAAGGTAGATATAAAATTCATCTACTAGGAAAATCGTATATGGAAGAAAAAAAATTCCACCCTCTAGTGCAAAGGCACATGATGTTTGTTGTTATTTCTAGAAAACTCATAAATTCCACCCTCTAAGGCAAAGGCACAAACTATCATCATGGGTAGACGTAAAATCACGATCTCCAGGGGAGGCAAGTGCAGGGGGGATCATTTTCGATCCCGGAGGAAATATAGTATACTCCTTTGCTTGAGGCCTCAGAATCCAAACAAACAATCAAGCAAAATGGTTATCACTCTTCCATGGGCTGGAACTAATAACTGGGAAATCCATTTCAAAGCTAATGGTCTTCGGCGACTTAAGCCAAGTTCTCCAGACGATGAGAATAGACTATAAAAAGGGCTTTGCCAGTTGCAGAAGAATTTATGATAAGATTTTCCTTCTCAATACTCCACCTGAAGTTCTCTTCTTTCATATACCCGGGAGAATAAAGGCCTAGCTGGAAAGCTAGCCAACAAAGGCGCTCGAAGCACCCAAAGAAACATTGTTTATGCTAATCAAGCAAGGGTATATAAATTTGTTTCTTAGCCATCTCTCGATGGACTTTAGGCTCCCCTCATGGTCAAACCTTCTAGTCGAAGCCCCACCACCCCCGAGATGTGTGGCCCTCCTCCCACCAAGTGCCAGTATCTCCTCCGGGCTAGCATTAATTGGGACCTTACTTCTGCAGTCCTCCAGGGTCTCGACGAGCCTATTCGCACAAGCGATATGGAGGAGATATATTGTGATGACAGTTCCATTCTCCATTCACTGTATGCAATCAAGGACCAGGAAGAAGTCGATACCCAGCATCCACGTGAGGACCAAGAAGAAGTCGGCATCCAGCATTTGCAGAGATTGTTTGAAGGTCTCTCGCATTGGACTGAAGTCAGCTCTATTGGAACAATGACAAAAAAGGACGGGGATGCAGATGTTGTCAGCTTAAAGTCTACTCTAGAAGACATCAACCTACACCTGCGTAGGGTCTACGAGGTTGTAGGATTTGGCGTTAAGGAGAACAGGGAGATGGCTTCGGACATACAGTTCATCTCCAACCAAATCAGCTGCCACAATTCCAGAATTGATGACCACGAGCGTGCCTGAGGGAGCTTATGGGAACAGTGGAAACAATAAAGGATGACGTGTTGAAAATGTCTAGAATGTCTCAGTGCAACCATTGCCAAGATTCTCCAAAAGAAGGTGTTCTTCCCATCGAAGAAGTCTGTAATGTTCCCAAAAGTGACATGCATGCAAACCCTAAAAGTGAGATGCATGCAAACCCTAAAAGTGACATGCATGACATGTAAGCATTATTTAATGATGCATGCACCCAATTAAGTCTCCATGCGCATGCATGCAAGTCAACTGCAAATTAGAAGTTAAAGTAAACTAATTAGGTCAAAAGTTAGGGTTTTCGCAGTTGAAAGTTATAAAAGAAAGATAAAGTGAATAGAGACTTTACTTTTGGATTATTATTATTTTGGAGCTCTTGAGAAGCAGTATAGCGTGCGGCCACAGTAGTTGGGGTTGGAGACGACGTCTCCAGCTAACGAGATTTCGGCAGTGAGACATCTGCCCTAGTCTCCTTCAGGATAAACCATCTAGGTTTGTCACCGTATCTATTGCATTCATCATTATTCAGTATTCCAGTATAAGTCCAAAGGTTAATGCAGATTCATCCGTACAGCTGGGTGCATTTAGCTGGGAAAACCCTAGTCATTCACCAAGACTCTGGATCACTATATTTCTTCCGCATGCGGCCTGCATCCTCACTGATAGGATCACTCTACTGCATTGGGTGATTATTAGCTATCAGATTGTCCATCCGAGGCAGCTAGTAGTAGTTTACAGGGTTGTGGGGGCGTGAGCAGCAGACTGGGAAATCACTTCGCTAGGGCATCTGGGAGGTCAAAACCCTTGCATGCTCCGACCATCCTCTCCGACACTGGCATACCTTCCTTCCAACTTATTTCTAGCTGAAACTTACCATCCCTTCAGCAAAAACGTCACACTTGTTTAATTCAGCCATCCGGGGGTATTGCAGCAGAAACAAGGTTATTTCTTCACCAACTCAGCTCATCTTGCATGCGTACTCTCTGGAGCACATTCAGTCGGCTTATCAGTGGTAAGTGTTCATTCTATCCTGCAAACCCTAACCCTAATTTCAGCTATAAAACAGGGAAATTTTGCATGGCAGTTTGCATGCCCGACTATTTCAGTAAAATTGCATATAAATAGAAAATATCAGTATTGGGGATATTACAAAGTCTTTGTCACACAGCCAGCTCTTGGTCACAAAGGAAAGAAGATGTAGAGTTTTTCTTTCCACTCGACCTCTGGATTTTTTTTGTATCCTGTTGAACCAACAGTTTGTTAAATTCTACCCTTCTCGTGTTATGGTTACTTTCAAGAAGCATACTAGGAATTTCAAGAAACAGTTTATAGACATAGTTGTTTTAGCCTTCTTCTTTTTCCAGACCTTCATGGAACTATGGATTTTCTGTTTTGGAATGAATGGTTCTACATAACCTTTTTTTTCCGAATATATTTTGCTCGGTTTCTGTTAAAAATAAAAAATAAATTACCATATCAAAGTGTAACGAACAAAGTCCGTTACTAAATAAACATCCAATATAGATAGGACAAATAATCCATAAATGGACAAGTATATAATAAATGTATACTTACAATAGATGATATGGGATAATTACAATACAATGAGAGTGTTATATATAGAGCTCCTAAAGGCACTTTGGTGACTGTTCACAAAGGGTTGCATCCCTTAGTCATCTTTAGTAACTAGTGTTTACTAATTAATTTTTATTATTTATTAATGTTGAGTATATATGATTTAATAAATATTTATGTTTGTTACACAGAGAAAAAACTCTACCCAAGCAAAAAGATAATATTACCCAATTTCGGAATTCTTTCCAAAAATAACAAGAAACACAACCACATTTGTATTGTATCGCAACTCCTCATATAATACAACACAGACAGTGCTACAAAAGTATTTTCATATACCAACCGATTATATGGCCAAAATCTAAAACTATGTTAGACATGTCCATATTAAGGCACGTGGTCTGTCTTAGTGCCCAACATGCGCATAGAGACACACATAACAACATGTCGAGCAAGTATGAATCATGCATTTAAAAAAAAGGCATCTCATGCATGTCTAACACATGGGCCATGCATGTCTGAACATGCCAAACAACACAAGCTCATAAAGGCACATTTAGAGTTTTTAAGAGCATTTTAAAATGCACATTTAGAAATTCTTTTCTTCCATATTATTCTCAAAAAACATCATGTTGTTTTCTCTTGAAGCAAGAAATGCCCTCTTGCCCTTAGTTGTTGATGTCCTAAGGTGTACCTATTCGAGCCAACTAGGATAGAAGGAAGAATTTGAGGTATTCCTCTTCTGGATGAGTCTAAAATGGTTAACAACAATTTTGCTAATGACTACCTTCTCTCAATTCAGTTGGTTCAAAACTTGCTGGAGGTCACTAGGGTTGCTTGAAAAAAAAAATTCTATGCTTCCAAGGCAATGGTTAGTGAATGGAAAACCAACTATTGGTTGGTTGGGCTTGATGATCCACTAGCTTGGTTACCATATCTATGGAATAAGGTCAATCCCAGTGTGATTGTCTAAATCTAGGGATTTCATTTGGTGTGTGGAACTAGTGTTTAGAACAACTCCAAACCAAGCTTTTCATTCGGTAGTATAAGGATCTTCCCTTTGCAAGAAAGCTTACGTTGGTTTCATGAATTCTTACGTTTTATCACCACAAATATGACACTATTATATACATATCTTGGTGTTGGCTAGGCCTAGTGATTAACTTACTCAAACACTTATCTATGTTGTACTTTCTTTCCTTTAGTTTTCTCTATCTTGCTTTTAGCATTATCTAAGAGTTGCTTTCACACACCCCCATTGTATTCACACTGGATGTATCTTTTAGTCCCATTGACCTACCTCCTATGGTCATTCATTGGACAATACTAAAATTATCTTATCTTATCTTATCTTTATCTTATGCCTCTTGTTAATTCGAGAGATTAGTGCAAATCTTGAGGTTTTTTCTTTGGTCCAACTATGGCAATGAGAGTGGTCTTCCTACGGTTCCTCAAGAAGCATGCACCATGCTTGAGAAGGAAGGTCACCTCGATATTATGAATGTTGCAACTCAAGGTAGTTTTTTGGCAACAAAATGGAGTCATATGCCTTGAAGGTTCTGCTCCATGGAAAACTTTATGGCATACCAATTCTGATCTTGCCAACATATACTGTTAATCCAAGGCTCTTTTAGGTTGTGTTATCATCTTCTCCCCACACCTATTTAAGCTCTTCGAGTGAGTAATTTGTTGGAGCATGTGGGAGGCTAGGAAGTTTGTTGCCCCCTTGGTTAGATGGAACTTCTCTAGGACTCATGCAAGATAGTACTTAGTTTTCTCTGTTGTAATTGGAGTTACTTGCATTAGGGTTAGAGGATTTATTAGTGTCCCAAATTTCAAGTACAACGGTTGAGCAAGAGAGGAATACTCTTTTGAAGGATCTTTAGGATTTTGAGACCGAGGACTGGATGGATTGGAGATTTCTAATTCATTAGAAGAACCTACTTGGGATTTTGAGATCTGTTATCACATATATAGTAGCCGGGCTACCATATTCTATTTTTCAGATTCCAATACACTTTTTCAGCCAGTTCCCTTACACATGAGATGCTGAGATGAGCATCTATGATGGATCACTATTTGATAATGGACTACAGTACTTTCCCATGCCATGACTGTGTCTCTAGACACTTAGATTTGAGGACTAATGTAGCCATTTAGCCATTTACAGAGCAGCCAGTATTGCCCAAAGTTGCAGCAGCAGTTTCTCGGTGGACAGATGTTGGTTCAAATTGGTTATTTACATATCTATGACTTGGCAAATATTATCTTGTGTTATGGTTATTATTGCTTTTATACTCATTCTTGTGACATGTCTTAACATCTAGTGTCATGATCTAGCAGTCATATAAATATGTGGACCTGGTTGTATTGATATTATATATGTATGTCCCTACTTCGACCTGGAAGTTCTTGACCCATACTCATTCGTTTTACCCTCTTTCGGGAGAATAGAGGTGATCATTCCCACCATACTTTGGCTTGCTAGTGTTGGTTTCATCATTCACTATCTTCACCCATCCATTACCTTTCAGTTATGTTTCTAAACCGACCTACTACTTGACTTGTGGCATGCAGGACCTTTCCCTACTATAGCCTCTTTGTTGGATAAGCTTCCATGTTTATTTGTGTCTTGGCTCTGGGTTTCCTAGGTTGTGTTGGCTCAACCTGAAACAAATAGCGCTGCCATCAATACAATGTATATGGAAATGAAATGAATATCTTGTGAAATTCCCATTCATGAAAAGAAGTGTTTTTCAACATACATGAATGCAAGGCAAGCATAATGAAATTGGCTTTGAAGTGTAAATGTGAAATTTGAAATTTAAAACCCATGTAACACGAGTTTTTAAACACACATGGAGCATGAAGCCTTAATAAATAAAAATATGTGTAACAAATGCATGGATCAAGGCTATGGAAACTTGAAGGCCCAAAAAGCAATGGTTCTTAAAAGTTATCTCTAAAGATTGTTGGCCTCACTTGTATTTGATTTGGATTGTGAGCATTTGTCAAGGTGAATAAGCACCTCTAAACGTAACTTACCCATTTGTGAGACACGGCCATCCCCTGTGTTATTGCTTGTCTGGTGCATGCTAAAGTGAGTATCCCCTTTCCATATCCAAAGTGTCACAGTGTCAAGTTGGTAGTCACCCTTTAGCCTAGCCTTTTAATTTTTAGCATTCACCCTTCACTAGCAAATTGATTACAACTATGAAGTGAGTATGGTCTTGAAAGTCTGGTCTAAGTTATAATTAATTAACGAAACTCTATATATTTGGTTGGTAGATCGCCAGTGAAATGATTACTACTTGTTATAATAGTTATTTGAATGATTTGTAGAGCATGTCTTAACCTCCAAACACTTGCAGCAAATTGATGTTAGCCTGGGTCATTTTATTGATTAATTGATCATTTACAAGTTATTATTTTATCTATCTAGGCATATTAGATATTGTACCTAATCATGCAGAGATCTGTAGGGTGTATGAGTATGCACCTTAGATGGATTTGGGCTCCCTGAGTCAAATGAGACAGTTTGTTTTCAGTCTCGGATAGTTACAGTGATGATTTGTCTCAGTATACCATTCCAGTGCAGTTTTGCCATGTTGAATGGCCTGTCAGAGCGGAAGGGTGATTTGATTGGTTCACCTAGGGCACTGTATGAGGAGGGGGTGGTCCAGCCACTTGTTTTTACCATTTTACTCCCCTCCCAGAGAGCTTGGTGGGCTCAGTTTGACAACGTAGACACTCTAGATGGCCGTTTGGGCAGTGTCACAGTTTCCAAGGCAAAATAAAAATGGTGAAAATGGCTACTAAGGAATTCGATTTGGGCTACTGAGGCAAGGATATGGCATGGGATGAGTTTTGATGATGTCTTCCGCCCCTTCTCCAGCAGTTTCAGCATTTAAATGGACCCACACCCATCTCTTCAACATATTTTATGATTTTTTGGAGCTTTTGGAGGCACACGATTTTCCTAAGGAGGCACTATTTTGCACTTAATATTATATTTCTATTTATATTGTGCCATGGGGACACACTAGGTGTGTTAGTTAATACCCCCTAGACCCACCATGAACTTTATTCATTTTTATTTTGTCATATTGAATGGGATCCCCTTTCCTAGGGCGATTTGGTCCATTGATGTGTTATATTATTATATTAATCCATGTACTTTATGTTGAGCTCATCTCAACCGTTGATTAGAACATTTTGATCTTTTAATCTTAGCCATCCATTTGAAAGGTGGTTAGGATTTTGGTATCTCTCCATCCTATTTAAAAAGGTCTCATTGTAAAGGGGTCTTTAGCTCTTGGAATCTTGATAATAGAAAAACTCTTTTGTAGAAATTCTTGGGTCTCCCTTGCATCCATTGTTCTTCGATGGTGATTGGAAAGTCTATTGCTTCCTAGTATTTAGGTATTTGTGGTGAGATCTATATTTTTCGTGGAAACTTTGTTTTGTCTACAAAAGGGCAACTTCACTTGGGCATTTTTGCAGGGCTTCCTCAACTCGCTTGTTTGACATAGCTTGTATCAGGGAGTTATCATTAGTATCATTGTGATCTATGGTTTCATCTTATTATTTTTTTGCATCATTTGTCCATTTCTCTTGATGCATCAGATCTGATATAGTTGGCGTTTGTTGTGCAGGAGGGAGGGCGCATTGGCTTCCTTGGGCAAATCGATTTGCATAGAGTCTTCATCCAAATCTTCTCAAATTGATCGAGACGACATAGATCATCATCATCAAGGCATCTACAAGGTTATCCAGGTAAGATCCACAAGTTCATTCTTCTTTTCTTGGTTCCAATCCATTGGCACCTTTATTTTATTGTCAAAACCCTAATTTAAAGTAATCAAAAATTTCTATGGATCAAACCGCTTGATCTTTTGGCAAACTATTTATGGGTATTGTAGATCGGGTCAAACCTTAAGTGGGTTCTCCTAGGCGTCAGGCTTAGGTAACTCCATTGGGCCCAAATCCCAAGGCACTGATCTCTTAACCCTAGCGCAACCCTCATTTCGCCAGTTTTTCCTTCATTTTGATCCTATCCCTGAGGCTTGGGTACTGTGATACTGTCATACCTTTCGTCAAGTCCATCCACCGGTACTAGATAGCCCTAATCTTGTCCTTAATATCTGTGCATTGGACATAGTTCCCAAGGCAATGGATTTTTTCATTATTTGTTGGTACCTTGATTCTGGATCTAGTAGTAAAACTCATAAGTCACTTGTATTTCCACCTTGGATAAATTTCAAACTTCATAAACCTCTTGATCCAACCCATAACTCACCTTGTGAATTCATCCATAGATCTAGGGTTTACTTCACCTTACACCTTACGTACTTCATCTTCCATTGATTTGATCTGGTGTCTTGGTTTGATCTCTCCTGTCGAGAGTAGATCTAGGTCTCTCCCATTGTTGTCTTGGGCTAAGATAACATCAAGTGAAGATTGCCTCGATTGGCGTCACAACCATCCATTTGAGAGTCGAGGCTATCTTGGTTTCACCTCTTTAGTTGCCCATCCCTCTACCAGCCACCTTGGATCCACCTCAGAGGGGCAACTACATGTCTGGTGATAACAAGACCAAGGACTAGATGGATTGGAGATTGCTAATTCATTTGAAGAACCTACTATCCTCTGACAAGCTGGCTATCAAAGATATTATGGGATTGATTCCTCCTCAAGAAAAATAAAAGTAAAAAACAAATATGTAGGACTTTCTATGGCAACATTGGGGTTAAAACATTGAGAAACAACTTTAGTGATATGATACCAAAAACGTTTACTCTCTTGTACATCAAAAGCACACTTTATCTCCTGTGTTGAATGCTAGATGGGCATCTTCTATCCCCATAGTTTCAATGGATTCTCAGCTGCACAATGTTTGGTCACTTTGTCATAGTTATAAGCTCTATGTTTTTGCTTAGTAGTTGTTTACTAGGGGCTACCACCCAAATACCATCTTGCTAAAAGCAAGTTGACATATGGTCTTTGCCTTTGTTGCAAGCACCCAAACACCTTGAAACACATTCTCTTGGAGTACATCTTAGAACTTGTTGGAAATATGTTTAGGATTGAAACATAGTTCTATTTCATGGGCAACTTCATTGGTGAGTAGTGTTGTAAGATGAACCTTGATCTGCAATAATTTATCGATTTATGTGCATTTGGAATTGTCTTTGTATTACTACTTTATTTACCATCTAGAAATTACATTGCAAATATGTGTTCTCTAATAATCTCAGTTAATCCAATCATTTTGTCACTCCAGCGAGAAGAGGTAAGTATCCAATTGTTTATCAAAAGCTATCTTATCATTAAGGATGTCAAAGAGTTAGATGCATTAGCTTACTCTAATTTTAATGCAACTTTAGTAGCTCTAGTGAAGGGGATATAAGACTCCATTGTATATAGCCTTCCTCTATTATGTCCATCTTTCTTGTATATATTCTCATGTATAAGATGTATATTACAAAAAAATGTTGACAATAAAGGAAAATAGATCGTTAAACTTGGCTTTCATGTTCAATCATGCCATTCTTTTTCCAATTTCTCAAGCAAAGACATTCTTCTACAATTCTACCAAAAACAACGATTTGATCATATTTACAGTAGTTGCTCAAGCTCAACAGAATGGAAAACAAGTTAGTGGCATTGCTCTTTCTCCTCCAAGTCTAGTTCTTCCTACTACTACTAGTGTTATTTTCCAATTGTTCAAAGCAACATTGCAAGACAAGAAACTCAAGAGAGAAAATGCCCTTTGTGGAAATATGTAACCAAACAAGAGGGTAAAGGTTTCCGTGCAGGAAACCTCTATTGAACATGCAACTTTTGCAATCACAACCTTGAGAACAAGTACTTCCAAGTTGAGGCTCATTTGTTGGGCCCCAAAGAAAGAGCAACTAGAGCATGTAAATGTGTGACTCCCAACCAAAGAAAAAATATGGCAAGGCATAACTCTATTCACATGGATCACATGACAATGTCATGCAAGACTCATAGAGATGATGATGATGCTTTTCCATTCTTGAAGAATTCATCCAAAGTCCATGTCAAAGGGGTTAAATTGAATATCACTAACCCAGTAATGACAAGAAGTTCGTTCCTTTTTATATATCCTTCTATCTTGAGAGTTTGAGGAGTGTTAATGCCAACCAATCCATGGCAAGATAAGTCTAGAATAGTATCGTCTAGTTCTACCTCTTGAGGTTGTTCCAATTTAGGATCTTTTTCCTCTTCACAATCTATGTAGACTAATTTATTCTCACTACACTTATGCCCCTTATTGTACTTGCTATCAAAATTGAAACATAGTCCCTTTGCTTTTTTTCCAACACTTCTTATTGAATCAATCTTGTAGGTTGAGTGAGGTTAGGGGGTCAAACATTTCCCTCTCTATATGTGTTAGTGGCAACCCTTCTAGTAGCAATATTTTTTGCTAGTTTTTGATAGCTCGGTGGCACTCCTGCATCAGGTGCCTAGGTGCAGGGGTCATTAACTTGGAGTCTCATTTATATTCTTAAAGTGACTTTAGTAATGCACTTTTATTAAAGTACCTTTTTGATGTGACTTTATGATTTAAAAGTGAGTTTCACTTTATTATGTTTTTAAAGTGACTTTAAGTCATAAAGTGTACTTTTAAATATTTAGGGTAATATGACTTTTCAAAAAGGAAAAATTTGTTGTAAAGTTCACTTAGGAGATTTAAGTGAGTGAGAAATTAGATCCCAGCCATAGATCTCTTGGCCAAGATCTAATCTCGTCCATTGAAGGTGAAAAGTCATGAGAATAACCCTAATAGGGTAAATAAAGTGCATGAGATTTCATTTTGGCACTTCATTCAAGAGAGACTTCTTGAAGTGGCTCGATTTCCAAGAGAGAAGCTTGGTGAGAAGTGTGAGAAGCACATTTTGCAAGAGATTGCTGAAGAGACTGAGAGGAGGGCTCGATTTTCAGGACAGCTGAGAGAGAGATTCATGGTTGGCACAGAAATCGAGGAGTACAGGAGCATTAAATGCTGGCACAAAATTCGAGGAGGTGTATTGCTGCACAGAAATCGAGGAGGGTACGGCCTGCATTTAATGTTGTACGGCTGCATTAATTTTTGCACAGAAATCGAGGAGGGTACGGATGCTTTAATTGTTGTTCGGCTGCATTTAATTGTTGTACGGTCTGGCACAAAAATCGAGGCAGAGTTGCTGCTGGTTTTGGCACATTTTTCGAGAAGAAAATAGCACAGAAACCAAGACAGATTTCTGGGTTGAGATAAGTTGATTTTTTACTGTAAAAGTTGATGTCTGATTTTTCCTAAAGCTCAATAAAATTTCTCTTGCATGCTGGTTTTCCCCTGGGGTTGAGGGGGTTTTTCCAGGGTCAAATTTGACCAAAATACTGTGTCTTAAATGTGTTTTACAGTCTGCTGATTTTTTATTTTTGAGTTAATTTTCCGCTGCAAAGTTTACTAAATTACAGTATATCAGCTTACAGAGACATGAAATTTACATGCATGTGATATGTGTTTGATTTTATGAATGTTGAACACTGATATCAGAGTACTACTAAGTGTTTGGGCTGAGTTGAGCTCAGATTTTCAACATGGTATCAGAGCTGGGGCTCTGAGATTTCAGTATACTGTTGGGCAGCAGAGAAGTGCTAATTTTTTTTTATGCTAGTGCATGTGAAGTAACAGCTGTCTGTTAATTTGTTTTTTTTGCTGAGAGTGAGCAGAGAAGTGCTGGTTCAGTACAGCTGATATTTTTGGTCAAAGAAGATAGAGTGTGCTTTGTTGGAAAAAAAGCAGAAGAGAATGATGGCTTGCATCCGGTATGAAGATAGGTTGGAAGGGATTTCCAACTACTTACAGTGGAAAGCACGGATGACAGCTGTTCTCAAGGAAAACAAGTTATGGGCCTTTGTTAGTACCACAGTGGCTCCTCCCGCAGCTGATCCTATAGCCCTTGACATACATGAGGTGAAGGAGGCCAGAACACAGAGACTGCTTTTGGATGGTGTTCGAGATCACCTCATCCCACATTTGGTAGAGAAACTAACTGCTAAGGGGATGTGGGATACTTTAAAAGGTTTGTATGAGAACAAGAATGAAAATCGTAAAATGGCCCTAAAAGATAGGCTTCATGGCACTAAGATGGCGAGAGGTGAGAATGTAGCCTCTTACCTCACTAGACTCAGACAAATAAAAGATGAATTGAGTGCAGTTGGTGAGGTGATTCCTGATCCCGAGCTAGTGCGGATAGCCCAGAAGGGCTTCACTAAGGAGTGGGACGTGTTCGTGAAGTGTGTAGTTGGCAGAGAGAACTTTCCCTCTTGGGAAAGACTATGGGATGATTTTACTCAGGAGGAGATCCGAGAAGGGAAGACTGAGCAGGTTGCTGATGAAGAGAATGTGGCCCTTTCAGCTAAGGGTAGAAAGAAAAAGGGTGGCTCGAGCAGTGGAGCCAAAGACTTGAGCAAAGTAAAATGCTTTGCTTGCCAGAGTTATGGTCACTATGCTGGGCAGTGTCCCAACAAGAAGAAGAACAAGAAGAAATAAGAGCCTGAGAAAGCCTCTTCAGCTGAAGTGGGAGATTTTGCGAAGGAATTCGAGAGGGAATTCTCGCTCGTCTCAATTCTTTCAGACGGTAGTGTAGCTGAGAGTTTGGATACTGGAGCATGGTACATAGATAGTGGAGCAGCACGCCATATGACGAGGATACGAGCAGTGTTCCGAGAGTTGACAGATCATGACAGAGTTATACTGACTGAGGATGGGTATGTCGGCACCCATGCAGTAGAAGAAGTTGGAAAAGTCCTATTCCAACTCGAGTCTGGTGGTTATCTGGAGGTTGGCAATGTGTTGTTTGTTCCAGAGCTGAAGAGGAACATGGTCTCAGTTTCAGCTTTGGAGGATGACGGATATGCGGTTCTTCATGTGAGTGGGCATGTTTATATATATCCGGTGAGTGGGGGCTTGGGTGCAGCGAGTCTGCTTGGCAACCGTGATGGCCGGATGTACCGAGTTTTGGGGCATCTGGTGGATGGTGAGCCTGGTGAGAGATCAGACTCAGTGGCAGCAGCAATGGCTGTCAGTGTGGAGGATTCATCCAACTCTGTGAGGAAGCAGAGTTGGTATGATATGGTTCTTCAGGATGAGCAGGAGAGTGAGGAGAACTCTCAGTTCAGAGTTGTCAGACGGAGACCTTCAGCAATTGATCCAGTGCAGATATCTGATAGGCATTCAGATTCGGAGGGAGCTTCAGTTATTGGAGGGAGAGATCCAGGTGGAGATGATGACAGTAGTACCTCCCTCACTAAGAGGGAGTGTCAGTTTTTGATAGCTCAATGGCACTCCTGCATCAGGTGCCTAGGTGCAGGGGTCATTAACTTGGAGTCTCATTTATATTCTTAAAGTGACTTTAGTAATGCGCTTTTATTAAAGTACCTTTTTGATGTGACTTTATGATTTAAAAGTGAGTTTCACTTTATTATGTTTTTAAAGTGACTTTAAGTCATAAAGTGTACTTTTAAATATTTAGGGTAATATGACTTTTCAAAAAGGAAAAATTTGTTGTAAAGTTCACTTAGGAGATTTAAGTGAGTGAGAAATTAGATCCCAGCCATAGATCTCTTGGCCAAGATCTAATCTCGTCCATTGAAGGTGAAAAGTCATGAGAATAACCCTAATAGGGTAAATAAAGTGCATGAGATTTCATTTTGGCACTTCATTCAAGAGAGACTTCTTGAAGTGGCTCGATTTCCAAGAGAGGAGCTTGGTGAGAAGTGTGAGAAGCACATTTTGCAAGAGATTGCTGAAGAGACTGAGAGGAGGGCTCGATTTTCAGGACAGTTGAGAGAGAGATTCACAGTTGGCACAGAAATCGAGGAGGAGTACAGGAGCACTAAATGCTGGCACAGAAATCGAGGTGTATTGCTGCACAGAAATCGAGGAGGGTACGGCCTGCATTTAATGTTGTACGGCTGCATTAATTTTTGCACAGAAATCGAGGGTACGGATGCTTTAATTGCTGTACGGTCTGGCACAGAAATCGAGGCAAAGTTGCTGCTGGTTTTGGCACATTTTTCGAGAAGAAAATAGCACGGAAACCAAGACAGATTTCTGGGTTGAGATAAGTTGATTTTTGACTGTAAAAATTGATGTCTGATTTTTCCTGAAGCTCAATAAAATTTCTCTTGCATGTTGGTTTTCCCCTAGGGTTGAGGGGGGTTTTCCAGGATCAAATTTAACCAAAATACTGTCTTAAATGTGTTTTACAGTCTGCTGATTTTTTATTTTTGAGTTAATTTTCCGCTGCAAAGTTTACTTAGTTACAGTATATCAGCTTACAAAGACATGAAATTTACATGCATGTGATATGTGTTTGATTTTATGAATGTTGAACACTGATACCAGAGTACTACTAAGTGTTTGGGCTGGGTTGAGCTCAGATTTTCAACATTTTTACTTTCAACCTTCCTTGCCAAATCAAAAGCATCATCCAATGATTTAGGTTCAAAGAGACGTGCCTCGTGATGAAAGCTCTCCTTTAAAATGCCCATAAAGAGATCCATCAAATTGTCCTATCTCATGTTCTTCACTCTCCAGCTAAACTTTCGAAAGTTCTTAGTGTGCTCTATGACTAGACCTCTTTCCTTTACATTTATTAATGGGCTAAAGAAGGTGCTACTCTTAATATGCTCATAATGTCACGTCCCCATCCCTCAGACCGGCGAAGAGGACGCGACGAACATCAAACACGACCGGGCAAACCGCCCCATGAACATAAACAGGGATAAATCAACGCTGGAATTAAAACTTACAGGATGCATATAAAGATGCCTAAGCATACACAAATTCCTGAATCCTCAATCATACAGCGGAAGCAACACACATACATTCCCAGCATAAACATGTTCATCATAATTAATCAATTGACATCAATATGTAATTGCAGAGATGAAAATATAGACAGCAAGCTTATCTTTTGGTGAAGAATCCCGCAACCAGCTACGTCGCTGCAACGTTCCACCCAACCATAGGCCAGCTTGCTCATTGATCTCTCAGCAATGCTGCCACCCCCGAGCTGGGCATGATTCCTCAAGGACTAAGGGGACAATGCAGGCTTACACATAGCCAAGGGGACACAAAACAGCCAAACCAAATACCGCTGGGTTTAACAGGCCTTCAACAAGCCGCCAAGCCAGCGCCATCCAAGGGACAACCACTGCATACCAGCAGCCAAACAACCCTTCATAGCCCTGTGAAGAAGGCAGAACAATCAGGAAAAGATCCCAAGCCAAGGGTGAGACACAGCTCAAATCCAACCACTCTGCTGAGTTGTTCTTGGCCCTAACGTGGCCAAAACAACTCAGCCACAACACCCAAAAGATGATTGCATCCACAGCAACCAAAACCAGGGCAATTCAGCAACCCAGACTCACAATGAGTGATGGAAACCAATCACAGCCCACGAAGGTTAATAAACAGCGTTCCCAACATAACCATGGAAACCCAAACGCAGACCCCAGCAGAAAACGGCTCACCACGAACACACAGTGGTCCAAAACGAAATTGGACACCACAGCCAACAAAACGCAGGGAAGACAACCGCCCCAAAACGAAAATAGTGAGCACGGCTCTCTCATGGGAAAATCGACCTCAACGGTTTGTGCGTGAGGAAAAGCTCGCACCCAACAGAAAAATACACGGGAAAGACATACCCGATTTCTGCATGAGGATTCCAGCCTACGCGTGAGGGGAAAATAGCCTCTCTCTCTGCGCACGAATCAACAGGCCATAGGGAGGACGAACAGACCTCTGCGTGAGGAAGAACAAACCAGCCGTGAGAGCAGCCGATCCTTGGGAAAAAATGAAGACCAGCGTGAGAGAAAAACGAAGGTTCTCCACTGGGCATGCGTACTTTGCAGACTGACAGCAGCCTGCCAAAACCCATGTTTTCCCATGCCCACGTTTACTCATGCAATAACTGCCCCCAACTAACAAAGTCAAGACATTGAAGAGGTTGGAGAGGTTGGGTAAGACAAGAAAGGTGGAAAAACAAAACAAAGGTGGCAAAACATATGGGTTTTTCCCCCATAACCAAGGTTTGACATCCCCCACCCCTTATCCTTTGGAACCATGCCCTTTTCATTCAACGTTGCACTGTCGTAGCTGGTTGTGGTTTTAGTTTAATTGATGTGCGTGTTTACATGATGCCAATTATAATGTGCCATTCAGCACAATAAACCATCGGCAACTTTCCCCATTGCCGAACATACACAACCAAATCGATGGTGGGGCTTTTGCCTTTAGCTCCTCACCACGATTAATTACAATATATACATCATGCAAACGGGGTCAAAACCAAGGATATTACATTCCCCTCCCCCTTGGAATAACACCGTCCTCGGTGTTCCAATACATATATACAATACATGTACAATTGCACATCAAAATTTCAAAGTTGCAGATCTATCCCACGTTAAGTCATCTACGTGGAACGTCCAAGACCAAGCCCCTCGGCTTCCGTGGACTTTTCCTGCTGGTTTTCAGCTTCCAGCTGATCCCGAAGTCTAGGAACTTTGCGGCTATTGCCTTCATCATGTTCCCTCATTGAGCAGTCCCGGCGTAAATAATGTCCTCTGCATCTCCAGCATCTCACTCGCTGCTTCATTTTTACCTGCTCAATTTCCTTTGAGTCTTCATGCCTAGACCGTTTCTTATCGGGTCGCCTAGACAATTGTCCCACTGCTGATCCACCTTCCTTTCCTTTGTCGATTGCTCCCAAAAGGCTTTTCACCTCCCTTTGCAAACCAATAGAGTCTTGCAAAATCTGGTGGTTCATTTTACTCTGCCTTCTCTGTATCTTGAGCATCTCCCCCAAGATTCTCTTGGGTCTTGGCAATCATTTGAAGGAGACTTCCAGCTAAGTCCAACAACTTTTGATCTGCTGCCATGATCAATGTGCACCACCCGGTTTCACTTTTCTCACCTGTGAAATGCACCATTGAAATTCTATCAAACCAAGCATAATATTAAAATCAGTTAGTTAATTACCCAATTGGCATGACAGTCCAAGTCTCCTTAATGAGGCTTTCATATTTTTTCATGCCTTCCCAGCAGGCACACGAGCTCATTCATGTCCATTCTTGGGCAGGGAATTAACTATTCCAGCATTCACAATTTACTTTAAGCGAATACACACATTTCATTTCAATCATACATGCATTAAACAATCTTTTGTTTTCACAATGCAATATATATGTATATATATAATCAAAACGCAAGAGAGAGCAGTAAGAGTTTTTCCCCTCTTTGTTTTGTTCCATCCTGGAACCCACGCCATCGCAGTGGCTTTTCATGCTCTCAGCCTCTTTCACTTCACCGTGAATGCTGGACCAATCCTTCTTGGTCATGACACTTATGTCTTTGGTCTATTCCAGACCTCTAAACCATGGAGTCTCTCCACATGGTTTGTCTCGGCTGCTAGGACTCCCCTGTCCTACTAGCACCTTTTTCATTACCGCTCATCCCGAACTTTCCAGGACAGTCACATGTCCACATGCACCTCTAGGATGCCCTCATAGTCTTCGCTTCCAGCGATACCTATATCCAAACGTTGAACAAATTCACATGTTTAGTTTATTCTCATTAGTTTCTATCTCTAGAACAAGAGCTTAGAACATCATAACCTAATCATATACACATGTATATTCATAAGCAAAATAATCCAATACTTATCTGTATTGTGTGTTTCCTCGTTCGTCCACAGGATCCTGCTTCGCTTTGCAAGCTTTGGGATCGCCTATGGGCTCAGATGTTAGGTCAGCACGTCGGCTGCTCCACAACATCAAATAATTAATGTCCAACCAGTACATAACCATGTCTACTGGGCTTGGAACTTTATCATGACCATTTCCAGGTCTAGGATCTACTATGGATCCTTAGGCACATCACAGCCCATCATACACTTATGTCAACAATGACACATACACTTATACCAACCTTACACTTATATCAACAATTTACCTTTACCTGTCAACACAAGCAACACAAGCAACTCATCAGCGTCATTGCTTCAAAAACTGTAATCACATTTCATATCATTCGGTCATAATGGATACTAAATCAAAACATGTTCTGCATATAAAATTTAATAATTAAACATGCATATTCATAGCAAGGGTTACAGAACACTTATCCATTTGTCGTTGTGGTATGCCTTGTATATATATATATCCGGCATAGTCAAGCCATCAATGAGTTGGGAAAGGCTGAATGCTAAGCTGGTGAGCTCACTGCAGAGCTAGGAACACCTACACCAGAACTAGACTGACTTCTAAGACACCCACACACACCCAACACAAGGAATCAGTCCCTTCTCTGCTACTCAGTCCCTCAGGCCCTGCATTCCCTTCCAGTGCTATCCCGGGGTTGTGGAGAAGAAAGTCAGCCCTCTAGCTCTGTCTGTGTGGTTTCCAATCACCAGGTTTAAGCAAACCAAGCCCCCATCTATGCTCCCAACACAGTTCGTATCCACACATGTCTCACCGACATAACACATACCATCTCACTCATGTTACTACCAAACATGCAGTGCAGATGAGACATTTCAAAATGTCCAATGGTGTTTCACCTGAAACCCATTTCCGAGATAAGGGAAAACCTTCCCATGAAGTTTGGCTTCTGCAGGCCATCACACATGGTCTTCCTGCAGTGTGTACCCCATGTGTCCCTCCTGACACAATCTTAGACAAGCCAACACTGATTAGTAGTTGTTAGTACCTCTTAAATCCGAAATCCACCATTCGAGTTTAACAACCCGTACTAACTAATTTTCACAACCATGAGACTTCTTCTCATAAATGGTAGATTCTGGCATTGGTCAGGATCTTACCTCTCAATGCCATTCTCGAAATAATCTACCTGAAACATGAATTTCAATCAACCAAACACAATCTTATGCAAGCCAACAGTGGCTAATGGTTGTCAGCAATTTCTCAAATCCAAAATTCACAATTCGAATTTTAACAACCTATTGTGCATATCATATGGTAGATTCTAGCATTGGTCAGGATCTTACCTCTCAATGCCATGCTTAAAATAATCTACCTGAAACATAAGCTTCAACATCCAAACACAAGCTTATGCAAGCTAGTAGTGACTAATAGTTGTCAGCAATTTCCTTAAATTTGAAATCCACAATTCAAATTTAACAAGCTCTTTCACATGCTAGATTCTGGCATTGGTCAGGATCTTACCTCTCAATGCCATGCTCGAAGTAATCTACCTGAAACATAAGCTTCAAACAACCAAACACTTGGTAAGTCTGGATGCATATAACCTTGCCATCACTTGAAGCATTCTCGGAATTTATAAAATTCAAATACTTCCCGCTGTTAGTCACATCAATATATACCAAAACTCATTTACTTCCTGCAATCATTATCATGCTAACATTGCAAGGTATAATAATATCATTCATGCAATCAAATGAAGGTTTAGATACCCTTACTTTACAAGCGTATCATTCATACCACCTTGCTCTTCAATAGGGCATTTCTGGCAACCAATTGATCATGACTATCCTGCATTCATAACAGCCTTCGAAACAGTTCCAGAATTATCATTAATTCATCATTTCAGCTGTTAGTTATTCATAATTTCACATGCACTCATCTCAATGCATTCATGCCATACATCACAACATTTCACCTACACTTATGCAGTCAGTCATTCACACCCTTCATAGGCATACATCCATTGCATAACTACCGGGTCCACAAAATCTTTCCAATGCCTATCCATTCATGCTATCTTGCATTCAATATACTGTGCATGGCCCAACCATGACTAACTCATATAGGATGCATTACTATAATCAATATCATCAACATATCTAGGCATGACACATTCCTATATTCCAACATCCACATGGTATGAGGTCTCTTACCTTTACCATTCCATGGAATTTGTCATAAGCAACTCTTACCTGCATGGGTCGTACTTACACCCTTTCCATGACCAATTTGGTTGGTCCTTGCAGGAGATTGCAGAACTTGCTCACCAACTTTTTGTTATGGACTCGTTGCCTTATCCCTTTCTTCATAGGGTTGCTGGTCACATCTATCAGCATCAGCAACATATTCATCCCGGTCCATGTCATCGTTGGTTTTGCCACTAATTGCCAATATCAAAACAATGATTATCATTAGTGGTTCATTATACATATATATATATATATCCCAATATTTTTACCAATCATGCGATATCCTATGCATGCAATACATATCCTCATGCATTTCAAGCATAAAATTAGGAAATGTAGTTAAAGTCAGCAAGATAGGGTTTTAAGGAAAACTTCCATTTTCAAGTCTTTCATCCTGGCATGGAACTCCTTTTCCACACAACAGCTAGTTGACTTCATAGTCCTTGCTGCCCCTGGGCATGCAATTGTCCATATTTTTCCATTTGATAACAGCAGCCATCATTAGCACTTTGTTGCTTCATGCTCAGATTCCGGTCACTTATCCTTGTTCCTTGCTGGATAAGCTTTCCAACGCCTATTCACATGCGTCATTCCGACCTCGGATGTGAAAACCACACCACTTCCAAGAATGAAGACTTTCACTAACCTCGGAACTTTCATTACACTACTGCAAAGTAGAATTTTCACATTCTTCCAATGATCTCAGAGCCATTTTGGTAGCTACATTTTCGACATCCCTCTTGTCCTTTGTGAAATCCCTCTGATTCGAACTCTTGCCCAAAACACAGGATTTTCCTTCTCACAAGAACGACTGATTTCCCTCGTTTTTTTTTTGTTTTTTTTTTGTAAAACATTGGTTTTCGCGCCATTTGGCGCATTCGATCGCTGCCAATTTCTCTTTTTCAAACCTGAAGATTCCCCTGAAAAACAGCTGAAAAATCCCTCTGAAAACAGTTGAAATCGGCTCTCGGAACCACTCTTCCTTCCGCAAAATCGGCTCCTCTTCCATCCTTTCTTCTGCCAAATCGGCTCCCGAAACACTTTCTCTTCCGACTTGAACGTCGGGCGTCGGCTGACTTTTGGATCGGAAGCCTTAATGCTTCTGCTTCCGCAACGGCGGCTCCTCGGAAGCTTTAATCGTTCCGCAGATGATAACCTCATTGGCTGTCGGAAGCTTTTCTACATCGGAAGCCAAAACGCTTCCACTTCCGCAACGGCGGACATCGGCGGACTTCTGACATCGGGAGCCAAATGACTTTGGCTTCCGCAACGGCATCTCGCCAAATGTTAACTTCTTCCGATCGGCACTTAGAAAAATTCGAACGTCGGACATCGGCGGACTTTCACATCGGAAGCCAAATGGCTTTGACTTCCGCTACGGCGGCTCGCCAAAGGCCAAATCCTTCCGACGACCGCTCTTTACTTGGAGAATTTTCAACTTTTCGGACGTCGACGGTCTTTCTGGATCGGAAGCCTTAATGCTTCCGCTTCCGAAACGGCGAATGGGAGGACTTCTAACTCTTCCGCAACGGCGGAAGCCTTTCCACTAGTGGCCCGACTGTCCCATACTTAGCCAAATTTTAAACCTTTTTGCGGCGTCGGCGATCGGACGGCTTTCGAGTCGGATGCGGAATCGCCCCGCCGTCCACAACGGCGGCACTTCCGGAATTCTTTCGCAACGTCGGAGGTTAACTTCATCCCCTTCATCGGTAATCGGCTTCATTGCTGCATCGGCGGCTGAATCCTTTTCACAGCCGCAACGGCGGACCGGGAATTGCTAAGCCCTCCGACTACTGTCAACACTTAGGCGATTTTTGAAGTTTGTTGCTGTCAAACTCTGATCAGAGAAGGTGATTCTACCTTCTGTCACTGCACCTTCTTGGCCCATAGAGGCCCACTGTTGCAACCTGGAGCTCTGATACCATACTGTCACGTCCCCATCCCTCAGACCGACGAAGAGGACGCGACGAACATCAAACACGACCGGGCAAACCGCCCCATGAACATAAACAGGGATAAATCAACGCTGGAATTAAAACTTACAGGATGCATATTAAGATGCCTAAGCATACACAAATTCCTGAATCCTCAATCATACAGCGGAAGCAACACACATACATTCCCAGCATAAACATGTTCATCATAATTAATCAATTGACATTAATATATAATTGCAGAGATGAGGCTTATCTTTTGGTGAAGAATCCCGCAACCAGCTACGTCGCTGCAACGTTCCACCCAACCATAGGCCAGCTTGCTCATTGATCTCTCAGCAATGCTGCCACCCCCGAGCTGGGCATGATTCCTCAAGGACTAAGGGGACAATGCAGGCTTACACATAGCCAAGGGGACACAAAACAGCCAAACCAAATACCGCTGGGTTTAACAGGCCTTCAACAAGCGGCCAAGCCAGCGCCATCCAAGGGACAACCACTGCATACCAGCAGCCAAACAACCCTTCACAGCCCTGTGAAGAAGGCAGAACAATCAAGAAAAGATCCCAAGCCAAGGGTGAGACACAGCTCAAATCCAACCACTCTGCTGAGTTGTTCTTGGCCCTAACGTGGCCAAAACAACTCAGCCACAACACCCAAAAGATGATTGCATCCACAGCAACCAAAACCGGGGCAATTCAGCAACCCAGACTCACAATGAGTGATGGAAACCAATCACAGCCCACGAAGGTTAATAAACAGCGTTCCCAGCATAACCATGGAAACCCAAACGCAGACCCCAGCAGAAAACGGCTCACCACGAACACACAGTGGTCCAAAACGAAATTGGACACCACAGCCAACAAAACGCAGGGAAGACAACCGCCCCAAAACGAAAATAGTGAGCACGGCTCTCTCATGGGAAAATCAACCTCAACGGTTTGTGCGTGAGGAAAAGCTCGCACCCAACAGAAAAATACACGGGAAAGACATACTCAATTTCTGCATGAGGATTCCAGCCTGCGCGTGAGGGGAAAATAGCCTCTCTCTCTGCGCGCGAATCAACACGCCATAGGGAGGACGAACAGACCTCTGCATGAGGAAGAACAAACCAGCCGTGAGAGCAACCGATCCTTGGGAAAAAAATGAAGACCACCGTGAGAGAAAAACGAAGGTTCTCCACTGGGCATGAGTACTTTCCAAACTGACAGCAGCCTGCCAAAACCCATGTTTTCCCATGCCCACGTTTCCTCATGCAATAACTGCCCCCAACTAACAAAGTCAAGACATTGAAGAGGTTGGAGAGGTTGGGTAAGACAAGAAAAGTGGAAAAACAAAACAAAGGTGGCAAAACATATGGGTTTTTCCCCCATAACCAAGGTTTGCCATCCCCCACCCCTTATCCTTTGGAACCATGCCCTTTTCATTCAACGTTGCACTGCCGTAGCTAGATGTGGTTTTAGTTTAATTGATGTGCGTGTTTACATGATGCCAATTATAATGTGCCATTCAGCACGATAAACCATCAGCAACTTTCCCCATTGCCGAACATACACAACCAAATCGATGGTGGGGCTTTTGCCTTTAGCTCCTCACCACGATTAATTACAATATATACATCATGCAAACGGGGTCAAAACTAGGGATATTACACATAATGTGTTATCAATTCATCTGTAAATACAAACCAAGAGACAATTGACTCCTTTTTACAATCACAAAGCCATTGGTACCACACAAATCGATCAGGTTCTAAATACAAGGATGCTCAAAGAATTGCTCCATCCATCCTTGTTCTAAATACCTTTTGTAAAGTTGACACCTTGGGTAGATCAAAGAATTGCTCCATCCATCCTTGTTATGGGATCATTACCATCATGATCCTTCGTATCTATCTTGGGAATGAAGTAGTTCCTTGGTCCTAAGTTGAACCAACGATTATGTGGATCTTGGAATAATTAGTGATCAGGTGTATGGAACTCGAGGCTCCTACCCCAACATTAAAACCTCCTAACGTCGTCTCCTTCGCCACAAGAAACGACTGCTCATCTCTTAGAGAAGACGGGCACTCTCAACTCTCCTTGCTCGCTCCCCTAAGCAATTCTACAGTACCATCCTCTCCCGACGCTCTTCTCTTCCATTCGACCTCGAACCTGCTTCCTAGCTCTCCCACACTTCCAATCTTTATGCTATTCCCAGACAGGCCCAAATTCATGTTACTTCCCCACCTTCCTCCTGTGACTATTTTCTGAAAGGGATATCAGAGAGGCAATCTAGGCGATGAACAGCAGCAAAGCAACAGATGAAGAAGGCTATCAAGTTGAGTTCTTTAAACACGGTCTTCATGCCCTGGTTAGCTATTTAACTGATCTTTTTAACCATGTTGTGCACGAGGGGTTTCCACCGATATGGTCGCATCACACTATCTATCTGATTCACAAGTCAGTATCCACTTATTATCCTAATAACTACGGAACGATCATGGTGAGCCACACGTTCTCGAAGTTATATGCCACCGTCCTTCATAAGAAACTATCCAACGATCTTGAGCAGAGAAACCTCAGAGCGAGGGACCAAGCAGGTTTTCGACCAGCTCTTCACCCTCTGTGTCGTGATTGTGGCACACCACCGTCCTTCGAAAGTCTATTGATGCTTTGTGGACTTTTGAAAAGCCTTTGACTCGGTCCCGAGGGAAAAAATACTACAAAGACTCAGAGGCATCGACATCTCGACTACCCAATTGATAGTTATTATGCACCTATATGAATCTGTCCTTGGTCGTCTTCGTGTAGCTCACGGTTTGTCTAAGTTCATCAAAAGCACTATAGGGGTCAAAAGGGTTTCCTGCTATCTCCTACCCTGCTTGGGATTTATATTGATGAGTTGGAAGCCTTCCTTCACAAGCATATCCAAGACACAGGCGGCTTCTTCCTTCACGAAGTTCTGATATCTATTCTACTATTTGCGGATGATGTAGTTCTCCTCTCATCATCCCCAGAAGGATTACAGAGGAAGCTAGATACCTTAGCCCTATTTTGTGATCTTCGACAGTTGACGGTGAACTTGGGGAAAACAAAGGTTATCATCTTCAATGGGGTTCAGAAAACTTCAAACCTTTGCTTCCTCTTCAAAGGTGAGGAGGTTGAGATTACCAGCGCCTATACTTACTTGCGGGTGTAGTTCTCAGGTCCCTGTTTCAGCATGAGACGAGCTCTTCAGCCTCAAATCAACAAAGGGTATGGATCCTTAGCCCTTCTTGAGAGACAACGCTTTTGTCACCACTTCCAAGACACCTCGGCCAAGATGAGCCTTATGGACGCCTTGATTCGTCCAACATTTCTTTATGGATCAGAGATTTGGGGACCATCTTCACTCGAGTCAGATTGGGCCTCAACTGAGAGAGTTCAAATCCTTCTTCTTCATCGCATCATCATATGCAAGCAGACAGTGCTACAGCACATCATCCTGGCCGAGTTTAGGGCTCAACCATTCTGCCTTGAAACGGCCTTCAAACCAGTTTACCTCTTACATCGTGTTCAAGGATTTGCAGAGTCGTCAAAAGGTCGAGATAGATATCCATACTTGTCATACTGCTCTTCAGAGGCTATTGCCCGTGCTACCCACTCGAGTAGAGCCAAATGTTGGTTCACAGGGTTCTCTGACCTTCTCGAATTAGTAGGTATTCAAACAGATCGTCTTCCCCCGCTACGGTATTCTCAACATGCTCCCATCCATCTCCTACCTACCCGACAGGAGCTAAACAAGATTATCAAGGAAAATATTTGCAGGCAATTTATCCAAGTTACTTGGGTCAATCCTCCAGGAGGGTTGCGCCCAAAGATGGCCTTCTACGTTGAGCACTTCTTGGAAATAAAAGACTGGCTCAGTGTCCGACCCCAATACAGATTCCGTCACTGGATGCATTCTCTTTGTATCCCTCTCGGGTAGGTCAGAGTCGGATCCCATAGACTTCGGATAGAGAGAAATCACCAGATTGATAGATCTGACAAGATCTGTCAAGTACGCCATCTACAAGAAATGGAAACTGAGATGCACTTTATTTTCAAATGTCCTATGTACTACGAGATTAGAGGACGATTCCAATGTTTGTTCAGAGGCTCTCAAACCCTAGCAGACTTTTTCAGGTACCTAGATCAGAGGTGTATAGCACTCCATCTACAAGAGGCTCTAGGGTTTCGAGCACATATTCTATAGCCTCCCGCCAAGCCTGGCTCCACACAGAAGATCACGGCTTTTTCTACCTGCTACCACCACCCAAGGGCACCAAGAGAGCAACCAACATGGATGTAGAGCCAGTTTCTAGAACAGTTAGGATCCATGGGATAGCATCTCGACCCACGAGATCTTGGCAGCAAAACCGTACCAGACCTCTCCCTGAGAGACGGACTAGATCCTCCAGATCTCAGCAACCTGCAAACTCCTTCCGACGACAACTCAGTCGACAGCCCGCACCCTCATCGGGTCAGCAGACTTTATTGAACTTTCCTCGGTGTTTCTCTTTCAGCCTCGGATGTTAGGAGTACTAGACCATCTTGGCCCTTTTCGCTCCAGGATCTTCTCCGCTAGGGCACCTTCATCCCTTGGCGGGGCTCCGGATTTGTGATGGCGTCCAGAACTCTATCATACTTCAGCACAGCTCGATTTGCATACTGTTACCTTCTGCATTGTTTTTCTCTCTTTTATTTTCACTTTTAAGGGAGACTGTTTGCTTCTCCCGCTTTGTTCGGACATCATTGTAACTAGCAGTCTCGTTGACCTACTTTGTGGTCATTAGTTGGACATTATTAAATTATTTTATCATATCTTATCTAAGTATGATATAATTTTCTCCTAAGGTGGATGACACTCCATCATCTTGTTCTCCTTGTCCTCTTCTTGAGGAGTTGACTTTTGGGTCAATAGGTCGATTATATCCTTCACAAGTTCTCTCCGCATGTTTTCAAGGTTCTTTTCGATACCCCTCTGAATATTTGGAATTCAACTTGAATATCTCCATTCAATGCTTGGAATTCATCCTTATTTACCATATTCATAATGTCCACCTTTCTTAGCATTGTAGTTGCAAGGCTCTCTAATGAGCTTGAGCGTAGACACCTCAACGCTAAGGTACATGCAGGATTTTGTCTCGCTCATCAAACCATTGGTCCCATCTTTACCCTCTGGGCCATCATTGAGATGGCAATACATCGATCTTTGAAAATCTAATACTACTTTGTAGATTTTCGAATGGCTTTCGACTCCGTTTAGAGAAAAGCCCTATTCCAAAGGCTCACAGACATTGGCATTTCCCATACCTTACTGACTGCCATCATGCACCTCTATGAGTCGATTCTTGGTCGCCTCCGCATAGTTCACGGTATGTCAAACTTCATCAGGAGTACCATCGAAATTAAACAAAGGTTGCCCCTTGTCCCCCACATTGTTTGGGATTTATATTGATGAACTCAAGCCTTTCTCCATAAGCATATCCAAGATAATGATGGGTGTATCCTCCACTCGGTTCTGATCATTCTTTTCCCTGATGATGTGGTCCTCCTATCCTCATCTCCACTGGGATTACAAAGACAATTAGATGCTCTAGCTCTATTATGTAACCTTCAACAGTTGATGTTCAACTTGGGTAAAATCAAGGTAATGGATCTTCAATAACACGCGTAGGAAATAATGCATCAAACAGAGATCCTTCATCTCAAATTCAAAGGTAAGTTCCCTCTTACACTATTCTATCAACTGTTCATCACCTGTAAGAAACAAGTCATCTACATATAGAACAAGGATCAAGACATGATTATGAACAACCTTAAAGTACAAGTTCGAATCAGTTATACTTTTGGAAAACCCCAAATTGTGGAGAAATCCATCTATCCTTGCATACCAGACACTCGGAGCCTGTTTCAGTCGATACAAGGATTTTTTCTGTTTACACACATGGGTTTTATTCCCATGAGTCACAAAGCCTTCAGGTTGTTCAATATAGACTTCCTCCTCAATCTTGCCATTGAGGAAGGCAGTTTTTACATCCATCTGATGTAACTTCCATTCGAATACTGCAGCAAGAGAAATGATGGTTCTAATGGTAGTATACCTGGCAACGGGAGCAAATGTCTCATCATAGTCAATGTCTTCTTTCTGAGTGAAGCCACGAGCTACGAATCTAGCTTTATGCTTCTCCACACTGCCATTAGCAGCATGCTTGATTTTATAAAGGCCATTTGGATGTCACCCCTGAATTTCTTGTTGGTTTGGGAACAACTTCCCACACATCATTCTTCATGATTGAACTGTACTCTTCAATCATAGCATCAACCCATACCTGTTGACTTGCTACTTCTTCGTATGAGGAAGGTTCTACACTAATGAGCTGGCTCATAAGAACGAAGTACTTATGTGGTCTTATCCTTTCTCTGAAAGTCCCGAGAGGAGCTTTATCGTTTAAGCAATATGATCTAGGATCTTATCAGAGAGAATAACATGCACAGCAATAATCACAAGAGACAAGAGACAAAGAATTTTCCTCGGGGAAACGATAAAGGAGAAAACCCCGCAACTTCCTCACAGATAGAATCAGCACCAACAGCAGCAGTAAAACCCAAAGACATAAAGATGATCTCTGACAACTAATCTCTCTCACTTGTGTGAGTACTTCCTCTCTCACTCGTGTGCCGCAGTTAAGTGAGTGTGTGTAATAAATAGAGAGGCTCACTCTCTATTTATATTCTTTCGTTCACTTAATATTTGACTCTATTATGTAGACTCGAGTAACCACAACTAGGGTAATAATGACTCGACTTACATTAATTCACCAAGGCCGACTTCTCTAGGAGAGTCTAACAACCCTAGTGCCCCACAACTGTGGGGACTTTAACCTTTGATCAATAAGGAGGGTTACCCTCTATGACTTTTAGTAATTCTCCCGATAGGAACATCGGGGTACAAAGAAATACAAGTGACTCTCCCAATAGGAGCATCGAGGATCAGTGAAATACAATATATACAAGTTAATACATTCTGAAGTTATAAATGCATCAACACTCCCTCTTAACTAGGAAAGTATTCTCTTGACACAATTTATCAGCACAAGTATTCTTCTCTGGATCAAGTCTGGATCATCATCAACGCTAGATCATCATCAAAGTTGGATCATCATCAACGCTGGATCATCATCAAAGCTAGATCATCATTGGATCATCATCATCACTGCTTCCGCTATCTAGATCAACTGGTGCAATCTCTCAATTCTTCTCGTCATAGAAAGATCTACAGAGCCAACCCTTTTTCATGTTGGTTGTAGGCCTAGCCTCCAGGTAGGTCTTCATCTTCTTCAGCACTTATATCTGACCCAGTCAGAAAGGCCCGCCCAGCACTTACATCTAACCATGGGAGGAACACATCCACCACCATGTCAGAAAGGCACACCCAACACTCACATCTTACCATGGGAGGCCCAGCCTGCCACCATGTCAGAAAGGCCCAGCACTCACATATGACCATGCGAGGAACACATCCAACATACATGTCAGAAAGCCTATGCACTTACATCTGACCATGCAAGGAACACATCCAACATACATGTCAGAAAGCCTCTACACTTATATTCACCAGCATGATAGGACACACCTACTATCATCTGTGAAAAGGCCCAGCACTTACAATCACCAGCATGGTAGGAAACACCTACTACCATCTGTGAAAAGGCCCAGCTCTTACAACCATCAGCATGATAGGATACACCTACTATCATATGTGGAAAGGCCCATCTCTTACAACCATCAGCATGATAGGACACACCTACTATCATCTATGGAAAGGCCCTGCACTTACAACTGATCATGTGGGAGTCAATCCCACAGTCATATCAGAATGGCTCTGCACTTACATCTAATCATTTGGGAGTCAATCCGACGGTCATATCAGAGTGGCTCTGCACTTACATCTAATCATGTGGGAACACATCCCGCAATCATATCAAAATGGCTCTGCACTTATATCTGACCATGGAGGGAACCAATCCTATCACCATGTCAGAAGGGCTCTGCACTTACATCTGACCATGGGAGGCCCCGCCTACCACCATGTCAGAAGGGCTCACGAACTCATCACTTCCCCTTGGAAGGAACCTCGATCTGGAGAACACCAAGTTTCTCCCTGAAGTACTCAAACTTCACTTTGGCCATTTCTAGCATAGAATCACATCAGGGCTGATTACGTCCAAGGATAACCTACAAGCTTTGCCAGGACCAATTACATCCGAGGACAACCTACAAGACCTTTTACGTCTGAGCAACCTACGAGCTTCGCCAGGATTTTATGCTCAGACAACCTATCTCACTGTCTATGCTAGAACTCCCTCTTTCGAGGGATTTTGATATGGATCACAAACTGGAGCTTCACTGCTCCTCTCTGCATCATACAAAAATGCAAGTCAGAACAATCAAATCAAATAGTAGTTTTCAAAATAAACATACTACCTCCCAAATAGCCGAGCAAGTGGCAACATATTTTGCCTCGGCTGTTCTCAGCGCCATGCAAGACTCCTTCCTGTTAAACCAAGAGATCACACCTGATCTCATACTGAAGCAGCACCCCGAAGTGCTCTTCCTATCAATGGCACTGCCTACCCAATTCGAATCTACATAACCCTCCAAGTTAATCTACTAATTCGCCTCATACTTGAGCCCATACTCAACTGTACCCTTCAGGTACCTAACTGCATGCTTTGCAACCATCAGGTGAACATGTCGCAATGTGTTCACAACAAAGCAAATATTTGGTCTCGTATTCGTCAGGTACATCAATGACCCAATCATCTTACGATACATCGTAGCATCAATCGACTCTGATGAAGCATCACTCAATAGCTTCAGGTTCGATGCCATAGGTGTGACCATGGCCTTGCAGTCCATCATCTTGAACCTTTTCATAAGTTGTTCCCGCACCCATCTGTAAGCTTGTCATCCTCTATAGGCTTTCATCTTCAACCTTGTAGCAAAGGTTAATATCTTCAGCACTCTATGTGATCTTCAAGCTTCTCATGTATGTGTTATCCCATGGGTGACCTCTGAACTCATACAAGGCATTCTTTAATTTGCACACATGAGTCTGCCTGTCATGTGTCTTAACTTCAAGTGGCTGCAAATGTCTCTTCGTAGTCTATTCCTTCTTTCTATGAAAAGCCTTGTGCTACGAATCTTGCCTTATGTCCCACAGACTTCTCTTCAGGTCTTGATACCGCATCTTAGACATCATTCTTCTTGAACTGGTACTCTCCTTCCCTTTCTTCTTGGCTACTTCTTCATAGCTGGAAGCTTCTGCAACAATGATGTCACTCAACAGTGCCACATAACTGCACTGTGTTTGAGGCCTCTTGAAGTCTCGTCATACTATTCTTCATTTTGGATTATTTTTTGAACTGTCATCACTTGTTCTTCGGAACAAGTCTCATCCTTCTTTTCTTATAGGCGATTGTACGCGATCTTTCCTACAAGTCAAATGCATTAGTTGTATGGTTGGAAACATTTCATAAAGCATATTCATAATGAAAAATTCTTTTGCATCAAGATATAATCATGCAACTATTTTGGCCAACACAACATTCAACCATATCTTACGGAAACTTTCTAGATGCCTTCCATCTCTACCAGGACAACATTGAGATTTTGCACTAATCCAATATGTCAGCAAAGAGGTTTCATTCTAGATAAGTAGCAATGGAGAGTTGTATAGCACCATGAGTTACTTACCCATCACATGCATATTAGTAGTATAGTGTCATTAATGCAAACATTCTATCATGCATAACACATCAACTGAATATAAACAAACGCATAACAAAACAATATCATGAAATAACAATTGCATACTTATCTTTATTTGTTTCGTGGGTAGACTCCTTTCAGCTTCATCATCTTCTTTATTCATACAAGCATCATTTCTTATCCAAATGCTCAAGATGGATAAGAGGTTCTTCAAGAATTGAGTTCTTCATATTCCTCATTGCTTGAGGGATCTTCTTTGAATCGTGAGAGCTTGATCTTTAGTTGCTCCCATCTTCTTTTCTCTTATTATGATCGAAGCTTCTTCTTGTGTGCACTCTTCCCAGAGTCTGTTGAAAGTAATCACTTCCTTCTTGCACACATTCCTCCAATGAATGAATCCCATGATCCTGGGAGGCCATTCAAGGTGGTTATAATAACTTCTGCATTATCCACTTCTTCTTCTACTGCTTCAAGTTGTTCTTTGATTTGGGAGACCCTTGTAAAGTATGATTGTATGGTCTCTGCATTCTGGATCTTTACATTCTTCAACTGTTTTCTCAAAGTCATCTTGTGATTTATGTTCTTCCCTTCAAATAGCTTGGTCAAGGAATCAAACATCTCTTTAAGTGTCTTTAGGGAAGACACATGTGGTATAAGGTGATCCTTGATAGAATCAGCAATAATCTTCTTGGCCTTGACCAAGTTCTTCTTGTGTAAGGCTTTAGCCTCATCTCCCTCTGGCACTGGAATTTCTCCATTTATGTAGGTGTCCAATTCATTTTCTTCAATAACCAGTGAAAACTTATACTTCCATGCTCTAAAGTTTTCAGCTTCACCTAGCTTGTCATCAAGCTGGTGTGATAGGTCATTTTGAAATGAGAACCTCAAACGTAAATAGCAAAAGATTAGATCTTACCGATTTGAGGTGTCCGTCCTAGTTCCGGATCCGGCTAATCTAGGGTTTATCAAAGAAACCCTAACTTTCAAAACTTGGAATTTCAAACTTCTGATTGGATTGAAAGATGGGCCTCTTCAAGGCGAGCTGTCCAATGTACTCCTTTTCTAAAAACAGTGGAGGGAAGCTCCTTGAACAGGAAGCCCTAGTTTTCCAAATTCCTCTACAGAAATGCCTGAGATTGTTTCTGCGGTATCTTCGAAAGTACTACTCCTCTGTGTCTGAAATTTCGTATTGAGGTAACCTCGTCTGTCCTCTTTCCAACACCACAGGTTTTACAAGAATTGGTTTCTCCAATTGGGACTTATGAGCATTTTCCCAAGGTGACTTGTTTCAGTACTGTTCAGCATACCGAAGTTGTACAGACTACCACGTGTCACTGTTTCATCTTCGGGATCTGAAACTTTTACCACAGAAAGTACAGTCTGTGCCCTATCTGGAACATCTTGCGAAATTTCATTTGGACCTTTGTAGCCCAAGATATAGCCATTCTCCCCAGGTTTCCTGTTTAGGGATGAATCCTGGAAGAGGCTAAAACCATGATTTGGAGGAATCATATCTCAAAATATAGCAAATCTGAGGCTGAAATTTTTACACAGGGTACATCAAGATTTTATCTTCGGCCTGTGAAAATTTTGGCCCGAGCCTTCTTCAATCCCAAGATATAGTGAATGTACCAAAACTACCCGTTTTACTATTTTAGGGTTTTCCAAACCCGGGGTCAAACTAGGGTTTGACTTTCCCGGAGTTTTACCCAACCAAAAATCTCGACCTTGGTCTCTAAATTTCGATTTTGAGGAGGAGAGAAATCCTATGTCGGGCTCACTCAAAAATTCCTCTTCTGTAAAAAGCCCTAATTTCCCGCAGCAAAAACTGAAAATGCCAGGAATCAAATTTTGCTTCGACAAAAAGATGCGCCCTTCAACAGAGAGTTAGCCTAGCCTCCTTTTGCTGATAGATTGTGGAGAGAGACCCAGAAAGTAAGAAGCCCTAGCTTCTGCAGCTGCACAGTGTCTTCTTCTCAGGTTAGCTCTGATACCATGTTAGATTTTTATTATTTAAGCAATATGATCTAGGATCTTATCTGAGAGAATAACATGCACAACAATAATCACAAGAGACAAGAGACACAAAGAATTTTCCTCGGGGAAACCAGAAAGGAGAAAACCCTGCAACTTCCTCAGAGATAGAATGAGCACCAACGGCAGCAGTAAAACCCAAAGACATAAAGATAATCTCTGACAGCTAATCTCTCTCACTTGTATGAGCACATCCTCTCTCACTCATGTGCCCCAGTTGAGTGAGTGTGTGTAATAAATAGAGAGGCTCACTCTCTATTTATATTCTTTCATTCACTTAATATTGGACTCTGTTATGTAGGCTCGAGTAATCCTAACTCACTTATGTAGGCTCAAGTAACCACAACTAGGGTACTAATGACCCGATTTACATTAACTCACCAGGGCCGACTTCTCTAGGAGAGTCTAACAACCCTAGTGCCCCACAACTGTGGGGACTTTAACCCTTGATCAATAAGGAGGGTTACCCTCTATGACTTTTAGTAATTCTCCCGATATGAACATCAAGGTACAAGGAAATACAAGTGACTCTCCCGATAGGAGCATCGGGGATCAATGAAATACAATATATACAAGTGAATACATTCCGAAGTTACAAATACATCAACACAATCATGCCAAAGTCTTTCAAAGTTTGGTTGATTCTCTCGTCCACTGACATATGCCAAGAAGGTTTCCCAAGAGCTTGGGAGACCATCAACCACAATCTGCACTAGGTCATCATCATCAACAGCAATACCAATAGCAATAAGTCGATCTCTTACCTGTGCAATCTTTGTGAAGAAGGAACCAACCCCTTCATCCTTGTTCAACTTCAAAGTTCGTAGCCCTTTCTTCAAGACTCTCTTTTGATTGGGAGCCTTCTTCTCATAAAAGTTAGCCAAGGTGTCAAAGCATTCTTTGGCAGTCTTTAATGCTGTGATGTTGGGCATTACAGTTTCTTTGACAGAATCATATATGATCCTTCTAGCCTTAGCCTGCTTCTTCTTGTAAGCAAGTTTGCCAGTATTGGATGTTGGATCTTCACTGACATTGAACACAATATCATCAAGATCATTTTCTTCTAGAATAGTTGTAAGCCTAGCTTTCCATGAGTTATAGTTAGCTAAACCTTGAAGCCTCTCATCCAGTCTGAAGATGTTGATGGCCATCTCTGCCACTTAGTCAAATGTCAAGTCTGCAAAATATCCCAAGGTCTAGGAAGACAACAGCAATTTCTTCTTACTGGGTCTTCACATGCTAAGCTCTGATGCCATGTTGAATTTTAGCATTAGCATGAATACTTTAAAAGTTTGCAGACTAAATGATAACAAATGACAAATGCAGTAAAAAACACAAGAGTTTTTCACTGGGGAAACCTTTAAAGGACAAAAACCCCAAAAGCATTAGTAATTCATCTCGTAAATGAGATGACTGAGTTCTTCAAGAATTCTCAAACCCTAACTGGGTTTGTACCACAGATCCACAATTACAAAAGATAATCCTTTTTCACAAAAAAGTCCAATTAGGACTTTTAACAAATTAGGGCTTGCTGACCTAATCTTTTCTCTCCTGCCCAGAAAACAAAACTACCCAAACTCGTTGCCCGTGACCCTGTCTGTGTACCTGGATTTGTTGCTTAGCTGCCCGAACTACCTGAAATCTGCTCAGCTGAGTTTTCTTACTGCCCGAGATCGGATCTATTGCCCGAAGGGCAGATCTACTGCCAATGTTCCATCTGGTCCCTACCCGGGCTACCCGAAGGGCTGCCGAACCGTCCTGTTTCTAGCCCGAGGGCTAGTGGCTTGCCTGGATTAGTTCCACGACTGTTTTGCTGCTAATAGGATGCCCTAGCAGGTTGCCCCGAGGCTGCTATAGCAGCCCGTGGGCACTTGCAAGCAACCCCGAGCCTGTTGTAGCAGATTGGAGGCAAGAAAGGGTTACCCGTGAAGGAGGGGCACCCTACCCTTGTGGTAGAGGAGCTTCTCGAAGGAAGATGGGGGCTGCCCGTGATGAAGAGGGGATGCTCGTGAACCAAAACAACAGCCCATGAAGAAGAGAGGAGGTTGTTGTGAGGTAGAAGTGCTTCTGCTGGTAGATTTAGGGTAGAACCCTAAGACATCAAGATGCTACAAAAAGGTATTGAAACCCTAGTCTAAGGTTTGATCAAAAAACAAATGTGAGTGCCCTAGCTAGACTCATCAATGCTAGGGCATACACAACCCTTTCCTTCTCTTCAGCAAATTCTTCTGTTGGAGCAGTTGCACTTGTGAGAGCAAGTGTGTGTGTAATAATGAAATTGATTGATCTTCTTTTATAGCCTTTGAGTCACCTGTAAGTGGACCAAAACTCAAAAGAACAAAATATTATTATTTATTATTTTCTCACTTTGACTTTTACCTTTAATGGTACTAAAGGTCTTTTTGCACTTTCACTTTGACTCCTTAGCGGTACTAAGGGTCCTTATATATTTTAGACTTTTGCTTTAGCCTTCTTCAAGTGCCCTGTGGTCAAAACAAGTGGTCAAGGTGGTCCTTCATCCCCACTCAAAGTACATCATCATAAACAGAGAGAATTACTAATCCTTTTATCTCACTCTGTGTGGCACCAAGATCAGATACTAAGGTGTCTTAACCAAGGGTAGCTAAGCCTTGGAGAAGATCGCAAAGCCCATTGATCAAGGGTCAGAGTGTCATACATGCCTAGACCCAGTCTAGGGCTTATAGTGTTATCCTAGAAAAAGACAAGGTGCAGCAGCCATAGGCTGCATAATTTGACACAACGTCAAATTCTTGGTAACAGACCAAGCGCCTCCATTCTCCCGGAGAATGGCCCTCAGCCCCGGGCTGAGTCCCTAGTCTCGAACTAGCTAAATTCCTGGTAACTGACCACGTGCTTCCATTCAAAGAATGGCCACTCAGCTCTAGGCCGAGTCCCCAATGCTAGACTTGTTCCACATCTTGGTCCCGGACCAGATGTCACCATTCAACAGAATGGTCACTCAATTCAAGGTTGAGTCCCCCAGTGCTGGACTGGAACCATATCTTGGTTTCGGACCAGATATCCCCATTCAACAGAATGGTCACTCAACTCTACGTTGAGTTAGGAGAATGGGTCTCGATGCTGCTCAAAAAAATCAAAAGAAGCCACCCCAAATTTTAGGAAAATTTTGGGAAACAGAGGGACGTCAGAGTCATAAAAATTAATTTAAAATATCAAAATGATAAATCCTAACAATAACTATTACCATGTAAATACTAAAAAGTAAAACTAAAAACTAAATTAATCATTATGGAATTCACATCTATTAATTATTATCGTATCAAATTTCAAATTTGTAAATGATACTGAACTATGTTACTATACCCATGTAAAAGCAAAAAACTAAATATCATCATTATCATTATGCAATGTATATTTAAATTCAAATTTCAAATTTGAAAAAGATAATGCAACAAATGCTTAAGTCTGAAATAGTCAAATAGATACCGAACAATGAACAAAGAGAAGTCAGAACAGTGACGATTGCTCCAAGTTTAGTTGCAATATGATTATGAAATGAAATCATGAGACGGTAGCGTTTAGGAAGGTCTTAGACTCTTATGTTAGTATAGGATTTAATTCAATTATGTTTTAATTTTTTAAACATTTTTTTAATATTTTCATTTGCATTTATTTTTATTGTGAAAGACGAAGATTTGGGGGGACAAGGGGGCACCTAGAAGCCCCCCCTTGGGGGAAACGCATTCCGCATTAGGAGAAACTTGGGTAACGTGTTTCCCTGAGTTTCCTCAAAAAGGGGGACGTGGGGAATCGTTTCCCCAGAAGTTTCCTCGTCCAGGAAGCATGGGGAAGCGAGGGGGTGAGTTCCCCACCCTGGGGAACGCATCCCCATGGAACACTAGAAAATTTAGGCATTTTGAAAAGGATCATTGGCATAAACCTCATAGTCAAAATTATAGGGGTCGGGGACGCATCCCCGTGGAACACTAGAAAATTTAGGCATTTTGAAAAGGATCATTGGCATAAACCTCATAGTCAAAATTATAGGGGTCTACAGAATGGTGATCCAAAGAATAAACCTCAGAAAATTAACTTTGTTACTGAGCAAACAAAAGCTCTTGCTGAAAGAAATTACTCATTTGTTGTTGCACAAATTAGTACACCGCACCAATGTTTGGTGCTTGGAATCGGATGCAACCAAACATATGATGGGGTGTAATAAGTTGGTTGACATGGAGAACGATTTTGGTGATGGAAACAATGTGTCAACTGTCAATGAAGACATTTACAAAGTAAAAAGGAAAGGAAGCGTTGCATTGAGAATGCCAAATGATTAGATCAGGGGTATCAAACAGGTCTGGAATATCCCAGGCATTAAAAAGAATTTAAATTTTACTCAAGAGATTACTAAACAAGATTTTTTCTTAAACTTATGATGATAGGCAATGTGAAATATGGGACAAGACAAACAATAGAAATTGTGGTGATAGAGGAGTTACTGTAGATGGTTTGAATAAGTTGAATGCAATTCAAGTCATCCCAGAGGCATTAAAGATAGTTGAACAACCTGGCTTTGATATGCTATGGCATGAAAGGCATGGGCATCTTACTTTTGCATATCTCCAATATTTGCATCATAAAGAAATGGTTAGAGGGCCACCACAATTAGAGCAAGATCACCACAATTAGAGCAAGACAATACAATTTGCGGAGGATGTCTTGCAAGAAAGCAACACAGAGATCAACTTCTGAATGAGTAAGCATGGAGAAGTTAGAACAAACGGACTGTTGGATGTTGTTTGCAGTAACTCATGTCAGCCAATGCCAACACAAGTACTCCATGGAGCAAGATATTTTTGAATCTTATTGACGATTTTTCTCAAACGATTTAGATTTATTCTAAAAAATTATATCAGATGTACTTTAAAGGATGGTGTAAAGAGCTAATTGCTAGTCATTAAAGGATGGTGTTAAGAAATATAATAACTACTGCTAATTTTATTAAACAAGATAAGTCTAAGTGAAAAGTATAAATAAAAAAGTAACTTGAAAGGTAATTAGTATTACGTAGTTAGTAAGTTAAACACACTCCCGTATCTTCAGGGAGTTAAGCCCATTATATCCGAATGGTGTCTTTATTACATCTTTCTTAATGTATCATATTTCCTATCGTGCATCATTCTCTCTTCTTTTCTCTCTGTATAACTTTATCACATAAAAAAGGAAAAATTCAACATGGGACAAAATCATCTCTCATATCAGACTATAATGATAATAAAGGTGGAACGCTGCTATAACACAGGTCCAGTTTCATTCCAAAAAAATCAGAATTGGCGTGAAGGACTTACCAAAAACGTCAAGAGCTATTAGAGATATAAATCAATTCAGAGCAGATAAGGAACTTTGGCACAAACAAAAGGAAAATGCATACAGCAAGGAAATAAATCCCATGGTAATTTATGAGAAACGGAAATACTTGCAAGAGCTCATATCAATTTCCCAAAGACAATTAATATGTAGGATAAAGCCGAAGTCACAAAACCTGGCAATTGAAACTGGAAGAATCCAAAGATGGAAATGAATGCAAAGTAATGAACAGTTGATAGAACAGTGTAAGAGGGAGCTTACCTCTGAATTCGAGATGAAAGATCTCGGATTGATGCATTACTTCCTTGGCTTAGAGGTCTGGCAAAAGCCAAGCGAGATCTTCCTGACACAAGGAAAGTATGCAGTGGATATCTTGCGAAGATTTGGGATGCAGGACTACAAGTCCATGAGCGTACCCATGACTACAAAGTTGCGGGACTCAGCCACCAGTTCACAGAATGTGAGCTCTACTCTGTACAGACAGCTTATTGGATCCTTGATGTATCTCGTGCATACGAGACCCGACATCTATTACACAGTGAATGCACTGAGTCAATTCATGTCCGATCCGAAGCACATACACTTGGTAGCCACCAAACATGTACTCAAATATGTGCAAGGTACTATCACTTATGGGCTCAGGTATATTTCCAGTAGTGGAGTATTGTTATCTAGATATGCAGATTCAGATTGGGCTGGAAGTGTAGTAGACCGGAAAAGTACCTTTGGTTACTGCTTCAGTATGGAATCAGCAATGATCTCTTGGTCCAACAGGAAGCAGGGTTCCATAGCTTAAGAGTACAGTTGAGGCAGAGCATGCCTCAACTTGGCATGGCAAAGAATGCCTCTCGTTGAGAGGGAGTGTTGATATTTCTGAGCAGCATCAAGAGCTATTCTCTTAGGAGAATGGAGGCACCTGGTCATTTACCAGGACTCAGCCCGGGGCTGATGGCCATTCTCCAGGAGAATGGAAGCGCTTGGTCTGTTACCAAGTATTTGACCTAGTGTCAAATTATGCAGCATATGGCTGAGGCACCTGGTTTGTTACTAGGAAGGCACTATAAGCCCTAGACCGAGTCTAGGCATGTGTGACACTCTGACCCTTGATCAATGGGCTTTGAGATCTTCTCCATTGTCCAAGGCTTCGCTACCCTTGGTTAAGACACCCTAGTACCCGATCTTGGTGTCACACAGAGTGTGAGATAAAAGCATTAGTAATTCTCTCAATTTATGATGATGTACTTTGAGTGGTGATGAAAGACCACGTTGACCACATGTGATGACCACAGGGGCACTTAAAGAAGGCTAAAGCAAAAGTCAAAAAATACATGAAGACCCTTAGTACCACTAAGGTGGAAAAGTTAAAGTACAAAAAGACCTTTGGTACCACTAAAGGCAAAAGTCAAAATTAGAAAAGAATAAAATATTCTTATTTTTATCTTTCCAATTTTGGTCCACTCACAGGTGACTCAAAGGATATAAAAGAAGATCAATCCATTTTATTATTACACACACTCTTGCTCTCACAGGTAAAGCTGCTCCAACAAAAGTTTTCACAGTTTTTGAAGACAAGAAAAGTTGATGTGATGCCCTAGCATGAATGAGTCTAGCTAGGGCATTCACACTTATTTCCTTACAAACCCTTAGCTAGGGTTTTCAGCAGCAGATTTCTTTTATCAGTCTTCTCCTCTGGGCAACTGTACATTCTCACGGGCAGCATCAAAATCTTCTTCGGGCAGCTCAAAATCTCCACGGGAGGCCATCCTTACTTCTCCAGGCAGCCTTCGTCAAGGTTCGACCTATCTCCATAGCCCTCGGGCAGCTTCCAGCAGCAGAGCGTGAGGGTTAGGGTCTACTACTCACCCTTGGACAGCCTGTTAGGCATACCTAGGAGGGTTTAGAGGCAACACAAGACCCTCGGGCAGCCCCAGGTAGACCCGTGAGGGTCTCGGGTAGCAGCCCAGAGCGTATGAGAATTGTCGGGTCTACACAGACCCTCCAGGCAGCCCACGGGAAAGCCCTAAAGGGCCTCAGTGAGGGTTGTCTGCCCTTCGGGAAGCGGCATAGCTGCACAACAGAGCAGTCGAGCAGCAGCAGAGCTGCACAGCAGGGCAATCGGGCAGAACAAAGCAACCAGGCAGGGCAGCCGTACAGCCAACGGACAGGAGAGAGAAGCAGATGGGCAGGAGAGAGAAAAACATTTCTAGGCAGAAGAAAATCAGATCCGGGCAGGGTTTGAACAGGTTGGGCAGTTGAGAGAAAATTAGGGAATCAAGACCTAATTTTTGTAAAAAGCCATTCAGGCATTTTTTGTGAAAAGATTGATCTTCTCTGTAATTGTGGAACAACCCAATTAGGGTTTCTTGATTCTTTGGAAAATCTAGGTCATCTCATTTATGAGATGAATTACTAATGCTTTGGGGTTTTTGTCCTTTAAAGGTTTCCCCAGTGAAAAATCTTCTGTCCAATGTGTTGATGTGATTTATGTTATTTACTGCACTTGTCATTTGTTTATGTTAGTTTGCAAATTTTAAAGTATTCGTGCTAATGCTAAAATTCAACAATAATAGCATTTTTGGTGAGCCACATCCACATGTCCCTATCAGCAGGGAATAAAGTGGTTTTCTTGAACGGTGTGGCAAGACTACAGAACAGTGTAGGTGAAGTGAACAACAAAATAGTACATGAAGATAGATCAACCCTTGACAGCAGACCTTGACCATAAAGATATATCAAATAAAAACGTTTAGAGCAGACTTTGATATTGATATATCAGAGTTCAAGAGCATATCTTGACATAAGGATAGATCATACCTTGAGCAGGAATGGGGTTTATGCTTTTAGCCATTAGGTGTTTAAGGTTTTTTAAATTTTTTATTAAAAAAAAATTGGGGGAGATCAATGGGTCATAGAAGCACTGGAAGTTGCAAGATCTGTTTGAAAATTTCAGGAATTTTTTTTATTTTTCACAGGATCCGTTTCATAGGACCAGGATACATTTCCTTATGCAGGGGGTCCGTTTCCATGGTGGATCCGTGGATCCTACATACTGGGGTGGTGGATCCGGTAACACAGCTCTGCAGCCACATTAATCACTGAGAAGGTACCTATACACTGCCTGGGAAGTGTCTGGTGCTGAGGGAGCCTGAATGGGGGACCTTAGGAAGAACTCAAAGACAAACAGTTGAACTGTGTAAATCTTGTGTACTCTGGTTTTTATGGCATCTTATAGCTCCTGTTTGGCTCTTCCACGGACAATAAAAGAAGTTTCATTTTGTTTTACCTTATACTTCCCTCAATTCTTGAACAAAGCAAAAAGAGCAATAAAGAAAAAGCCAATACCCAATTCTGCCACCTGACCTCTGAAGTGATTGTAAAGCTCGCCTAGAATTCTGGATCCATGGGTGCATCAAGAGATTCTTTGCATCTGGTCTCAACTTTGCATCCTGCAAATTAAAATATACAAAACTTAAAGCAATCCAGTAATGCTTTAGAAAGAATACAATATTCTGCAATAACATTCCACCAAAGTATGCTATGCAAAAAAGATAGCATTCCATGTTATAGATTCTACCAAGGTATTTACAGCTCTATAAATTTTAAAAAACCATCTATTCACTTGTCACAAAGTATTCAAAGACAATAGACTTTTAAGACAGCTTCAGCAAACTCAGTTTCCTTGACTCTGCAAAGACCATATACTTTCTGAAGATACAAAGCCCATACAGAAGAGAAAATAGAACTGCCTAGAACTATTCGAATAAACATTTTATAAAAATAAATTTAGATAATCTCGATAGTTCAACTACCTTCCGGAAGCACTGATGCAGAAAATCTGTAATATCGGGCGACAAATGCTCCGGTATGGGAGGATGCTCATCCTGAAATACAAGAATACTTTTCAACATTGCAGCAATCCAAAGTTTAAGATATAAACAAGCTCCAACTCTGAACATGCAATGCATTTTATTTACTTTCATCAATTAAACTGAGAAAGAAACATTTCAAATGAAATATAGAATTTGAATGCAACAAAGCTTAAATTTCAACAACGCTGTATTTAAGTGCAACCATCCGCATTTTTAGCTCTTAAGATCTGAACAATGCCATAGCTTTCTAATTTCTTTCAAAAATAAAACTGTAAACAAAAGTCTTCATATAAATTACACTTTTAGAACAAAATACAAGCTTAAATATTTCTGCACAACATACTTAGATAGCAACCACCTGCACAATCCGGAAGAGAGCAGGCATAGGTGCAAGATCATAATACGGAGGAACACATGTGAGCAGCTCTATCACTGTGCAACCTACACTCCAGATATCTGATGCAGCACTGACTCCCGACATCTCAATTACCTGCAAACAACAAGATTTTAGAATCGCTGCATTCTTTATTATTTGTTTGGATAGAAATTTTGACATGAAGCCATCTCTGGATGTTCCAAACTCTTGGTGTACTGTTAACTTTGCTTCTGTTTTTCCTACCAGTAAGCACCTATTTTTTCTACTGGAATTGAGACATGAGATCTAGAAGAGCAGTTTCAGGAAGGTGGTCTTAAATGTTGTATTTGAATTGTCTGGTTCAATGGGAATCTCTAGTGTTTTTTGGGTGTGAAGTGTGGGGTGTAGAAAAACTGCAAGGGCAGAGCTACCATCATCAGGCAGCCATCAATTCCAAGAAAGTGTACCTGCAAAGTGTTCATAAACATTCTCTGGTGATTAAGAATGGCGTGATTACCCAACAGGGGAAAACAGAAACATCTCAGGCTTGAAGTCAAAATGTATGTTCATGAAATGATGGTAAAAGTTACCAATATTCACACTGGGTGCTACAACAGAAACATCTCAGGCTTGAGTCGAAATGTTTGTTCATGAAATGATGGTAAAAGTTACCAATCTTCATACTGGGTGCTAACGACATCCAGGACAAAGCAGGCCTGATGCACAAATGTGTTTTGATCACAAAGCTAATAATCTCTGACCGAAAGTCATGTAATACAGACACATCAACAAATCAGCAAGTCAAACATTCAACTCACCACTCGAGAAAACCCGGACTAAACAGAAACATCTCAGGCTTGAAGTCGAAATGTATGTTCATGAAATGATGGTAAAAGTGACCAATATTCACACTGGGTGCTAAAACAGAAACATCTCAGGCTTGAGTCGAAATGTTTGTTCATGAAATGATGGTAAAAGTTACCAATCTTCATACTGGGTGCTAACGACATCCAGGACAAAGCAAGCCTGATGCACAAATGTGTTTTGATCACAAAGCTAATAATCTCTGACCGAAAGTCATGTAATACAGACACATCAACAAATCAGCAAGTCAAAGATTCAACTCACCACTCAAGAAAACCCGGACTAAACAACAACGCATACCTAATATTTAAAAACATATATAATATCCATAATTTCGCAAAAAGGAAACTAGATGAAATAACATTCCATGACAAATCCATTATTTGAATTTTGAACATCAAAATAGACATGCTACATATGCTCAGGTAAATAGGCATATGAAATTGTAAACATAGTATTGACATGGCAGTTTATAAACCTGGGCACTAAGTCTGATAATCTAAAGCCTGAGCAAATAGTTTGCAATTACATAGTACAGTCTTTCCTCCACATAGTACATTCTTTACATAGTTTATAAACCTGTTGTCTTTTGTTTTTGTGAATCTCAATTTAGAGATATAAAAAAACAAAAGACAACATTATGTGCAATTAAGAAAAATCTGCTTTCCTTCAATTCCTTCTGACAATATTTTTCCTTTTATCAGATTTTTAAAAATCAATTATATTTTTCAATGGACCCTAATTTGTCCCTGTACATTGTTGAAACCGACAATTGGGTGAGACTGTTATCCAACTTTTTGTACCATAAGTTGGGTTACCTGAGGAGCCGCCAGTTGACAGACTTGTTCAAAGTCTGATTCCAGTGTATCAGTTGATCCGTNATTTTGAAGAAAACTAAAACTCTCCAAATTAATCCAAATTTAATAAAATAAAACGCTAAATGACATCTCATGGAACACTTATGATGATTAGAGTTATCATAACTCAGCTTCAGTCATCATTAAGAGAGCAATTAATTTATTATCAGTTATCAGACATGTCATCTCCAGCTAAAGATGAAATGGAGATCTCTCATTGGTTCGGTGATTTGATTGAGGTAAAGACTGAAGCTTACACCATCAGTGGGCTTCCCAAACCTAGCTCAGGCTCCTGCCATACCTAAAGGATGAGATTACTACATCCAGACTCACACATGTGGCCTCATCCTTGGCTTGTTTTCAGTGCACAGGTTTGGAGTGGGGGCGCCTTGCCTGGGTGGAGGCCTCCCCTCACT